>JAQFVV010006396.1:0-600000 GCA_028023455.1 Epiperipatus broadwayi | reverse complement strand
ACAGGTTGAATACAATAGTTTCATTCATCTGATATAAAACGGCCCTTTCTTTTCTTATCTGAGAATCAATCTAGAAAACATTGAATCTGCTATTGCACTAAATTATGCTGGGCACTTTAATCTTTCATAACTAATTTAATATGAAAATGACATTTTAAAAGTATATATATATGTCATTTCCTTGTAATTTCTAATAAATTTATATGCACATTGTATACACGTTTACAGCACAAATATTAATTTATATAGTCAAAATATAATTTCATTAGCCATATGCTATATCAGTGGATATATGAAATTAACTATAAACCATTACAAATTAAAGTACATCTTTTATTGCATTATAACTAGATCTTATCTTTTTTTTTCATGTGCCTTTTAATATTTTAAGGATATTCATCACTACAGTTTTATTTATTTTTCATGAGTACCTAGAAGATTATAATGTTTTACACAAGAATATTTTACTAAATATTCAAATAAATATATATATTCTAAAATTTAAAATGAAAAAATAAAGTTCTGTAGTTAACACATTTGTTTTTGATTTTGCAAAATCAAATTTAAACATTTGTAGAAATTAGTGAAAATGTTTTGCCAGATTCATTGCTAAATAATTAAACAATTACATTTTCTTAAAAGCTCACTATACACAAAAAAAAATTAATTTAAATTGCTTGAAGTAGATTTAATATTCTCATTTTCAGAATCATAGAAGCAAATATTCAAACTAGTAACTGCTTTAAAATTTTAATTTTTAATGCCATAATAGTTGGTCAATAATAATTTCTTGTCTTTTTTAAATTTTAATTCTTTATTTAATAATAAAATTTGAGAGGTCAGGAATTAGTTGTTGATTAATTTGTAAATGAGTGACCTTACCATCATTTTTTTTTTCTCTGACTACAGTAAAGTACATGAAAAGAAAGATAAGAGAGAGAAAATAAACCTTTTGTCTAGCAATTGAACTGAATTCTTTGATGGCAAATGGTATTCAAACAGCATTTGACTTACCAAACAATTGGCTACATAACATATAAATACATTGGATTTAGACTCTCTATAAATTTAAGAGTAGACATTTAAGTTTTCTTCATTTTTCTTTTCCTTAACATTTATAAATTGCAACACTTTTTTTTTTTTACATTATGAAAGGGCAATCTTTTCATGTTTGAAGAATTTATTTTTATATTGATGTATTCCTTTATGTATCTTAGTGATCTTATAAAGGTATTTTAAAAGTTTATGATGTAATTTTAAATTTGGGATGCTAGAATAATTTGTGTTAAGAGTAAGTGCTAATAGCATCAATTATGATTTTCTTATTCTATTACCTAAGTTTTCATCATGACCTTATTTCTGTATTTATAAATTATATTGTTTTAAGATATTAAGTTTGGGCTAGGTAAGGTGTCATTAAGAAAGTAATTACCAATCTAATTAGACCTTAAAAGATACTATTCTTATAACCCTTCCTTCTCCCCTCTCCTCTCTGGTTAATTTCAAAATCAATATAGTAATTGATCCCTTTCCCAACAAATTTTACCCTTAAAAACAAGATAAGCACAATCAATTTTACATTGTATCTTATTTCACAAGTAAATAATCAGCATTATTTCATTTTGTAATTTGAAACTTCATACGTATGTATGAAGAGAATGACTGAAAATAGAATAACATGCCTGCAAAATATTGAATATTTCTAGGTTTTTTTGTTAAAAGGAAAAAAATATATAATTTGAAAAGTAATGTGTATAGCAAAACAAACAAATATTGAAAAAGATAATATATTCCATATTAAAATTATAACAGATTAAACAACTAACTGGCTGAAATTTCAAAAGCTAAGCATTATTATTCATAGACTATCAGTTTCTCTAAACTGCTATTATTTACTTCATAATAGCTATTTCTTAGATTGAATAATTTATTTTATAATTATACACATTTTAGCTTTTTAAGAATTAATTTAGAGATTCTAAGAATATATAATTTTCTAATTCGTTATTTGCTGTTGCAGATTCATTTTTCTAACACTATAATTCATTATTTGCAATTGATGTAATTTGCTTTTGCTTGGGTGTACAAAAAGTTGTTTAAATCTTTATGGAATATCTCTACTCTATTAAATTATTTGTGACTGTTAATGTTATATTTCAATTTATATATCTTTTGGTGTGTGTATGTGTAATAATTTTGATACATGCTTTTGAGTTTACATAAAAGTTAGGGATGGGTGAGATTAGCCTTGATTATCCTTTCTATCTACTAATAAGAATATATTTGTTATGTATGCATATATATATAGGGGAAGATAGTTTAAAAAAAAAGTCAGTTGGCAAATGTTGTCAATATTTACCATTTACATATTTTTTGTTTTTTTAAAATAAGTTCATTTGTAGATGTTTTTAAAACTTATTTTATGATTTTTACTCATTTTTATTAATATTAATGTAAGTATTATAGTGTGTTTCAGTTTTTTTTATTAATGTGGGTTTGTGTGCTTTGTTTCTTAAATCTTTTAACTGATATAGCCTGGTAGTTTGTCAGCTGGCTGGTCAGTCAAAAATATCCTTGGTATTTTCAAGCAATTTCTAGAGGCTTTTAACTTGCATTTTTGTTGTTAGTAGATTTTCATTTTCCAACTCCTGCTGTGGTTACAAAGCCAGTCTTGTTTGAACAATAAGTCTTGTGATTGACCCTTTCCAGAATAGTTTGAGTTTGGTCATTGAAGAATGACCAAATACTGCTGGGCCTAAGTCTCACCCACTGGTTACTGGCAGTGAGGAATTAGAAGTCTACATCTGCCATCCAGTCTCTAGACAAAGGATTGGTCAGTTTGTTTATAACTGAATAGTCTTGAAATAGACTAAAAAGCTGTCCAGTCTGTTCTTCAGGGAATGGGGGAGGGATATTCAAAGAGGAGGTATAAGAATAGACTGCTTTTTTCTTGGAAAACTTGTGAGGTTGCTCACCTCAAATAGAATAATGTCTAAATAATAAATAATAGTAAAAAAAAAAAGAAAAAGCCTCAAGTTCTGATTCAAATTGACCAACTTTATCATTAGATAAAAGTGACCAATTTAATTAGAATATTGTTAATAAAAAGTTTATCTGTACATATTTCTTATCTAGAAAAACTTTTTATTTAGTGATATTAATATTATGCACTAATACATTTTATTCAACTGAAATAATTAATTTATAATAATTTGTTTGAATAAAATTATTTCACATATGGCAACTAATAATTTATCACACATACATTTATATACACATGGATTTATGTTGTATACATTCAAAACATTTATCTATATATTATGCAATCTAATCATTTTTTTGTGGATTAAAATGGGAAGCTAAAGGAGGAGTGAAAGTAAATGGAGATTATTTAAGTCATTTAGATTTTGCAGATGATGTAATTGTTTTTGAAAATAATGCTTTAGAGCTGCTGGAAATGTTGCAGGAATTATCAGATGAAAGTAGGAAATTGAACTAAAGATAAATGTTAAAAAGATTAAAGTAATGCTCAATGGATTTTTTCAAAATATGAAAATAAAGATTGATTATGATGAGTTAGAAGAAGTTAATAGCTACAAATACTCAGATGGAACATAATGGATGAAATTAATTATAGAATTAAACTTGGTTGGAGTGCTTTTGGTAGAAATAACTTGATATTAAAAGGAAATATGCCTATGCCTATGTGTTTGAAAAGGAAGGTTATTAATAAATGTGTTCTATTTACCAGTTCTTACTTATAGATCTGAGACTTGGACATTTAATAGAAGAGCAATACAGAGACTTCAGACCACTCAAAGAAATATGGAGAGATGCATGTTAGTAGTAACAAGAAGAGATTGAAAACACAGTATATGAGTGAGAGAAGAAAACAGATGTTACTGACCTCATTGAAAAATTAAAAGACTGAAGTAAAGTTGGGCTGGACATATTGCTAGAACATGATAATAGATGGACAATTAAAATCTTAAACTGGATTTCAAGAGATTATTGTAAAAGACCGAGACTACATATGATATGGAATAAGAAAGTGTGCGGAGATGATGTGGAGAAGAGAAGCTAAAGGTTGGAGAAGATGGATTGAACTTGGAGAGACCTTCATCCTGCAGTGGATTCATAATGGTTCATGATGATGAATCATTTATTTATACATTAATTATATACATTACAGATTTATGCTGTATGTATTGCAATTTAAATTTATCTTAGACAGTTTATATATTTGCTGAAATAATGAATATTTTAATTTGCTCTCTTATTATATATATGTTGACAGACCAAATGCTGATAGAATAAATAAGCAAGCAACAAAGCACTATAACCATAACTTTTGTCCATCATAGATGATAGGTAGTTTGTTATTTATAGCCATCCTCTTAATGCAAAGTATTTTGACATCTTAATTTAGGAACTGTAGTATAAATTTTAATTAAGGAGCTTTTATATAATTTAAGATGCATAACAAATGATTTATATCTGTTAAGTTATTTTACAGAATATTAATCTTAAAATGCATTACAAAAATCGATGGATTTTATTGCTGATATGTTCATAAAAAGTTTGCTAGAAGTTGGGAATTGATCCTAGGAGAGGTCTGTTAACTCTAGTCTGACACTTAACTGCACTAAATCACACAGATATTAGTAGAAGTAAAAAGATTAAACTATGTATTTATTAGCATGCGTATTAAAAAAAGTATAACAATTAATAAATAACTGATTATAGCTAAATGCAAATTATGGACTCTGCAGCTGTGGAAATATGAAACTTCTTTCATTATGCAATGCAGTCATTGTGGTATTTGAGTATAGTAAATTAAAAATTCATTCATTGTATTGCCATAGCAAGTGCTAAATAGGGATTATCAAGTAACATTCATTGTATTGCCATAGCAAGTGCTAAATAGGGATTATCAAGTAAGTGCAATATGTGTTCCATTGAAGTGACTAAAAACATATTTTGAGATTTTTGAAATAATCAGAAAATATTGATAGTTTATAATTAAGTATCATCCTGAACTATCCAAAATGATCTTCACTGACTTAAATTTATCATGTACATTATTCTCTCTAAATTTTCTTAAATTGTTAGTCAAAAAGGCATTAACAATTATACTACAGTAATTTCTGTTATTGTTATGATTGAATTTGTTAACTTATATTTCTAAAAATAAAACATTTTTTGAATAAAATCAAAATATAATAATGTATTTTTTTTTGTTCTTAAATAATTATACAAATATTGTTTAAAAATAATCAGAAATATTTAAATAAACTATGAAACATGACAATTCTTTTGCTGATGGCTAAGAATTAAAATATCAAAACTTCTTTTTACTAATCAGTATTTTAGTGGTCATGGTTTGGATTCCTTGAAATGTATTTTGGCTGTGGATTTTTATCTTCTTCATTCACTACAGTTTCTGTAACCAAAATAAATATTTCCAAACAAAGGATTTTATTTTTATTTTATTAATGAATAAATTAAAGATTAATTACAATTCAAATGCAACTTTGCAACATATACACATAGTGATAGTCAGTTGTATTATTATTATTATAGCCTACAATTCATGTAGAGTGTATTTGACAAAAATTAAAGTTGTACTTAACATGAAAATAATGTTTTTGTTTAATTTGCTATATAGTGGAACTGCAAACTATTCTATATCTAATTACATGACTTCAAAAACAAAAATTTAAATAAATAAATAAAAAAATCACAAATTTTATGATATTCAAGTAGTCATTTTTCTTTCTCTTAGTGCTATATGCCAGTGGCCATTTTTCTATTTCTGAATATTGCACATGATTATATAGATTAATAGGGATTAATAAAAAAAATTTTGCTTTATATTGAAAACACATTTTATTCTTCCTTATTATTTCTGAAATTGATGTGCAATATTTTGCATAGTAAAATATTTTTTGAGCATAATGCTAAAAGTTTTATAAAATTTTAGAATATACTGTAAGTTGATACTGTCTTAAAATCAAAACAATTACAAAGATCCTAGTTTTTTGATCCAAACTACTATTATGTTCCTATAAGAGAAAAAAGTTCTTGAAAAAAAAAAAAAATTATCCAAAGCTTATCAAATAACGATGAAAGTCAGACATTTCGCTATTTACTTTATTTAAAAATAAAAATGCAGTTCCTTTTTTTCTTTCTTATTCTTATTGCTTATGATTGCATGTATAAACACACACTCTGTAAAATATATATAAATGTATTTTCATTTATATGTGCATATAAAAATCGGAGAAGATGGATTGAACTTGGAGAGACCTTCATCCTGCAATGGATTGATAATGGTTGATGATGACTATTCATTTAAAAAAGCATCTGTGTTATGTATGTGTATGTTGAAAAATACTGTACACTTGCACTTATATAAACAATATGTATTCCATTTTAATCAATGTATATCAACAAAACATGACTGGGATTTGAAACAATATATAGCATAGTTCATGATTCTACTTGTATATTAAATTCTGAGTAAAAAATAAATGGGATTTAATTTAATCTACCTATTTTCATTTTTCTATACATAAATTTTATTGCATTCTTTTATGGAATGTAACAATATTTATAATGGTGTTAACATTTTCACTCATTATTTATGTGTGTGCATAATGGATTACCAGATTATATTGTTATTGCTTCATTACTCTAATAAACAAAGTTGATTGATACTGCTTTTTTTTAATTAGAGGAAAGAATTATAAAGCCCAACTTGTTCTGTATTGTTTTTATTTTTATTAATCCATTAAATATAATATTTAAAACTTTTATATTCTACAGTGTTGATAAAAATAAACAGAAATTATTGAGATTATTTTGTAAATAAATATATTTTTGGCTCTGTGCACTGGAAGTAAGAGCATGTGTGCAATTTTATGGAGATCTGTGTATGACTGCATATGTATGCAGTATTAAGATATTACTGGTCATGAAAATGATGTCCCATGACCATGTCATGAATTAACATTAAAGTAGTATACTGCTTATTGTTAACTTAGTTTTTTACCAATTTTCAGTTCCATTTTGTTATGACAAAAAACTATTAGTCAGAAAAAAGCCTGTGCTTGCTTGACAAGTAGACAGTTCAGAGTGCAGGAAGTTCAGGCTTGCCTTTATTAATTTTTGGTGTGAGATTATTGTCATCATTGTTGCCTCTCAATTTTTTTTTTTTTTTTTTGATATTTGCTATGGCTTCAGCCTTGCTGCAATTACTTACGTTTTAGTATTCTAGAAACCTGATGTATATGAGTTATTATTCAATGTATGAATTAATCATGTTTATGATTACTTTGTTCTAAAATTATTATAGAATCACATTACAATTTAATACTTTTAATAGAAATACAGCATACAAATTAAAATGTTACATTTTGGTATATTTTATAAAACAATACAGAAAACTGGCAAATATATTATTTTTTAAGAATACCAACCCACCCAAGAAAAATCACCATGATTTTTAATGGCCAATACATTTGCTCATGACTATTTGAGATATTGAGGACTTCTATTTCAATTTTTAATCTAATTCTCAATGACAAAAGAGATTACAGTTCATCTAGTTTATTTCTCAAAGTCAAGAGAAATTGAAAATTTTGCAGATTTAAATAAAATATTAAAATCTTTTTCAAATAAAAATCAGTAAAATTTAATCATAATAATCTTATATGTTTTTTTATATTTATGGTGAACATTCTGATTAATTTTTTATCATATTTATGTATATAGTAGTTTCTACACATTACTGCAAAACCTGCTGCTGATTTATTTACCTACAGTATGAAGAAAAAAATTCGGTTAAAAAAGTTAGAAATATTCTAAAAAAGAAAAGAATATTCTAAATTTTAATTTTTAAATTCACTTGCAACTATTTGGCATTTCATACATATAAAGCATTTTACAAAAATAATTGTAAATACTTCATAGGCAAGCATGTACTTAAAATTTACCAATTTAAAATCAGGAATCATATTCTTTACATTTTCTATGATAAATTTTAATCAAAAAGTAAGTTTATTTTGGTTGATTTTAAAGTTTTGGTGGGACATCTTATTGAAGCAGCATTAATATTGCGATGTCTTGTAGTTACAGTCACAATTATTTTTGTATTTGCTTAACATCTTTATATTCATTTAATCAATTTTTCTTCTAACTAAAATATATAGATGTCGACATCTTATTGAAAAATTAATTCCAAGGAGCTCATTTATTATGGTTTTATAAGAAGCTATTTAGAATACATGTGCAATTTTAGTTTTTAAGAAATTAAAAAAAAATACAACTTTAACATTATTTATTTATTTTTATAAAATTAAATATTTGTTTCCAATAAGTATATGATGTTTATATTTTGCTTTTAGTTGAATATATGTATATTAGTAGAAAACTAGTCACATGAGAATTTAATAAAAAACAAGGAAGTGCCTATTTTAAAATAAGAAATGCCCATTTCCAAAATTGTCAATTTTTTACTTTTGTAATTTTTTAACCCCTAGAGACCTGAACGGCCATTTTGAATTCCCAGAAAAAATTACAGGACATACAATTTTAAATGAAATGTCTAATTTATTACAATAAATAACAAATATATATACATTTTTAGAAAGTGCAAATATAAAAGAATGTAATGAAGCTGATAAAATAGTCATTACCACAAAAAAATAATTAAAAAAAGGAGATTTTTCACATTTTTAAATATCTTTATTTTTACATTGGTTCACAAACTCTCAATTTTGAAAGATATAGCCTAAAATGACAATTTCATAGACAGCTTCATCACATTCGTCATAAAATGCAGAAAAAAATAATATATAACATGACCTACCTGAGTTACAGATTGTTGGTGTAATGTGGCAAAAGGTGACCATTTCAATTTCGTTTTTCTGCTTGACACTCTGTATGTTCTATTTTTGCAAGCAGTTGTTTTTCTAGGCCCTCTATGCGGGATATCTATTAGAAATGCAAGGTTTTAGTGAGGATCAAAAAAAAAATAACAGTAATAACTTTAGTAAATTCTAAGTTATGGGGGTAAAAAATAATGACTATATTATTGAAAAATCAGGGGTGGGGCGAGATAAATTATGCATTATTTCATGGCAAATCATAATTGCCAAATATGCAAATAAATAATTTAAAAATTTGTTTCTAAAATAAAATGAATAACAACATAGTAAATTCTAAGTTATGGGGGTAAAAAATAATGACTATATTATTGAAAAATCAGGGGTGGGGCGAGATAAATTATGCATTATTTCATGGCAAATCATAATTGCCAAATATGCAAATAAATAATTTAAAAATTTGTTTCTAAAATAAAATGAATAAAAATATAGTAAATAAAATAAAATAAATAATCAAAAGGAATTACAAGCAATTATTATATATGAGTGGGAGATGATGATGACTGTTGATTCAGCATTGTGAGGTATTTATTTTTTTCACCTTGTTAGTTTCACAGAACAGAGTGGATAGTTTGAAGACAGTTTGCAAATTGTTGAAAATATAAATGCATGAGCAAAATCAATTTCAAAATAACTGATGATGATGATGTGGAGCAACTGGTGATGATACATACATAGATGATGATGACTGTTGATTCAGCATTGTGAGGTATTTATTTTTTTCACCTTGTTAGTTTCACAGAACAGAGTGGATAGTTTGAAGACAGTTTGCAAATTGTTGAAAATATAAATGCATGAGCAAAATCAATTTCAAAATAACTGATGATGATGATGTGGAGCAACTGGTAAGGGTGAGCTAAATTATGCATTATTACATAGGAAACCATAATAGCAAAGTATGCTATCAAATGAATAAAAAGTTATCTATAATGAAACGAATAAAAATGTAGTAAATTCTAAGTTATGCATGTAAAAAATAATTACTACATTATTGGAATATCATGAGGGTAAGAGTGAGCTAAATTATGCATTATTACATAGCAAACCATAATAGCAAAGTATGCTATCAAATGAATAAAAAGTTATCTGCAAAGTATGCTATAAAATGAATAAAAAGTTATCTACAATGAAATGAATAAAAACGTAGTAAATTCTAAGTTATGCATGTAAAAAATAATTACTACATTATTGGAATATCATGAGGGTAAGAGTGAGGTAAATTATGCATTATTACATAGCAAACCATAATAGCAAAGTATGCTATCAAATGAATAAAAAGTTATCTGCAAAGTATGCTATAAAATGAATAAAAAGTTATCTACAATGAAATGAATAAAAACGTAGTAAATTCTAAGTTATGCATGTAAAAAATAATTACTACATTATTGGAATATCATGAGGGTAAGAGTGAGCTAAATTATGCATTATTACATAGCAAGCCATAATAGCAAAGTATGCTATAAAATGAATAAAAACTTATCTACAATGAAATGTATAAAAACAGTAAATAAAATAAAATAAATAACCCAAAGGAATTACAAGCAATTATTATATATCAGTGGGAGATGATGGTGATGAATGTTGAATACTTACAGGTAATGGGGAATACGAAACCTCAAAATCAAACGCATCAACAGAAAAGTTCGTTAGAATCATAATTACGTTTAGCGGCGAAAATAATTGTTTTCTCCGTATATTTTTTTTATCAGTTGATAAAATCTAGAAAGATAAAAAAATTTACAAAATTTTAATAATGTACTTTACAAAAATTGCTATAAAAAATCTAATTTTCATCGCACAGAAAAAAATTTTAGACGTACAAAAAGATAGAAAAATGGCGGAGAGAAAGAAAAAAAAAGCGTAACTGTGACGTATACGGTTTGCACG
Organism: Epiperipatus broadwayi; assembly: GCA_028023455.1. Lineage (NCBI taxonomy): Eukaryota > Metazoa > Onychophora > Udeonychophora > Euonychophora > Peripatidae > Epiperipatus > Epiperipatus broadwayi. The sequence continues at coordinate 589,165 of JAQFVV010006396.1, read as the reverse complement.
CTATTGCGGTCGAAATTGCAAACTTTTTTTAATGCGGAAAAAAGCAGTTTTCGGTCTCAAGGGGTTAGTGAAATTTTAATATTTTTTAAAAAAATGTTTGTTTTTTAATCTGTTGTAATTTGACTTTTTGACCTGAAAATTCCCTATTTATTTTGAATAGAACTTAGTGAATTTTTTGTTAAATATTTCCCCTTATTTGAACATTTTATTTTTACAGTTAAATCTTTTTTCTTTACACTATATAACAATTTTTTACATTATTAGTTACAAATATAAGATTTCAAGTGATAGCAATTTTAAAAGTACACATTTTTTAAATTTACAAAATATGAAAATAAATATTTAAATCAAGTTCTTATAAAAATGAAACCCAGCATCATAGAATGTAATTTATCTATTCTAAAAAGTTAGAATGAAATATTTGATATTTGAATTTTATTTTATTAAAAGAAGGCTATATTTAGGATTAGTTATTATCAAAGAAAGAAGAAAAAATTCTAAAAGTTAATAAATTATTTATTGTTATTATAATTTTAAAGAGTATTTTATTTAGATTTTGACAAAAGTGATTTCTTTTTATCTAGTAGAATCTGCGTACAGTTACCATAACAAACTTGTTAAGAATTATCTTTTTAAAAATAAAAGTATTTTCAAGTCATCTCTTATTAGCGATGTAGTTTTAGTTTAATAATAAATCTTTTACAAAAAGATTATATCATAACTATTAATTTGTAAACAAATTATCAAAAATTATATTTTTTCTTTACAAATGTACCTTATTTAGTAATTTATCTTCAGGCTAAAGTACTCTGCCAATCAGAGATTCTCATTTCTATTGACTTCTAGACACCTTCCTCATAGCTTTATCATGTTAATAATGTGCTATCAATTGTGAAAAAAGATCCATATAATGCTGACATTTTCGGATTTTTTCAATTAATACATTAAAATTGCAGCAGCGGGGAAAATGAAAGCTGCAAATCACCTCAAAACGTAATATAAGATTATATTGAAACAGTCAGTTTTATCCACCTGCCTGTTTCACGTATTTTACTCTTACACCTATATGCCAGGTTTAAACCCTCTAAGACTATCCATTTAAACAACCTTAAATTGCTATATGTGTGAAATCGCACATATATTTGTGAACAATAAATCTGTAATTTAATAATATATGTATATATTACCGATATGTGTTCATTTTAAAGATTTCTAGTTTAAGAAATATTTTAGTCTAAATTATTTAGTCAATTTTATAGTTATATTACTGAAATCGCATATGTATATAACTAATTTCTCAGACTTGTTATTCTACATATATAGTAATAAAATTTAGTTCTATATTATTTATCAAAGCAATTTTTAGTTTTCCTTGTAAACAACTTTTAAATTAGGTAATGTAATAGTCTTAAAATAGCGTAAACTTGATTTTATAAATCTAAAATTTTAATGACAATTCGCAGAATTTTATAGAGTTGTCACCATAAACTGCAGGGGGAAAAAGGTAGAAAAACAAAATCTAAATTAGTTATCGTAATTAAATGTTTTTTCTAAAATAAAGTAATGGTTTTTTCAGCTAGTTTTAATAATTAAATATATTTTTTTAAAATAAAGTAATGGGTTTTTCAACTATGGATAAGCTTGTGAAGATAAACAGGTGGCCAGAGTTAAGAAAATATATAAATACTTGGGGTTTTATGGCCAGGAAAAATAAGATTAATTTTAATAAGTGAATTGTAAACTGAACCTATGTTAGTTTTATTTTTGAAATGGCGGGGTAGATCGGCAATCACTAACCTCTCTCTTCTTGCCGGGGATGGAAAGAAACTTTGGTCCGATAAAACACAATGAGCCATATATCAGCCAAGCATTCCATGGAAGAACCTCAATTAATGTTAAATCCTCGTGAAAAGGGTCAACTTATTATTGTCCTAAGTGCCCAGAACTGCAATGAAGACAACTGACCGGTAAATTTCACTCAGAGCTCTGTTCATAAACAGTAACTTTCAATTTCTTTATTTTAAAGCTAGCCATTTACTAAATCTGCCTTTACTAATACCTTTTCTAAAATCTGCAAAGAAAGCTATTAAATGCTAAGGTTTGAATCTTGTCTGATTGTAAAACTTGGTAATATTAAATTCTCTTTTAAAATGTAAAACTATGATAATCTATTTTAAACTAAATGTATAATTTTCTGTGGTCTTTTATGCCTATTTCAATTCTATAATTTTATCATTTTAATACTATATGTGTTTGGTATGCGAAATAACTCAAAACCACGAGTATTTATAAGTATAATTTTAGCTTATTGCTCTGCGAAGATAATTTCAAATCTTCATGATAGTAAGTAATTATTAAATAATTGAATTATTATTTTTCTCACAGTGTTTCAAGATCATATTATTTTACTGATTAATTTTATGTATTAGTGTTATGGTAATCAGTATTGCTCTAGTTAAGATTGTAGTTTACTTAACTCTAGTTATAAATTATAACTATTTATATATATAACTCGTACATCATTGGAACTAGCCACAGCGATATTTTCAAAGCATATTTTAATGTTTTATTTGTAAATACCCCTCAAGTATGCTTTGTCCTCCTTAGATTTATATATGTTAGAAATGCAGGTGATAATCTTAAACTAGGTTACTAATTAATTTAGTCCCTAAATAGTATATTTGAAATACTAAATTTGAGAACTGGGTTGGATAGATATACAAATAGACGCTATTTTACATATTTGCATTATATATGTATAAGCTGTGGATGTGTCCTTACTAAGTATGGAATGTACAATTATCTGCTTGCTGCATGATTATTGATGAATTACTGGCAAAGGTCACACTTATCCACTTAGTTCGGGTAAAGCATGCCATTTTAGAACTGGGGCACAAGGACCCAGATTATTCATAAATAATGCTTATCTGACTCCCTGAACTACTGATGTTCCAATTCGTAGCAAGATGATCGGTTGTAGGGCAACCAAGCATTTGATGCTGAAGCCTGTGAATAATGACCCATTTATACCTTCTAGCTTTATTAAGATTTTAATGTGCTACAGAATATATAGGTAAACCTATAATAAACCAATTCTCCCTTTATATTAAATGCTTATCTAGCATCAGTGTATATCCTAATCTAGGTTAACATACTAACCTGCGTATCTCTGATCCTGATTATGTGCTCAACTTAACTTGAGATAAATAGACGCTATAGGAGTGCTACTAAGTTAGTTATATAACTTTGGCTATTAAGTTCCATATGATTTAGCATACTACAAAAGAGCTAGAAATTTGGCATATTAATATAAGCATAAACTTAAATACCACACTACACTTGATTGAACACTTTATGATGAGATAACATGTAACATTAATGTCATTAGTTATGTAACACCTGCATGCGTAATCTTTCATGTTCTCATTACATAATTCTGTATATTTTAGTTTTACTACCTTTTATTTTATTTATTAAATTAATATTTAAAATATAACTAGTTTTCATATCTTTATTGTCCATGCTTTCATTTTCACCCAACTATATTTATGTGTACATATCTCACTATATATAGGTAGATCATTCTATTAGATTCCATAATTAATCACTTAGTCATATGTGTGTATATCTGACCAAATCAGTGTTAAGTTAGTTAATTTATGAGTCTCTTGTTCCATCCTGGGTGACTGCCGGACCTTGGTTAAATTAAACGTGCAACTTGAGAAATGTCATCCATAGGGTATTAGATCATTGAGCAGAGGTGAAAGGATTGAATGTTCCTCAGATTCTGAATCCCAGCATCCGATCAGCTTTAGTGTATTTTGCCTGTGTTCTAGATTTTATGTGGATGGGCAATTTTTACCATTACAATATATAGGCTTAAAACAACAGAGAAAATAATGATTGCAGCACCATCTTAATGCTTAAAAGATCTAAATGTACACAAAGACATTGCATAGCTAACAGAACTTTAATAGCTATAATATCGCTTATTTTATAATTATTATAGTGTCGCTATCATTTCTGCTTTTCTTCATTATTTTGCAATTATCTATAGTGTTAATTTACTGGTTTACTTTTGTATATGTATGTGTGTGTGTAGAAATCAGAATTTATCAATTTTAAAAAAATCAGATGGCAATCTTGTCCTGATTTTTTACAATTATCATGTCAGCTTAAATCTCAAAGCAAGTTGATGATGTCCTGATTGGTTGTATCATAATACAAGGCAATCGATAGTATTACTGATTGGTAGAATATTTGGCTGCAGGCTTTTCAGAGCTTGCTTTATTTTTTTAGTGTTTCCAAAAGAAAAATGCATTTTTCAGTAATTTATTTATATGTTTAAGCTTATTTATTTGACATATTTGTAAAAATTTTATTTTAAACCAAAAAGGTATATTATGATTAGATTTTATTTGAAAATGCTTGTTTTTAAGAAGATAAATCATAAAAATGTTGATACAACAAAGTGGAAGCTATTTTTATTGGCTAATAAGGATTGCTTTCATAAATGCTAATGAAGAAATTTTAGTGAAAGCTAATAATACTAAATTTTGAATTTTAAGAAATGTATTTATTCTTTTACAATGTCTCATTTAAAACTGGTTTACATTTTAAAAATGGAATTCAAATAAATATTTTGTTCAAAATTTTGAACAAAATATTTATTTGAATTGGGAAGATTTTAAGATCCAATATGAAAAGAGAAAATATGACTGAAATTGTCACTAGGATCTTTCAAATAAGAGTGGAAGGAATTTGACCTTAAATGAATTAAATGTATTCTTAACTAAAATTTATTTCACTGATAGAAATTTATTGGAGAATAATTTTAAAATATATATATAAACAATTTTTTTTAGTCTGAAGACTAAACAATTTTTTTTTAGTCTGAAGACTAAAAATTAAGTCTTTAATTTGATTATTTATTTCTGTTTATTATTCTTTTTCTTAATTTCCAAAGTTGCTATATTCTTTTTTAAAATTATTTTTTATTTTTAAACACTTAATTAAGTTACATTCTCTATTTGTTGGTTTGTTTGTTTGGTAAATATTTTGAAATCAAGATTTAATATATTTATATTCAATATAATTTGTTCAAATTTTGTTTATTTGTTATATATCTATGGCAATGCAGTATAATACTAAAATATTTTAGGTAGGTTTCCTAGTTTTTTAAATTCAAAGGAATTGGCAGATGAAATTTCAAATATTTTGATATCAAATTTCAAATATATTCATATCATTTTCAATAATATGCATGAGAGGGCAATGTATATATTTAAAAAAAATTCACATTAAAAAGTGTTGAAAACAGATCTTTATTATAAAAATTTTCTTTTTTAAAAAGTATATATATTTATATTACTTGAATAACAATAACAAGCAAGAGGGCAATATACACATTTTTAAAAAAAAGTGCATCAAAAAGTGTTTAATCATTTTTCCAAATGGAAATGAAAACAAATCTTTATTTATTATAAAATTTTTCTTTTTTAAAAATGTTTTTCAAATAAATTATTTTGTAAATGATTTTTATTCTGCATGATTTACTGTCAAAATGTTTTTCAAATAAATTATTTTGTAAATGATTTTTATTCTGCATGATTTACTCTGAGATATTGTAAGTAGATTGCTACATTTTCAGTGATGCATATGGTGTTGTGTGTATATATATATTGAACTGGATATGTTAGCCACTTCAAAGCAGCCATCAGGGAAATCAAAAACAAAATGAATAGTTATACAGATTTTAAAAGAAAATTATAGATAAAAATTTTGTATTTTATTTTATTAAGAGTGTGTGTTATATAGCTCACATACTCAATCTTATTTTCTATATTATATAATTTTAAATTGAAAAGATTAAGATAATTTTCTTTTGCATTTTAGTTTTAATCTAAAAGCTGAGACTTGATTTTCTCATTTACTTAGATTTAATTAATGTTTGAAAAAAGATAAGAGCCTTGGTTATATTTTGTTTTTAATCAAGATTATGCAAGAGATAAAGATAACAATTTCATATAAAAGCATTGTGATTTTGTTTGAGAGATAACTTTTTTATTCGCTAATTGCGGAATGATATGAAGAGAAGTTAGGTTTTTGCTCACTGCTAATAGATTTTGCCAATAGTATTTGCCAATTGCTGTGCTAATCAATAATAGAAGTGAATACGCTAAAACCTTGGAAATAGCGACCGTCCCTCCAGAATGCAGAAACTAATCTTTTTAAAGAATCACATTAAAATATGATCATCGGAGCTTGAAATTGCATCACCATGAACATAATCCAGAACTGATCCTGAATATTACCTTCGTACTCCAAACCAGATACATAGAAATCAAAAACCTTCATAATGAACTCTAGCTAAACCTGAAATGTGCATGCACTGCTGGAAGAAATCATCCGAATAGAGCATTATGCCTTGAAGGTAAATGAATATTTTTATATCATAACCAGGGTTAAAATCTCACTTTAAATCTCTTTGCTTAAGTCTCAGTGTGATACAAAAAGAAATATGGACCAATAATAAATTATTTGTAATCATTTAAATATTATTAATTACTTTATAATTTTTTATTATTATATATATTAGAGAATTAGATTAAGATTTTCTATTTCAAATTTCTTTGTCTGGGTTTATATTTCCTTATATCATTAATTATTGGTAACAGTTTTGGCAGATATGAGTGGTTTTTTTAAGATCACATATCCCTTTTTATTTAAAAAATAAGTTAGTTCAATGTGTTGCATTTCATGCAGACCATAAATCTTTCGACTAGCCATTTATTGATTATATAGTTCTGTTTTTCTTAAACTGTAGAGATTTTATTTTCTTTCATTTCAGATTACATAAAATTGTAATCTTTCCTTTGTGCTTGTATGGAGTTAACCTTAAGAATCATTGTAATGATCTTATGAATGTTTGCAGGCATATGACATTCCTATTATATCCCAATGTTTTACTGGGTTTTATGGGAAGATCACTCTGCTCTGTTCGTTGTATTCTGTACAAGATCTTTTTTTTTTTTAAATTCTAATTAAAGGAAAATGGAATTTGTTTAGATAACTTGCTGACAGGAAGAAATTATAATTCCCTTTTAAGCTTAGGTGAGAAAACAAAATTATCTGCTGAAGTGTTTGCTGCTACAATATTCACTTATGCTCTCCGATCAATAAGCTTGCAGAATTGGGCCAAATCTTTATTTTTTTTTTGACCGATATGATAAGCTTGCAGAATTGGGCCAAATCTTTATATTTTTCTTTGACCGATATTTATTTTAAACTAATAATTTTTGAATTTAATAAACTTTACAAATTTAATACTTATTTTACTTGTTGGCTAACATTTGATTCTGTGTCCTGTCCCTCAATTGTCTGAACAATGCTTAAGATCTCTTTCTCTCTCTTGAGTCTAGCTGGCAGTATTTATGTTCATCATCAACTTTTTGATCACTATAAATCAAATTTTATAGGTTAACAGTGGTTCCCTCAGTAATCAAAAGAAACAGTGTCTGGTACAATATGTTTAAAAAAGGTTATATTAAAAAATATTGTAGTCATCATTTAAAATTCAAACAAAAACACATTTCTGATTGTAAAAGTTCACTTTTTTAAAAAGTGACATTTTTTTCTTTTGATTCTAAAAATTGATTTTTTAAAAACATTTTTGAAGTATATAAATGTATAATTTTACTTTTAAATATTAAGCTGACTTAGGAATAATTATAAAAAATATAAGAATGTTAAAACTGAAAAATAATATATTTAAAAATATTTTATGATAAATATTTTTATTTATTTACTTTAGACTAAAAATAGACAAAGTAAACATTTTTTCAACTACAATTGGCGTTTTTATATTTTACTTGGGATTGACTTAATTAATTTCTGACTCCTTTCCCTCTCACCACATGCTTTTCTTTCAAGTTTAATATAAAAAAAACCCAATTGTGATTGAAAAAACAATTATTATGTGTGATTTTAGTCCAAAGTAAATAAATAAATGTGCAAATATTTTTTAAATATGGATTATTAAATTTATGTTTTTAACAAAAATCAAAACTGTATTTTGTGAAAGTTTTTTCCTTAAAAGTAAAAAGCATGATAACAGTTAATGTGTGATTTTCGAATATTTGTATCATAGGCATATTATTTTTGTTGACGTCTTAATTTGTATATTTTGTTTTATAGATATGTAAATACTGTATATATGTTTAAAATGTCTGTCTATGTGTTTTATTTCAAAACATGTTATGAAGCATTCATAGCATTTGATAATATGTGGGGGGAGGGGGTTTAGAAATATAGAATGGATATAGGGTTCTTAACATATACTTGTAATTATACATGCACGTCTTATATAAATATATAGTGAATATGCTTTTTTTTTTTTTGTTCTTATCAGTTAATTTAATAATTATTTGTGCTATAATTATCTATGAAATTCTAATAAAAAATATTTCACAATATAATATTTTTCTTTTTTATTAAATTAAATTTTTAAAAAAAATATGATTGCAAGACAACTTTTACCCTGGTCTATTTTTATTCAGATAGAATTTAATTATACTTTTCTCTCATTTAAAATTAAAAAAAAAATGTTTTGAATATTTCTATTGCTCATTTTATGAAATATTAGAGTATTTTACTCTTTAAATTTTTATACTGCTACAAGCTTTTTTTATATAGATTATTTATAAATGCTGCCGAAGTGTGAAAATATCTTTTTTTAAGTACCTACTTGACTAAAGATTTTTATTTCAGCTTTTTACTTCAGTGTAAAGTAATTAAGATTTTATATCTAAAGATTTTTATAGCAATATTTTTTGTAATTCAGATTGATAGTATAGGAATAAAGGTAATGTATACTGTTGCTAAAGTTTAAAAACCTGTAAGTTAAAAAAGATTTTTAGACTAACCAAATTCAAATTATTCTGGTTAAATAACTCAAAAACACAATGAAATCATAATGATTAAAGTAATATCTGTTTAAATAATAGGCAAAATTAAAATTCTTTAAAATTTTTTTATAAAGGCAATTTAGTATTAAAGACAATTTATATTAAGAGCTGAAATTTTTTGTTGCATGTTGTAAATTTTTGAATCAAAAAATATTTTAATTTTGAGATATATTGTATGAGAGGGGTGTGTGTGTTAAATTCTATAAATTTAGAATCATAACTTTCTGATTATTCAAAATGTATTGGTCACTAAATTTAATCTAAGTGATAGAATCTGCTATGTATGGGAATTAAATTTATACAAATAGTACTTTATTAAATTAAAATTATATTGTGAAGTTGCATAAATAGATTAATAACTATCATTGTAAACTAATGATGTTAACTAATTAGCCCAAAGGCTTACTTAAATAAGATCCATTACCATGTTGCATGCTTTAGACTGATTTGTATCTTTGGTAGAAAGTCTTCTTAATTGGTTCCTCCTGTTTTTATCATTGATTTATGCTTAGGTTTTTTTGCACCCTGGATTTCCATCAGATCACTTGTAATTGGCCTCTGGAGTATAAAAGATTTCTCAATCTGAATACCATTTCGGATATTATTTATAAACAATCTAAACTAGTTATTTAATAATCACTATTGTTTTTTAAAACATTATGTTTTCATATTTCTATTGTTTAGTAAATATTCTGATCAGATGCATATTATTTTTTATGCATATATTTTATTCAAACTTTTATATAACGTATGGATGTAGCATTCCCTCACCTATTTCAGAAATTAGTACATATCCTCGAGTTTTTTGCAAATATTTTTTATTAATATAAAAATTCCTTAAAAATTAGCCTTTTTCAATTTTTATAAAAACAATGTCAATTCTTAGTTTTACTTTTCTGGATAGACTATTTCTTTTCATTTGTTAGAAGTGTTATTGACTCTTTCCTCAAGAAAATTTGAATAAAAAATATTTTGTTAACTGTGAAGAATATTTTGAAGAAAAAAATTGTGTAAATTTTAATAACTAATTAATTCAAAGGTTTAACTGAATGTTCAGCTGACATGTTGCATGATTTAGGCTATTTTTAGTATGTATGAAGAGAAATGTTTCGTGAACAGATTAGCTTTTATCTTTTTAGTTAGTTCCTCCTTTTTTAGTTGTTTTCTTTTTGAGTTAATAGGATTTCTGATGAAGTTTTGATTTGGTTTTGGAATTGTATTTTTATTCTAAAACTATGACCATGTATTTCCAAAAATGATTGAAATGGCATCTGCATTCACAATTGTTTTTTTTGCTTTAATTACTGCTATCTACTTTGATTTCCATATATTAATTTTTCTCAACTTATTTTTTTAATGTTTTTCCATATCCATATTATGTTATAGTAAATCTAGAGCTGGGATTAGTTTTTTCTGTTGGATTAATTAAAGGGAAAATGAAGACAAATTTCTAAGTACTTTTCCATAAGTTCAATTGAGAATGTTCTTGTTGTCATTGGAAAGAGTAATATACTTTTGAAAGTAAGTTGTATATATTTGACAAGATTACTTTCTTCAAGATTTGTTTAAAATGTTAATTCTTTCTGGATTAATTTTGAATTTCATCTAAGTTGTTCTGCCTAATATTTTTGTTTATTATGATGTTTAGCCATGACAGCAATTTGCGCTGTTTTTTGATACTTATTTTATAATCGAATGATAATAAAAGAACATTTAGTTTTCATTTTGTTACTAGATGTCAGGAGATTAAAAGCAAAAAGAATTTTAACAGTAATTTTTTTTTGTTTTAAAGTTATTTTCATTATTTTCAAAGTTATTTTTATTCATTAAATATAAAATATATTTTTATAATTGCATCATGTTTTAAAAGAATTTAAATTTCTATCATGAGAAAATTTTTTTTTCTAATTAGTGAGTAAAGCAATATTTTAAAATAATTTTATAGTTTTTAACATTTTTATTATTATTAAAGGAATGTCTAAAATTCATTTTTATAATTATGTTAAAAGAATAGTTTTATTTTGCCAAAACTTTATCCAAACAGAATGCCACATATTAGAAAAATTAAATTTTGTAAAATTAGCCTTGATTTTGTTACTTTATATAGTTACTAAAGAATTATTAAATAGCTTTATGGAATCATAATTTAATGCATTTTGCCAGAATGTTTACTCTCCAGTCTTTAAGGAATTAAAAAAATTTTGATGAGGTAAATTCAATATGTTACCAGTCTAAAGAATTATGATTCATGGTATGTAAAATTTCTCCTGAATTTGGTTTGTATTTCAGTAACTAGTTAATTGTCCTGGCACCATATTGAATTTAAAAAAAAAAAACTGAGCTTGAGACCCAATTTTCACAACAACTTTAGTTTTTTAATTAAAAAATTTTAAATTGAATACTTTAGTTTTAATAATGTTAGAGAAAAAAGCTTTACATTGATAGAAACTAGAAAAACTAAGGAAAACAATAAGGCTAAGATAAATAGTGATTACCATTTTTAAAAATAAGGAAAAGAAATTTCAACATCTGAAATAATTAATAATTTATTGATTGTTTATAATTTCTAATTTATCATTAATTAAGTTTAAATTACATCTTCATTGATAATTTCTTTGTATTCCATGCAAAATTCTTATTCAAACCACATATAATACTTTTTACCTGAGATAATCCATAGCTTCAGAATCTCCAAAACTAGTCTCATAAGAATTCTTCATTTTTATCTTGTACCCCAAAAGTTAATAAATCTAAAAGGCATCTATAAGGAAAAAATTCATCCTAATAAAAGATACAAAACAAATCATTTCAAGAAGATGGATATGCATTTGTCATCTTAGCGATTGGCTTTTTGTCTAGCTAAAACTAGAAATTGTAGGCCTACTGTCTGTATCAATGATAAAATGAGTTTCATTTCTTCATTTTTTGAATTCCTTAAAGACTGGAGAGTAAACATTCTGGCAAAATGCATCAAATTATGATTCCATAAAGATGTTTAATAATTCTTTAGTAACTATATAAAGTAACAAAATCAAGGCTAATTTGACAAAATTTAATTTTTCTCATGTTTTTTATGCACACCAGTGATGTTATCTTGTTATATTTATGGTCCCACAGAGATAATTTATTTGCATATAGCTCATTTGCTAGCTATAGTCTTGAAAATAATGTGATGCAAGATGTGGCAAAACTATTGACTCCACAGCACGAGTATCAAGGCATAGGCAAGAATCAAAATTTGATTCTTTGCCTGCATACAATTCCATGTGATATATATTTAACCATTGTCTATCATCACACACAAACACCATTTGAAATCTCTCTTTATTGATTTCTAAGAGTTTATATTTTCATATGGTACTATGCCCAGTAAATTTTGTGATTGCTTTATCAACTGCAACCTTTCTGTACATCTGATAATCAGTCTTAAAATTTTACATTTCACTGCTTTATATATGTAAATCATTACTTGTTATACAAACACAAACATGCAAGTGCAAACACAAATACACTAATACAAATATAAACACATTAATAAATTATTAAATAGTTTGAGAATCATTATTTTTCTATAAAATAAGGTTGCCTCATACTTTATCAGAGACCCAAAATTAAACCATTAAGCATCTCATGATCACCATCTCTTATACTAGCACGTAATTGTTTGACGAAGGCCACAAGCCAGAAACTAGTCTGGGGATATTGGATGAGTAGGCATTAGATAGAGATTTTATGCACAAGCCTTCTGTCATCCATTGATTACGCTGGTTAGCACAAGGTGGCACTACTGTATGGAGAGTTTTGCCTTGTTTAGACCCGAAATTACATTATTTATAAACCACTTTTGTTATATTTGAATACAAATTTATATACTGTATAATAAAGAGCATAAATGATTTAATATTATATAATTTATATACTATACAGACACACTTAACACAAATGCAATCACATTAATAAATTATACCATTTATTAAATAATTAAAAAAAAAAATTAAAATACTATTCAAATAATTAAAAAATTAAAATTGGATACATTCACGATTACATTTTTATCACATTGAAGGCCTTATCAACGAATGTGGCTGATAAAGCAATTCTGCTTTGTCATTTCTGTGTAATCTAGTAAACTGACCAGAAAAGAAAAAAAATAAATGCACCTATTAATAAAAATGTGAATAAAAAAATTTCAAATTTTATCCGATTTCAACTTGTTACATACCATTTTAAAGAGGGAATTATGCAGCCATGAATGCCAGAATTTCTGTTGATGTCATGCTTATAATTTTCATGCAATTTAAAAAAGAAAAAAATGCAATGAATTAAGTGCTGCAAGTGTATGGCACGCTATAACGGATCAACATGTTAATGAACTGATTCTCAACTACATGATATACCGAGTGCTATTATGGTGCTGGTGTGCTTTGGCTTTAAATCACTGTTGCAGCTATCTTTGGTGCTATTTTACTGGTTTTACATTTATTTGATTGTAAAACAAACGAAAATATATTCATTTATTATATATATAAAACTAAATTTGAAGAAATCAATATTCTAAAAAAAAAAAACTACAAAGAAGTTGAATATTGCCTACTACGTTGCTGATTGATTGGTAGTGTCTTTATGCAATTGGTTGTAAATTTCTTTTAATGGTTGCCATTGAATAAAATATATATATATTTTCCATAGTATGGTAATTAATAAAAACAAAAGTATACATGATTACATTTTGATTTTAATCAAGTATATTTTCTTTTTAAAATACAAGTTAAAGAAATTTGTTATGGTGGTAAAAAGGATACTAGAACCATTATTGGTTTTCCAAATACGGTAGTATGAAACTTTATAATAATTATAAATATTTACCTTTTATAATATAATTTCATAGGTTTATGAATACTTTGCATTAATTTATTTGGGTTTTACAAATGAATTTCAATCAACAGATTTCATTAATTCTATCCTGCCCACCCACCTCTGATATTTCAGAAATTATCCAATAAGAAAAAAGTAATTTTACATTTATTTTATTTCACTTAATTTTTTTTTCAATATTTGCAAAGTTCACATATAATTTTTTACAATATTTTTGTTTATAATATTGAATAAAGGTGTTAATACTTAAGTAACATATTGAAATATTAATTCAAATTACCACTCTGGAATGATGAAAAAAGCATTGAAACAGGAAAATTAATACTTGAAATAAATTTATATTCAGCCTATATCTTTCCATTAATTGGTTATACATATCCAAATGTAACCATTGCTAAGATGTAATAATTTGTGGTTAATGGATAAATTCTTTATGGAGCAGCCATGCTTTATTTTGACTATTATCACACCATTTTCAGATATTTATTTAGCTTTGGCTACAATACAAAATCTGCCTGAAAAATTACTAAATGGCTTTCATGCATCACCTTAAGAAATTTTTTTTTCTTAGAAGGATAATGACTTGATCATTCATGAGGATACGTCATCTTAGTGTATTCTAATTGTTACACATTGCAGAATACCATTGGGAGTTTCTTGGGGTAATTGGTTATAATCTTTATTAATCACAGGTGACCAGAGAGTATATATAAAATTTATCTCAGCCTTTTTTGAATAAGGATCATACTTATCAAATATTGTTAACAATGTATCTGTATGGTATATCAAACTTATTTTCATTCTTGTGAAGATTAGCCATTATTTTAGCTTTTTTGTGTTTTGTGTGAGAAGTTGATGTTGCATAATTCCTCTAGTCTTTTGACTGTGTTAAATTATTACTTTGTCCAGGTTCAAGTAACTTTTGGAATCTGGTATGTAGTTCTTATAATTCTTTTGGTTATTATTAGAACAATATCTATTGGATTAAATCACAATTTGGTCTGGCAAGAGGATTAATTTGCTTTTGATTATGTCAAGTTGAAATATGTATAGGTTTGTAAAAAATTGGAACTTTTATTAATCCACAGATCGTAATTGCATTCTATTTGTGTTGTGGGTCTTCAAATTGGTATTTCTTTTCATTGTTATTTCATGATTTCTACTCAAAACTGAGACTAGATTCAATATCTACCTTGTTGGTCTATCTTTATCTTTGTAAATGTCAATGGTCTTGTCATATTGATACTGCTTTAATTTTTTCTTCATTATTTGTCAGTTTTTTTATTAAAATAGACATAGACTTTCTTTGTTATTACTAGAATAACAAGTTGCTATATGACCTTTTTTTTTGCAGATCATACAGATTTTTTAAAAATTATTTCCTATTTTCTGGCATATATCTTAATTGACCAGCATCAAAAATGTTATGTTGTTAAGCACCTTATTAGTTTCCTCACCATGAAAGAACTTATTTTTTAGAGAGGAGAGAAGACTTGTGACTGTTGGTGTCAGGTTTACATTTTCTCAAATTTTTTTTGCTTGTTTTAAAATTGTTTCATATGCCAGACTTTTCTTAATTGCATCCTTGCACATAAGATGAAGATCAGCTAATTGGAACAGTCAATCAAACATATTCATCAAAAATTGTTTAAACAATAAACATTCTCTCCTTCTTGATATAGTAATTTTCCAAAAATGCAGAAGTGGGATATGATATGATAGACTGGAATTTAAATAATCTCCCAATTTTTTAATTACCACATTGTATGAGAGTTCCAATGGAAG
This sequence comes from Epiperipatus broadwayi, assembly GCA_028023455.1. Lineage (NCBI taxonomy): Eukaryota > Metazoa > Onychophora > Udeonychophora > Euonychophora > Peripatidae > Epiperipatus > Epiperipatus broadwayi. The sequence continues at coordinate 573,539 of JAQFVV010006396.1, read as the reverse complement.
TTTGGGCTCACATATTTGTTTAGTTATTTTTATAATTGTAATCTAGAAAACCCAACATAACAGTGCTTCTACTTTAATCTGTTCACCTGATATTCTATTAACCAAAAAGAACTCAGTGTGGTTTCTTTGAAATAACCATCCATTGGAATTGTTAGTATAAAATTCTTATATGTTTATCTGTCCTTAAAATTAGTATCATTTTACTATAATAATAAAAATGCTAAACCATAATTCTAGTACATATATATACACACACAATGTATATATGTGATTATAATCATCACATTTATCTTTTTAAAACACACAATATATATATATATATTGGAACTTTAGAATCATGTAGATTCTTTAATTACTTTTTAAAACAATTTTTTTTTTTTTTTAAATTTTAAAATCATCTATATCTATCTAAATTGTAAGAGTTTCTGGGATGATCATTATTTTTTTCTATTGAGAAATATGCTTGTCTTTAATAAAATGTTAGTGATTTTACTAGTAAAATATAATTACTGCACTAATAAATTAAACCTAATGCTTTAATAACTTCATTGACTATTAGCTAGTAATTTTTTCTCCAATATATCCATGATAGCAAAGCTGACTTTACTGTTAATACTTCATGATGTTAAGTAATACAAACTGATTTACTCCAAATCATAGCCTCATTTTAAGTGACCAAAAAATTTAGAAACTGGCCTGCATTGGAGACCGATTTCAGTTGCTATATGCTTTTTGCAGGACTTTTTGTAACTATTTCAGCAGTGAAATTTAATTTATACTAAGTCATGTGACATCTGACTTGTTATTATTACTATTATTATTTTGCTGTTGTGGCTTTGACTAAATTAAATGGCTAAGCCTACTAATATATGGAGTATCTGAATTAAGTTCAGGCCCATATGATTTTTTTCAGTTGGAGAGCTGACTTTAAAGACATGTAGATGTCTAAAAGTTTCAGATTTCTTCTAACGATTAACTTTTAGATAAATGCTTTGCTTGAGTTGGTTTTTTAAATCTAATGTCCCAACTTCTCACTGAAGAGACCCATAGGTCGAAACCGGTCTGGGGATGGGGACAATCCAAGATAAAAATGATTTGAATGTCTTCTCTTGTAGTAGCATTTATCATAAATAAAAAAAAAAGCTTGTTTAGAGCTAATAGCACGCTCTTAATTTTACATATTTGTAAGTGCAAGCTATATATAAGTCATGTGACATCTGACTTATTATTACTAAGACTAATATAACTTAATTTATTAAATTTATTTACTGGGCTGTAAAATTTAGCAAGTTGACATTGAACTAGAAAAAAATTAATTTTCTACTGTAATAACTTATCTAAGCCTATTAGTTTCCACTTTTGTAGAAAATGAAATTTATACGAATATTACTAAAACTTTTTTTGGCTTGTATCAATAAAATTTAGATTTTTGGTATGCATGGAAACCAAATATATACACCTGGGTCTCATTTTATGTGGTAGATAGGTGCTGCAGAAAAAAACCCATATTAAAAAAAATCACACAAAAACAGACTTAACTTACCTTGAAAAATGGGAGATACATTCTGTAATTTTCAGAAATCACATAAAAGCAAAGCAATAAGGAAAAATTACTTTAAAATTTGCATAAAAAAAAAAAGGAAATAAAGTATGACTAATAAAAAATTTCAAATATTTGAAAAAATTGATTAACTACAGTATTTAATTTTTCATTTTTTCATACATATTTTAATCATTATCGCTATTTGACAATATGCAGTTCATTTGTGAACTGGTAAATCAGATTTGTCACAAGAGGAAGCACAACTAACGCTGTGTTAATGTTTTTCTGTTGACAATGTAATCGATTAAACTTTGAGATGATGATTTTATTAATTGTTTATAAAGCTCGAGATATCCAGACATACAACTATTTGACTCTCGTTGGAATTTAAGAGGTTGTTCATTGCAATAAACTCTCATATTTAAGCATTTTCTGACATTTTTCTTTATCTCACACATCAACGTAAAATCTATGATTAAATGATTATTACTTATCAGAAAATAATAATATCAGAAAATAATAAATTTGTTTTCATTTGATAGATATTTTTGTTTACTACTGAAATAAATTTTAAATGTTCACATTTTGTTTCTATATTAAAAAAATGAGATTGCAATCAAAACAAAAAGATTATACATTATCATTAGAAAGATTATTTTCAGTTTACAAAATCTTTGTTATTTCTGATTATTTTTAAAAATCTGAAAGAATATATATTTCTGTTATATCTAACAAAATGTTTTAAAAGTTTAAAATTTTTGAATATTTATTGCGATATTTTTATATTTGTAAGTATAAATCTGTTGTTATTATTATTTACTCATAAGTATAAGTAGGTTATTTACATAGAAGCTAAGATTTTTAAATAGCTTCAGGTCATATTCACGTTAGCTGCTAATATAACGTTATATTTTTGAAAAAAAAAAAAGTATTTCAAGTCAAAATAAGTTATTAATAATTTAAATTTCTTGATATCTAATAAATATAGTGAAATATGAACTTCTTTATCTCATAAAAGAAAACCCACATAAAAAGATATTAAGAAGAAACATGAATCACATAACTTCAAAAGTGCATTAAAAAAATCCGCATAAAATGAGACCCAGGTGTGCAAATATTATAGAACTTCGAATAACTTACGTTTTCTGCTATATATGAAAACTAAATTTAAGCAAGTACAACTTTATTAAATTAAAATTATATTTATTGTGAAATTGAGTTGTTACAAACAATAAGACATTATGATATTAAAACAAATGGATAAATCAATAACTACTTTCTACAATAGGGTTAAATCATTAAAAGATCAATACGACCATCTTTTCTTTATGCTTATACAAGCTGTTAAAACAGCAGAATTTTTTCACCACAATAATGCTAATGCAAGCTTTAGTATTCAATAGATGCCAGATGATAATGCCTTATAATCCCTAACTACAAGAAGTGCATTAGATTTAAAGATCCAGGTGCTTTACTCCCAGATCCAAGGATCCTCACTGATGAAAGCCATAAGCTAGAAACTAGTCTTGGGATATTGGATGGGAAAGCACTGGATAGAAATTATAAGGTATTACCATCTAGCATCTGTTGTTGATTACTATATCTTAGATTGGGTGACACTATTGTAATGAAAAAAAATTGTTACTTTTTCCACAATAGTTATCAGAATAATGTCCAAATGGCCTGTCTATCTCCAGGAAATACAAGTTTCTCTCTTAGATGGATTTTGATTCTAGTTGCTTTTTGTTGGATTATTTTATATTCTGGTTTATTAATAATTTTTTGAGAATGGTTTATGGAATACACAAGCTTGTTCCACAATGTTGATTTGGAAACAGTCTCGTTCTGAACTTTCTATTTATTTAATATTATTGTTTCAATTGAATGCTTGCTTTCAATTATATAAATTAATATCCTTACAATAAATATATATTCATCAGTCTTTTTACACAACTAATATACAAACATAACAGGATTGTTTTAATTTTGAATTAAACATTTTTTTTTATTCACTTCAAATTAAATAAATTGTATTGAAAAGGTATTTCATTAAAATATCTAAAAGAGTTTTGGAGTGATATTTGTGAATATATTGATTTAAATATAAATTGCTAAACTCAATTAATGTTTTTTTGAAATATTGAAAAAAAAAACTTAAATATTATATTTATCCATTTTACTTTATTATGATGATGAAATAAATATTGCATAAAGAATGTAATCATAAAATATAGCTAATTATTTAATCTTCTCTCTAAAAATTTTTTTTATTCATGCTACATTTAAATAAAATCTCCAAGAGATCAAATTTTCATTTTTGTAACCAGTACTTAATGTTTTGAATTTTTATTCACTAAGAAGTTGTCAGATTTTTTTTTCTTATATGAGATTTCTCATTTAATTTTTTTAATAAGGCAATTTTTACATTTTTATCTAGATCTTTTCAGATATAGATTAATTAGGTCTTGAACAGGGTTGCTGCCAAGATTTCTATGATCAAAAGAGTCTCCAGAGACCAATTTATTGAATAAAAATGAACAACTTATATTGATTGATGATTTTTTTGCATATGATTGTAATTGAAATATTTATTACTACTTATTAGTGATGGTTATTTAGGCAAAATAAATGAAGTATTTATAATTTTGTGTTGGACTATTTTCATCATCTAGTTTTTGTTAAATATTTTTAGAAAAAAAATTAAATTTTATCCAAATGAATTTGACATTAAGTAATATCACACAGGTTAGTATATAATACATTTTGAATAGTGTTATTCTTCTTCAGTTGAGGTAGGCCTGACCAGTTTCGGAATTAGCATGGGAATTGAACCGGTCATTTATAGATTTAAGATAACACTTTATCCAACTAGGCTATTCTGTCAAAGTAGTCAATAGAGTTGTTACATACATATCTTTGTCGGAATTAGCATGGGAATTGAACCTGTCATTTTTAGATTTGAAATAACACTTTATCCAACTAGGCTATTCTGTCAAAGTAATCAGTAGAGTTGGTACATACATATCTTTGAGAGCCCTTGTTGTGATTTCTAAATTTTTTTTTTTAGGGTCAAGATTATTTATTGAATGGTTTCCAAATCTTATAATTATCACGCTAGTTTGATTTATGGAATTATTTGCCATTGTCATATATGCAGCTTCTTTAAATTTTGTTCTTTTTTTCAATATTCTTGTAAACAATTGATCATGTGTTCATTGATACATGCATAGTCTTATGTTTTAGACATTTGTTTTTTTCTCTCTAATCATTAATTTATAGCTTTTAATTGTTTTTCTCTTGAATGATTGATTTTAGCAATATATGTTTCTTTATATTCACATGATATTTTATAGATGTAGTGTTTGTTCTAAGAATTTTAAGTTTTGTAGAAGGTAGGATTATTTGCAGTGTGTCATTGCTTTGGAAAGTTATTCTGATAGTATCAATTGTAAATTTTTTTTTATTTATGTATTATTCTATCTCTTATATGTTTGGAATAATATGGTAATCTATTCTTGATTTTTCTTTTTACATTTGTTTTTGTTATCTAGTTAAAGTTTATTAATAATAAATAGCTGGTGGTCAACTATTCTTCATGAAAGTTTATTTTAAGTAGGACTTTTCTTTTTCCAAATTCATCTTCTGAGCATACTTTTTTTGTTCTGTTCTAAAATATTAACTTTACTTTTTGTGTTTTTGTCATGGTAGATATGTACATTAAATATTTTCTGTATGTATTAATTTTCTTTTAAATCATAATTTTGATTTTATCATGAGAAAGTCTTATCATCAGAATGTGTAAAAATGCTAATTTTTGTTATAATCCTGTTATAAATTCAAATAAAGGAGATATGTTACTGATGTGTGTCAGCATGTTTATAATAGAATTAGAACAAGAACAAACAATTAGCATATTTAGATGTTCTTATTACAAAATTCTCTCATGACAAAATCAAAATTATAATTTAGAGAACATCCACATACACAGGAAAATGTTTAGTATATTCATCCAATCATGATGGAAAGACAAAAAGTGAAGTTATATTATCACTGTAGAACAGAGCAAAAAAAGCTAAAGGAAAAATAAAAAATTCTACATAAAACAAACTATCATGAAGAATGGTTATCTGTCAGTTATCATTAAGAAAATGTTAACAAAAAGAAACATCAAAAGAAAAGACAACTATGGATACTGTTGTGTATCTATCTATACATATTAAGGATATCAAACTAAAGAAAATCTCAGAACGGTTTTCCAAAGATATAATACACTGTGAGAAATGATAATTTCTACAAAATCTAAACTTGAAATGCTAGAAACAAAAACTAAATTTATGAAATGAAACTTGAAAGATAAATCTATTGGTTAAACTAATTGACCCATTGAAAAATGATTAAAAGGGCATAAAGTAATAATTAGAGATAGACAAAAACAGCTGTGTCTAAAATAGCAGACCATGAACATAATATATATTCAGTAGAAAAAAAGATAATAGTAATAGTCAAATAGGCAAAAGTAAAAAGAAAAATTAAAGAAACTGCTTATCTGACCTATAATATTTGGAAACCATTCTTAAATCTTGCTCTTAAGAAAAAAGTTGAGAAATCAGAAGGATCAATCATCGCTTAACATATAAAATTTTTCCTTATTGTTGCTTTTGACTATATAATCATGTTGGGTAGAGCATCATTTAGATTCAATATTTTTGAATCTAAATGTCATTGGTTTGATTCCCATGCTAGTATTATAACTGGAAACGCAAGCAACAAGTGAGGAGAATAATAAAACTAAATGGTCATGTAAATAATATATATGCTATTAACAGTTGAATGTATTTAAAAAGTTTAAATAAAATTTGAATTTGTCTAAAAACCTTCAACAGTTAAAACTAGATGATGGAAATAGTCCAATATAAAATTACAAGTAAAATGCTTTAATCATTCGAGAAATATGTATATATAAGAGTACATGTTTCAGTAAATGAAGGATCTCATGGCTTAATAAAAAATGTTCATGATTTGTAATACAAATCCCAATTAATTTTTTTTAAAGTAATTGAAAATAAGTTTTTTTTATTATTATCAGTTAGTTGTATGCAGCTAATTTAATTAGAAATCCAATTATTGGTTCTTAAATATACAGTATAGCTGCTCAGAACTTAATATTCTTACTTTTTATATCAGTATTAGTAAGTCACTATATATATTCTACTGCATTAATTTTTTTACATATTCCATCCAAATGGATCATTTGAGATTCAAAATTCTTTGTTTTGAGGCTAACTTTCCTGTGTATTAGCGACTATACATTTTTGTGACATCATTTTTAAGTTAGCAAGCATTTAAGACATTTGAGAGAATAGTATTACCAAATAAAACATCATAAACTTTATTTATATTGAATATCTGCATTAGATGTAATAATTCATTTTATTCATTCCGAAGCATTGTAAGCTCAGATAAATATTGGATTCTATATTGTAATGCTTATTTGAAATTCTCATAATTTCTCACTTTTCATCTGTATGAAGTATTGGATTTGCAATCTTGTATCTACTGCTACTTCTATTTCTTAAGTTCATAATCTGAGATTTAAGCACCCAAATTTCATTGATGAAAGCCTTAAGCTAGAAACTAGTCTGGACATGTTGGATAAGTAGGCACTAGATAGGGTATTGAGAGTTTGGTACTCTAATTTCAATGTTGAAAAAAAAACCCCAGAAAAAAATCACATGATGCTTTTTTGTTGTTGTTATATATCATCTTTGTCAAAGGTTTTAAGGTGCACGAATTGAAATTACTAAAATATATAGTTTCTGAGTTAATGTCAGGCCTGTATAACTATATATTTGCATATTTATGTAGATTCAAAAAAAGTATCCATCATAAGCACACCCATAAATAAAATGGCATTTTCTTGTAATTAACATTTTTGACATAACATTTTAAAACTAAACTTTGGGTTTAATGTGTTACATGTTAAACTTCTTTCATTTTTGCTATTAATTATTTATTGACTTTTTAAAATCTGGACATATCATTAATCTAGATAATAGAAATCAAGGATGCTGGACTAATGAATGATATTTTATCTGTATTAAGTTATATATTTTGTTTACATGTACATAGTCATTTAATAAGAATTATATTTTACAATTTTTCAATTTGAATCTTTCTTATATAACATGTAGCTAACCTAAAGTCCAATACCCATCATACTTGCTTCAGCTGTTTTTTTTAATTTACTTTTTCCATTGTAGTCTGTAGTGCTTGAAAACGTTTAAGAAAATATGGCTCATAGATAATGACTTAATAGTAAGGTTTCTGCCAAAGACAGATTGAATAATACTTGATTATAATTGACAGCAGCTTTCTCATTGTTTGTCATTTTATTAACATAATATTATAATATTCCGGTTTTAGAATTGCATCATAAATTTAATAAGCTCTTCATATAGGACAAAGAAAAAATCAAATAGTGATTTCTCAATTATGATTGGTATAATTGTAAAATACAATATGGCTATTTTCTTTCTCTGCATTGTCATGAAATTAAAATAAAAATATCTTTTTAACCACTGATAGGAAAAATTCGACAATTTATCACTGATTTGGTGCAAACCATGTTTATATTAGAAAATATCAAAATTATATCTATTTAAAATCTTGATTTTTTTTTATGAATAATTCCATATACTCTATGTGTATATGGAAATTAATTTTTTTTTGTTAAAGAACACTTAAAAAACCCACATTTTAAAATTACCCACTGAAAAAAACTCACAATCATCAGTGCTTTCACAGAAAATACTCACATGGATAAAGGGTATCAAAAGAAAAATATATAATTAAATATTTTATTTTAAATCATTGATAACTCAGCCTTTTAATTTGCAGAGTGTTTTTTTCATCTTGATGTATCAAATAAGAATAACACTAATGTCTATAGAATATCTTTTAAAATGAGTTCTGAATTTTAAATCGGTAAGAGACTTTATTTTAGTTAAAAATGATCACTTCCTCAAACTCTAAATGTGAGAAAAGATCATATTAAATTTTAATAATGGTATTATAATATTTTATTTTGTATTAATAAATGTGTATATAACTTAAATTTTTTTTTTTTTACTTGTTAATAAATAGTTTAAATTTAGTTAAATTAAACCATTAATACCTGAACAAATAAATTGCCGATGTTGTACTGTACTGTAAAATACAATCCTCCCGTCATTTCAAGTTGTTTATAGTAATAATTGACAGTATGGGGGTAGGTCAGTGGATTTTCATACGAAGCCCTGGCACATCTCACACAAATTAAAAGCTGGTTTGCTCTTCCCTATTATTCTAGTAGTGCATTAAATGGAAGGGGGTCATGTGACCAGGAAAGATATTTGCGCCAATAAAATTCACTGAAATGTTCTGATGAAAAATGTAATAAATTGAACATAATTTTGTTACCAAATATGAGTTAATTAAATCATATAAATCCTAAATATACCATGGACGGTACAATGGTGGCCCAACTCGAGGTTTCAACAATAACCACGTCCTGTGATAAGAGTAAAATAATAGAATTTTTTTTTTTTCGAAATAGAATTTAAAAAAAAAACAAAAAACGCATATGTAAATGGTTAGTAAAATAGCTTGAAAGGTAAAGCAACAACAGGGGGAGAAAGACGCCGGCAAATGCGTTGGTGAAGTATAAATAATAAAATAAAAACCAAGCAAAATACACGAATTAGAAAGATATTAAAGCCATGACAGGTGAAATGAAAAGAGTAGACAATCTGATTTGCGAATGGAATAATGTGACAATAAATTTTGCGTTCCAAGCATACCCGACAATAACAATATGGATTAATAATATTGAAGTGCACGTTTGACTCTGGTAGTCAAATATCAGTCATATCTGAGTGTATATGCACAGATGATGCAACAAACCCATGCATGATGTTCAAACTCTACTGGTGAGGAAGATCCTAGCAACAATGGCCAATAATAAACAGACGCAATTAGAGATAAAACATTAGTAAGGCTGAGAAAAAGATATACATGTTTTGTTGATATTGAAAGGACACTTACACGACATGATATTAGGGTTAGATTTTACCCATAAAACAGGGTGTTTGATTAACTGTAAAGAGAGCAATATCACACGAAGGAGAGAGAATAGAGTTTAAATCAAAAGAGAAGACCCTGCCGAAAAAGTATGTAGTATACTACAAAGCAAGATATAAAGCAAGCAGAAGAGTGGAATGAGAAGGAAACAGATAAAAGGGGATAGGAAAAGGCAGTGAAGGAATTATTAGAGAGGTATAATGAAAATTTTTTTGATAAACTGGATAATTAAGGGATACGAACATTGAAATAAGATTATCGATGGCATCAGGCATGATTGTATCCGGTACTTCATCAATATCAAGCAGAGGTTGAAAAACAATTGTCACAGATGGAAGAATGAGGAATTATAATAAAGAGGCCATCATCTTATAACAACCCCTGGATGATAGTGAAGAAAAAGGATGGATCAGTAAGGTTATGCTTAGATGCTAGACAGCTAAGTAGTATCATCTGGCCTGACCAAAATGTGCCTCCACTGATAAACAAATTATTGAACAGGTTTTGTGGTAAAGAAATTTTTCGACATTAGACCTGACAGCCAATTATTGGTAGATTAATCTATACTCAGCAGACTGGCAATATACGGTATTCAGATACAACAGCATCTCAATTCAACAGAATGTCATTTGGATTAAGGAACAGTGGGTTGTTGAAGTGCCTGGACAGAATATTATCCCCTGAAATAAAGTTTGGTTACTGTTTATATGGATGATGTCATAATTGAGTCTAAAAACCTCAGAGAGCATTTAAGACATTTGGAAATGGTTTTTACAAGAATGTGAAGACAAAGGTATCTACATTAATTTGCAAAAAAAGTTGTATAGCCACGGTGGAAGCCAGTATTTTAGGACACTTGACAAGCAAAACAGGGATTAAGCAAAATACAAGCCATCAGGGACCTCCCGGACCCTAAGTCAGTGAGATAGGTTAAGTCCTTCTTTGGACTATGTAATTTTTATAATAAATTTTACTGAACTTTGCATCACATATGGAACCTTTGCTGCAGCTATTACTGAAAAACATGTGACAAACAAAGTATTCAAAGGTATCAAAGAGAAGTTTTTGAGCGAGATCTTACTGATATACCCTGATTTAAAAAAAAACAACTTATAGTACAGATTGACAGCAGCAGATATGGACTAGGTGCAGCATTGATGCAAACGTAGGAAGATGGTAGTCAAGGGGTAATATACTTTATTAGCAGACCATTAAGGGGGCTGGAAGTCAATTTCTGTAACAGAAAAGGAAGCTTTGGCCATGGTATAGGCATTCGAGATTTCGACAATATTTGATAGGGTTAGAGGTGGTAGTCAGAACCGACCACAAGGAAGCCTTTTTCTCCAAGAATTCACTGTAGAATATTGTAAAAGATCAGAGAATGTATTGATAGATGCTTTGAGTCAAAATCTAGGTTCGGAGTCCACGGGTCACCTTCAGACGGAAGATATGTCTAGTGGCATTATGCACAGAAATTGATGCATCTATGGTAGATGAATTGAACCACTTAGGTAATAAGCAGAGGTTAGACCCCCAGATACCAGGCGATTATAGATAGTTTAGAGAGGGAAGAAAGTAAAGATGGGGCAAAAGGAATGTGTTCTGAAAGGGATGGAAGAAGGTACCGCTTGATCAATATTATGGTATTTGACAGATGTAAAGGAGGGAATGTGGAGGATGATAATGCCCAAGATCCTACAAAATAGGTTAACTATGTATACACACTGTTTATATACCAAATAACTAAAATGTTGAAAGCATGTGAACTGTGCCAGAAAACAAAGCCAGCCAACAAATTATTCGCCGAAACTGTAAACCCCATAATGCCCAAAAAACCAAATGATCCGATAGCTATTGATTTTTACGGGCCACTACCTAGGTTCCAGAAGATGAACTACATATTAGTGGTGTATGATGTTTTTTCAAAATAGGTGTCTGTGTATCTATGGTGCAGGCTAATACAAAAAACACAATACAGATATTACAAACGCAACACTTCCCCAAAGTGGACAAACCAAAGGTAATTTTATCTGTTCATGTAACTCCTTTCATGGTCAATGAATGGAGGAAATGGATAGTGAAAATGAGAGTACGACTCGTATTGTCCATCCGAAACCCCCAGTCGAACTTTTGTGAATGAGTGATGAGAGAATTGGGATGACTTTTTAGGGTGTTTACGTCATCAAACCATAAAGTACGGTGAAATAGTTACCCAGGGTGATGAATTTAATCAACTGGATGGAGAATGGGTCCATAGGATTTGCGCCTAATTCGACAGTTCCATCAATCCATGCCGAGGCTCTATAAGGCTAAAATTTCCAACCATCTCTGAACATAACAGAGGTGGATCAGAGGAAGGCAGCATCAAAGATGAGATATGCAGCAGATTTAAGAGTAGACAGAGGGGGTATAACATCCAATGATTTCAAAAAGGGGGACAAGATATGGGTCTGGACAAATCCCATTAACCAAACAGAGAAGGGAATATGCAAAAAGTTTCAGGATTTATATGAAGAACTGTATCAAATAGTTAGGGAGAATTATCCAAATGTGTTTACTCTCATGAATGGAAAAGGAAAGAAAGGGACTTCCAATGCAATGGCCTTAAGTCCATATTGAAGCGGAAAATATGTTACACACATTTTTGCTTCATTGTCTGGTGATTCGAAACCTAAAATTGGAGGTTTAAACCCAGGTATATATTTATAAATTACTAGGGAGGGTAAGGACACACATACAAGTGTTTTACCTCCCCTCCCCCTTTTTTTTTTTACTTTCGTAAATTAAATGTTTCATTTTAAGAATATTTATTAATTTTAATTCGGAAATATTTAAATTTCCATTCCCTTAAATAATCATGTATGTGTGTTCAAGATTGCTAAAAATATTATTGATCATAATTAAATATTAAATATTTTGTATATTTATTTTATAGTTCATGTATTTTATTTTAGGTGATACAATATCAAAGAAGGTTCTGGAGAGTAATTAAAATAATTCAGAAACTTATGAATAAAAGAATGTTCTTGATTTAATTTAAAAAGGGTAATTAATAAATTAAAATCCCTTAGCAAGCATAATGTTAATAGAATTATATCTTTTGAATCTATTTCCACTCTCAAAATAGATTAAAACAATACTCTCCAGAACTTGTTGGCATTATCTTGTGAATAAAGAATAAGTGCATTCAGGCCACTTAATGGACATCTGGGCCTCATCAGCGGAAAGAGAATATTCGAGAAGGTCTTGCTAGCATATAAATAGAGCTGAAATTTTAGGCTAGAGGTCTCGTTTTGCACTATTTTAGTCAGTGTTGCTTTACGGATCTACGTCAGTCAAAATCTTGAAATATGAATTCTGAGTAGAGGAATTAAATTTGCTTCCCCATTCTTCAAAATCATTTCCATACTGCTATGCTAAAATGTCATCTCCACTTATAGACTACCTAAATTAAATTCTGAACTAACTATATCAAGAAGCCAGCCATTATTTTTTCAAACTTTGCATTGCCAACCGTGTTTCCCACATTTTATAGTTTTATGCGTATCAATCCTTTTGGTCATCAAGTAATGGAAGGGAAATCCCAATCATGCCACTAAAATGAACTCTTTCAAAACTTTCATTTTTAAAATATAAATTATTTGTAATGTAATTTTCTCCTTATTTAGACATGGCATTGTAGCGCTAGTTATAACAATTCTCTGTAAAGTAATGACTTTCTTTTGTAAATTCTAATGCACGAATCTCTAACATTATTTTTTATGCATTTCTTTAATGGGTTTCACAATTTCTATTAACTATTTTAAATGCGGCAACTTTTAAATTTCAATATTATAAATTTTTGTATGATTTAATTTAATATGCTAATAGTTCAATATAAAAAACCGATCATAGACTTTTTTATTAGATATTCTTGCTATTATGGGTTGTTAAATAGTTAAATGTAAGCTTTCTTATCTAAATAAAGTTCGCTCGATTGAATGAGATTTTAAGTTGTTCTATTATGCTTCGTGGCAGATTATCCATTGCTATATTTAAGATATCAATTTATTGCCATGTTCACGCTATTGATTTTATTTTTATACTATATTTTAAAGTAAACTTAATGATCTTACCTTTTCTGTTTTTTTATTATATGATCAATTATTTGCCCTCCACGCCATCTAGCGTGATAATTGTTTTATGGAATTAATTACTAGTTAGCATACTAATATTTGTTTAATGAAGGGAACAACATTCCCCCTTTTTATTGTTTTGACATCCTCACTACTATTAAAGATCATTTGCGTACCTTTTGAAAGGGATCAAATTATATCATGTCATTACGCTAGATTCTATTAAATCACATGGGCCTTAATTCACATATCAGTATCATTAAGAACTTGGCTTTTTTTTTTATTATTAGTGTTGCTTGGCGTAGGTAACATTACAAAAATTTCTTACATCTTGCTTTGTCAAACTTAAAACCCAGAAGTCTGGGATTATTTACTTATGGCATATCCCTGAATGGAGTTTGAAAGCACCAACTCCACGTTACTGTCAGGCTGTATTTAGGCTCTGCATGGGCTAACACCGGAAAATTGGAACCATGGAACCACCTTTTCAAATGCTGACCTGTCACTATACAGACATATTTCATATACACCTGGGTCTTTTTTTACACGATAGATAGGTTCCTCAGAAAACATGTGCAAACGAAATTGCGCAAAAATAGACGTAACTTACATTGAAAAAGGGGGGATGCGGTCAGTGATTTTTCAAAATTCGCGTAAAAGCAAAGCACCAACGTAAAATTACTTAAAATTCGCGCGCAAAAAAAATAAGGAAATAAAATATGACTAATAAAAAATTTCAAATTTGAAAAAAATTGATACAAGACAAACTTTTTTTAACCATAATATTTAATTTTATTCAAAATAATATATTTTTATGCATAATTTACATTTTTATACATGTTTTGATTATTATAGCTATTTGCCAAAAAAACACGTTCGTTTGCAAACAACTAGCGCCAACTTCACACTCATGTTGTAGCAGTGGTTTTCTGGTGACAACGTAATTAGTAATTAATCTTTGAGACGATTTTATTAATTGTTTATGAAACTAACAACTAAAAATTAAATTCTTATTTTTGTCTTTAATTTTCAATTCCGTTTAAAAATCAAATTTCACATTAATTTCAAGTCGCAGTAAGTAATTTTTAAATTGTTAATTACAATTAAAAATCAGATTTTAATTGTCAAATTTAATTGTGCCCACTGCTATTACTGACCTTTTAAAAATAAACTTGTGGACACTAAATGATTAATAATTGATTACGTTTTTTTTTTAAAAAGCAAAAACAGAATGTGATTTAAAATGCAAAATTAACACGTACAATGTTTGAACAAATTTACATTATAATCTTGTAAAATTTAATGTGTGTATACATAAAATGTGGAAATCATGATTTTAATTTCATTATTGCATAAAATCTTACTATTATAAAGCACTGAAAATATTGAAATTACTAAGATGAAAGTCGAATTCCAATAATGTGCTATTACTTTCAATATAACGTAAGTGCGCGAAATTTATTAATTAAAGTAATAGAGCATTATCGGAGTTTGACCTCCGGTAAAACACGAATCGCGTAACTTCGAAATTGTGTTAAATAAGTCCGCGTAAAAAGAGACCCAGGTGTACTTACATAATTGATGAAGCGTTAGTCCTAAAATGGATTCAACCCTTTCTAGCATTATCATTTGGTCAGCACCGCCATTCATGCTTAATATTCTTATTTTTGCCCATTTTAAATCCATGACGTAATGCAATGATTTCTAAAATACGTCCTATATTTTCGTTTATATTATAGGTTAGGAATGTCATTTTAAAGCTTGTTTAAGCTACATGCCCTCTCATTGAAACAATGTTTGAGTGCGCTAACAAACATTGCTAAATAAATCCTATCAACTCAAAAAGGACTAGGATAAAATACAAATAACTTTTCTGTCTAAACATTTTGAGGTCTAATGACTGTTTGATTAAATCGGGTGAACTAAAATATTTTCGTGTGTGGTTCAAATGAACTATAGTAAATGAAATTGATGTAACTTATATCACATTTCTCTCTGTTCTTTAAGGTCATTTATTTTTCATAAAATAATCATAGCGTTCAAATTATAAGTTGGTAAAATTGGTAATCTACTGTTAGCATATTGGGGGTTTGCATATTATTTAATCATTTATTATGTGCTATAATGTAATTTCTTAAATATGCAATGCTCATAATCACGTGAAACCCAAAATTCTGCTGAGTTTATATGTAAATAGATTCGCGACTGTGTATTAAATTATATAACTATTTGTTTATTCATTTTCTCATAATTGATATTAATAAATTATTAACCATATAATTAGTATTTAATTATGTTTTGCCTCTTTATTTATGCATACATATCGTTAATTAGATTGTGTCATATATAACTCATTTCCATTGACCTTAGTCCAACTTCTGAGATTTATTAATGAATTTGGATCTTAAGCTGTGAAACAGTCAGTTTCATCCATCTGCCTGTTTCACCTATATTACCCCACACCTATCTCAATGCCAGGTTTAAACCCTCTGAGTACCCATTTAAACAACCTTAAATTACTATATATGCAGAATCACATATATATATGCGAACGGTAAGTCTGTAATTTAATAGTATATGTATAAATTACAGATATATATTCATTTTAAAAGATTTCTAGTTTAAGAACTATTTTAGTCTAAATTATTTAGTCAATTTTATGGTTATATTACTGAAATCGCATATGTATATAACTACAATTTCCATTGTTATTCTGCATGTATGGTAATAAAATTAGTTTTCTACTAATTGTCAAAACAACTTTTAATTCTCTTTGTAAACAACTTTTAAATTAGATCACACAATAGTCCTAAAATAGCGTGAACTTGATTTTATAAATCTAAATTGTTAATAACAATTTGCAGAATTTTATAGAGCCGTTACAATAAACTGCAGGAGGAAAAAAGTAGAAAATAAAATCTAAATTAGTTGTCATAATTAAAAATGTTTTTCTAAAATAATGGGTTTTTCAGCTAGTTTTTGTAATTAAATATGTTTTTCTAAAATAAGTAAATGAGTTTTTCAGCTACAAACAAGCTTGTAAAAATAATCAGGTGGCCAGACTTAAGAAAATATAAATACTTAAAGTTTTGTGGCCATAAGAAAAAAGTTTTATATATATGAGTTTTATTAACTGAATCCACGTTCGTTTCACCTTTAAAATGATGAGGTAAAGTAGGCCATAACTCACCGCCACCTGCCCTTACTTGAGAGGAAAGAACTTTGGTCCGATAAAACAATGTCGTTCACCAGCAATGCAGCCCGTGGTGGAAGTTTCTCCATTAAATCTAATCATCATCAAAAGTGTCAACTTATTATTGTCCCAAGTGCTCAGAACTGCAATTAAGACAACTGACCGGTAAATTTTCACTCAGAGCTCTGTTCATAAACTGTTATTTTCAATTCTTTATTTTAAAAGCTAGCTATTTATTAAATCTGCCTTTCCAAACACCTTTTCTAAAATCTGCAAAGAAAACTGTTAAATGCTAATGTTTAAATCTTGTCTGAATGTAAAACTTGTAATGTTAAATTCTCTTTTAAAATATATAGCTATAATAATCTATTTTAAACTAAACATATAATTTTCTGCGGTCTTTTATGCCTATTTCTAATCTATCCAATTTATTCTATAATTTTATCATTTTAATATTGTATGTATTTAATAAGCCAAATAACTCGAAACCGTGAGTATTTATAAGTATAATTTTAGCTTATCAATCTGTGAAGATAATTTCAAATTTTTGCTATAATAAATATTAAATAATTGAATTATTATTTTTCCCCACTCACTGTTTTGAGATCATGTTATTATTTTACTGATTAATTTTGGGTATTAATATTCTAATAATCAGTCGTTCTCTAGTTAAAATTGAAGGGTGCTTAACTCTAGTTATAAATTATAACTATTTATATATGTAACTTGTACATCACAGGAACTAGCCACAGAGATATTCTCAAAGCATATTTTAATGTTTTATTCATAATTATCCCTCAAATATGCTTTGTCCTCTTTAGATTTATTTATGTTGAGACGCAGGTGATAATCTTAAACTAGGTTACTAATTAATTTAGTCCCTAAATAGTATATTTGAAATACTAAATTTGATAACTGGGTTGTATAGATATGCAAATAGACACTATCTATTTTTAAGGCACGATAATATAATTTTACGTATTTGCATTATATATGTATAAGTTGCGGATGTGTCCTTTACTAAGTACGCAATGTACAATTATCTGCTTGCTACATGATTTTTGATGAGTTGCTGGCGGAGGTCACACTTATCCACTTAGTTCATATAAAGCATACTCTTTTAGAACTAGGGCACAAGGACCTACATTATTCATAATTAATGCTTATCCGACTCCGTGAACTACTAATGTTCCTATTTGTAGCAAGTTGAGTATAGTTGTAGGGCAACCGAGCTTTTGAGGCTGAAGCCCATGAATAATGACCCATTTGCACCTTCTAGTTTATTAATATTTTAATATG
Organism: Epiperipatus broadwayi; assembly: GCA_028023455.1. Classification (NCBI taxonomy): domain Eukaryota; kingdom Metazoa; phylum Onychophora; class Udeonychophora; order Euonychophora; family Peripatidae; genus Epiperipatus; species Epiperipatus broadwayi. Next base: position 555,271 of record JAQFVV010006396.1, on the reverse strand, counting down.
TGCCATCGAGTATATAGATAAACTTATTATAAACCAGTTTTCTCTCCCTTTTATATTAAACGCTTATCTAGCATCAGTGTACATCCTAATATAGGTTAACATGCTAACTGCATATCTCTGAGCCTAATTATGTGCTCGACTTGACTTAATATAGATAGATGCCACAGGAGGGCTATTAAGTTAGTTATATAACTGGTATTAAGTTCCATATGATTTAGCAGACTACAAAAGAGCTAGAAATTTGGCATATTAATATAGGCATAAACTTCAATACCGCACTATACTAGATAACGTAACATTAATCTCATTAATTATGCAACGCCTGCAAGTGTAATATCTCGCGTTCTCATTACATAGTTTTGTATATTTTAGTTTTTCTATTTGTTATTGTTTTATTAAATTAATAATATTTAAAATATAACTCGTTTCCATATCTTTATTGTCTGTGAGTTCATTTTATCCAACTCTAGGTTTAATTGCACATACATCATTTTATCTATATGTAGATCATGCTATTAGGTTCCATAATTAATCACTTAGTCATATGTGTTAAGTTAGTTAATTTACGAGTTTCTTGTTCCACCCTGGGTGATTGCCAGATCATGGTTAAATTGAATGTCTGTGTAAGTTGAGAAATGTCACCATAAGGTATTAGATCATTGAGCAGAGGTGAAAAGATTGAATGTTGGCTGGATTCTGGATCCCAGCATCCAGATTCGATCAGCTTTAGTGTACTTTGCCTGTGTTCTAGATTTTGTTACATGGAGTGATAATTCTTACCGTTACAGCTGCTTCATCCTGCTGGGGTGGGGGTTTGAAGCCTAGTAGTATATCATCTTTCCCTGTAGATCTCTTCTTATTTCTCCACTATGGCTCTGGGACAGGAATGAAGAAGATTTCATCTGTTATCATCAGAAATGTTTTTCATAATGTTATAGATCTGGAAAATGAGCAGTAGGGCAGAGTTCATGATTGTTCCTGACTTATGTATCTTTCACATGATCAGACTTGAGTTACTGCTGCCTAGATGCTAGCTTTTGTTAGATGAACATACAATTCTGACCGGTACCATATAATTCATTGTCCTGACAGATAGCATTAGGAGATAAATTGGATGGATTTAGACCCTGAAGACCTCGGATGCATCAAACTAAGATGAATGATAAAAAAAGTGTAAATACCATATTTTATTCTTATCATTGACTGTGGATGTATTGTATTATATTAGAGTTAGTACAAATCGCATTGGCAATTTAGGAATTAATTTATTAAATTTTCTAGTAGAATTTTCTTTTGAAATATCTAAGTGATTATTTTAATTAATGTGTTATATATATATATTTTGATAGAGAATTAAAAAAAAGAATGTAAATCTATTTTAATTAAGATAAGAAAATAAATTCTTATTACTAAGCAATTAGTGGTATCTAATAAAAGAGAAAATACATAAATTCTTATTACTAAGCAATTAGTGGTATCTAATAAAAGAGAAAATACATGCGACAACATTCCTTCTATAATTGGCATGCAGCAACATTTCTTGGATAATTAAAGATGGGTACCAAAGAAAGGGAAAAGAGAAATATGATTTTGAAAACAAAATTATTTCAAATATTGTATAAGTTGGCAGGGGTTAACCAGAGATGCACAGAGACTAAAAAAAAAAAAGGGAAGGACTATAAAAACAAAAAAAACATACCTTGTATCATTACTCACTGAACCTTCGTCCCAAACGTAAAGCAGAGTAAGATAAAAGTTTAGTCATCAGATGATCTATGGAAATAAGAAAACTTACTCTCACTACTGTGTTTGATTGTATGAAGATGCATGAGTAGAAGTTCATTTGCCGGTGTTGCTCCTCTGGAAGTCCTGAAATCCCCAAGTGAAGCTATCCTCATAATGGAACTTAGACCACCTACAATCGACAAAGATATTGAACCGTGGATCCCCACAGGATAATTGCATGCATGGCCAAATATATAAGATGATACGAGAACTTTAAAACTTACCAGTAAGAGACTTTTATTATAATTAAGTGATCACTCTCCCTGAACACTAAATGTGAGAAAAGGCCATATTAAATTTTAATAAATCAAATCAAATCTTATTAGTATTTCTTAACCACAATTTATTTCTCTGATATTTATTCTCTTAATGATGTTATAATGTTTTATTTTGTATTAATAAATGTATATATAACTTAAGTTGATTTTTAGTTGTTAATAAGTAGTTTTAATTTAGTTAAATTCAACTGTTAATATCTGAGCAAATAAATTGCCATGCTGCACTGTAAAATACAATCCTCTAGTCATTTCAAGTAGTTTACGATAATAATTGGCTGTATGGTGGGGGGTGTAGGCCAGTGGACTTTCTTATGAAGTCCTGGCTCCTTTCAAACAAATTATAAGCTGGTTTGCTCTTCCCTATTATTCTAGTAGTGCATTAAGTGGAAGGGGTCGATAAAATTCACTGACATGTTCTGATGAAAAATTTAATAAATCGAACATAATTTAGTCATATCATGGACGGTACAATATATATATATTTATAAAGAAAATACGTTATTTGAAGCATCAAATGTATCCAATAATGGATAATATTTCTGTAGTGCAATATACTACAGAAATATTATCAAATATATCCAAGTTCATAGATAGTTGGTCTTGTTTTTACATTTTTAAATTCATTTTTATTTAGTTACTTTTATCTTGCAAGATAGTGTCTTTTTTGTTTTTAAATAAGATAATAAAACCAATAAATAAGATAATCAACTTTTTGTTTTAGTTACATTTAAGCTGTTTTTATGTCAACATTTTTGACTGAAATTTCTACATGTTCATTTTTTTATAGTTACAGTGGAAGTCCTTCAATCGTCATTATTTAAGAAGCCATGCAATGTTTGAAAATCAAAATGAAGGGCTGGGTATTAGTTCCATTCACTTGACCAAATTTTTGTTTATTTTTCAGTTGTGAATCATTCCAAAAATCTTTAGTTTTTGATCTATGTTAATTAAACTGCTCATTAAAAAATAATCAATAATTTGTTTAGAGGCTATGTGACAAATTGAATTTAATAATTCCATATATATATATTTTCAACTGGAGTCTATTTAAAAACCATTAGCTCAGATTTAGCCTTACTCTTAACATTGATTAAACTGCAATATAGCTTTTTATGCTTGCAATGTGTATTTGCTTAATGAATAATTTATAGCAAATCCTATATTTATTTGTGTATTCTATATATATAAACAATGTAAATAATTTATAATTCTTGGGTTTATTTGTTATTTACTGGTTTTATAAATAAGATGGCTATTAGTATGAGATGGCCTTTAACTCATTATATTAATTATTTGTATTAAAGCAATATTTTACTTAAAAGAATATTGGAAATTATTTAGGCAGTTCATTGGCATATATATGTTTGCTTAAGATTTTTTTTCTCTAATGTATTTTTTTTCTTTCTAAGAAACAGTTAAATATATATTTGTATTTTAATACTTGTTAAATTTTAATTATTTGATTATATTATTGTAATCGGCATTTTTTAAATATTATTAATAAAATTTAAATATCCATATTAAGTGGGAAAAACTTCAACCAACCTCAAAAACTGCTGTTATACTTTGATTTGTTACAAAGAAGTGATAAACAAGTTAGTATTTCCTTTTCTGGTTTATATATTTGCAAATTGTGTATGGATCACGTGTTCAGGTCACTTATAGTTCACTTTGTGACAACATATTAGAATGAGGAATTGTTAATTTTTTTTTTTACTCTCTCTCTTTTCTCTCCTAGTTCAATATATCATTTGAAAATGATAGCAGTTATATTTTCAATATTGAATTTTTGTTTATTCATAAACATTTAGTATTAATATTAAGTATTATATATATAATCATAACTTTTTAAATGTACATATATGTTATATCTACCTATAAATTGTTCATATTTGTATCTATTTATTACATTCTTATTCAGCAACAATTATATGTTTAAAATTAGGTCACTGCTAAATATAAACAAAAGCTTAGTTTTAGCAGATATCTAATTTATTATATAGTGTGATACTGAGAATTGCCTTCATTTGTAAAAGAGGATTCAAAGTTTTGTAATGATAGACTGATAAGTTTTTATGATTTATTAGGAATAAACTCATCTTTCAAAATAGACTGCCCTATTTAATATATTTTAAGTTCTTAAAATAAATATGATGCCTTTATAAACAATAAAGAAGGAATTAGCAGGTTAAGGTTACTACTTCCTTGCCATGATCTGGTATACAAATCCAATTAATTAAAATTTTAAATTTTTTTCAGTTCTAAACAGGCTTAGGATTTCTTTTTCAAGTTGCTTTTCCATAACTATCTAATATTGTTATATATATATGAAGTCTTTTATAAGTTTTAAAAGTCATAATTATAGATAAATATTAAATACTAGCGCAACTGCTAGCTTGAAAAAAAAAAAGTTAGATTCAAGTGTTGATTCTCCTTTCAATGATGAGTTGTATTAATGAAGCCTATAAATAAATATTGAATATGAAAGCTTTTGTACTAAAGAAATTTTGAGGAAGTTGAATTATTAATCTATAATTTAATACTTTTGTCATTAAAAAAAAAAATTCACTGATCTGAAAATTACGAACAAATGTTTATGCACTTATTGGTTGTAATAAATATTACATCATGACAATGCTATGATTTGATTTTTTTTTCTGCTACAATCAAATTAAAAATCTCCAGTTTTTTAACCCCCACCCACCCAAACCAATGATCATATTAAAAAGCTTTGACTTAACAAGACAGTTCTTATAAATCTAAGATAATTGATCAGTTTAATATTATACAAATATTTTAAAATTGGTTTTGAGTAAAAAAAAAAAAAAAAATTCAAAATGAGCAAAAGAAAAAAAAAATTCTAAAAATATTCAAGTATTGAAAAGTGCCTGTTGATGAAATTATGGAAACTTTGATCTTAATTTTTAAATTAGAAAATATGTGCTTTGCCTATTAATGTGATATTGTGTAACTAATTTCAATTATTTTTTCAATAGAAGCAAGAATTATCTAATGGAACAAATTCATGTTCCTGGTATCCTTTGCACAGTTGTTGAGTAGCAAACCCAAAAGATTCCTGGATTGAGTCTCATTTGAATAAAATAAATGATTTAATTTGTGCATTTGAATGGAACTTTTGCATTTAATTCTTGAGTCCTCAAACTAGTAACCAATTTTTTATTTTATTTTGGAAAACGTATTGTTTTTCAGTAGTCTTTATTTTATTTAGGTGAATAACTATGAAAAAATCCACATGATGTAATATTTAAATATGTAACAATCATTAGGGATCACCCACTACACATGCACTGCAAACTAACAAAACACTTTTAAGGAATACTCTCCTTTCTAAACATAAGATAAATTCTTTTGAAAAGATAGAATGAATCCATTCTATCTTTTTAACCTAAATGTATATGTATAGGCAAATCTTAAGCATTTGGAAATAAGAGAGTGAGGCTATTCATTAATCACTTTTAATTGCATTTTCTTTGTTTTTAATTATTTTTATGTCTGTGAAATGTTTATAGTTTATGGCTCATCAGTATTAGATGTAATATTAAACATATATACAATGAGTTATTTATTTATATAGTTATATGTTTTAATCTGTAGTACTCATTAGGGATCACCCACTATTCATGTGTTGTAAACCAATAAACTAATAAACACTTTTAAGGAATACGTTTAGATTAGAAAGGTAGAATGGATTCATTATGTCTTTTCAAAAGACTTTATCTTGTGTTTGGAAAGGAGAGTATTCCTTAAGTGTTTATTAGTTTACAGCGCATGTGTAGTGGATGATCCCTGATTGTTACAGATTAAAACATAGTGCTATATAAATAAATAACTCATTATATATAATAAATATATAAAAAATTTCTGATTGAGAGCATATTTATAGACTAGATCAGTGATGGCGAACCTATGGCACATGTGCCAGAGATGGCACATTTCAATATTTTACTGGCATGTGAATTATTTACATATAATTTTTTATACTTTAAATTATTCAATATTTTTTTTGTTGTTAAAATGTATACTAATAAAAATATACTGTAAACTAAAGGTAAAATAAATAAATATAAATTCAATTTACAATCGAACTCTGATTAGAAGCAATAAATTAGAAAAATTGAAAAAAATTATATACATATGTAGGTGGGAATGATATTTTAAGTCAAATAAAGGGATACTGATATACTGTGGTATTATATTTTATAACTCTTTGAAGTAAATTTTTTTCAACTCTAAAGTAAAAGTAATGAAATGGTCTATCTAAATGCATTGACACCATTCATTTCTTTAATTTAAATCAAAATCACGAACAAATGAATGAAATGTGTAATCAATCCCATCAAATGACTTTTTTTTTTTTTTGCTTGAAGTTTTGCTGTAGAAGTGAAATGTAAGGGTAATAATATATTTTAACATATAATAAATCTTTGATTTATAAAATTATTAAAGTTCATTTAAATTTACTTTTAAATAAATTTGTTATGATTATATTAATATGACTAATGAAAATAAAAACAAAAATTGTCAAGCGGTAGAGAATTTCAAAATTGGTGGACTGATGAATATGGAATGATTAACAAAGGCAATATGTGTTTTATGTTCCGGAACAATTGTATTGCAAACATCATTGGTAAAATGGCATTATGAAACCAATCATAAATCACTCTGTGAAAAAAGTAAAGATGAACAAAAAGAATATATTGTCCAAGCATTTAAAAATATTCAATCAACATCTGTAATGAAATTTATCAAAACTGTTCAAATATGCTGCTAGTTTTTTTTTATTTCAAATGTAATTGCCAAACATGGGGCACCTTTTAATGATGCAAAATATATGAAAGAAGCTTGGATGAAATATGCACCAGTTCTTTTTGAAGATTTTGAAAACAAAGCAAAAATTATTCAGAGACTAAAGGATTTACTATTGGCTAAAAGGACAGTTAAAGAAAGAATCCTGCAAATGGCTAACAACATAATTTACCAACAAAAAAGAGATAAAATATTCTAGTTTAATTTCTCTCTGCTTTGATGAAAGTACAGACATAAATAGTTCAGCTCATTTGGCTATTTTTATTTGCTATTGTATTGGGAATAATATCAAAGAAGAATTCATCAGTTTAACCTCATTAGTAACAACAACAAAAAGAATAGATATTTGCAATGAAGTTTCAACTTTCTGAAAAAGAAATAGATATTGTCAAAATTGTATTAGTAATTACAGATGATGCTCGAAGTAAAGTATGACTAGAAAATATATTTTTTCTCAGTTTATTTACCAACCGCATTAGACATTCAATTTTGGGTTTTCATTGCATTATACATCAGCAAATTTTATGCATGAAGACCAGCTTTAAGGCACTGGATGATGTTATGAGTGTTGTGACTAAGTTAGTCAATTTTATATCTACACAAGTTCTAAATAAATGAAAAATTTTAAATTTATTGAGTAAGATGAACTCAGTATACAATGGTTCACTTATATATAACAATGTCCGATGGTTAAGTTGAGCACAAATTCTTCAAAGATTCATCGAGTGTTTAAGTGGAATTGACCATTTTTACTGTAATAAGAAAGTCATTGAAAAATAGAATGAATTAATGGATGTTGAATCGCTTTCAAAATTAATGTTTTTATAAATATGTGTTCACATCTAAATGATTTGGGGGTGAAACTGCAAGACAATTGTTATCATGTTTGATTTGATCAAAGCATTTGAAGTTAAATTATAAATTTTCAACCGTGATGTTATTTCTTACATCTTCAAATATTTTCCAAATATAAAAAAGTTCTTGACTGATTTAGAATCTCATGAGAGGCCAGATCAAGTAAAATTGATGCAAGAATTTTATGCTGTCATTCAGTTGATAATTGATGAATTTTCTTTAAGATTTACACAGTTCAAACAATTTTCAGAAGCATCAAAATGTATTTTATACCAGGCATAATATCAATGGACAGTCTCAAGTTAGACATTTTTGAGTGGCTTAATTTGGAAGATATGGAAATGCAATCAGTCGATTCTCAATCCAGTTTTATATGGAAACAGAAATTTGTTAATTTGAGAAATGAGTTAGAAACAATGGAAAAAATTTAATTGTTCAAAAAAATTAGTGACTACTATATTACCAATTTTCTCCTCTACATATACATGTGAATCTTTGTTTTCAGAAATGAATTTCATTAAAGACAGTAGAATAACAGATAGATGTACATTACTAAAAGTGACAAAAATATGAATCAGGTATAAAACAGTTGGCATCGGATGTACAACAGCAAAAATCTCATTAAATAATATCTTTATGTTGATTTTGTATATTTATTTCAAAATTTTGTTTTAATTGCTATTATTTTTTTACTATTACATTTTATCCAACTGGCTTCCTCTTCTAAATAATCTTCACTTGTATTTAGCTTATTTAGAAATGTTAATGAATTATTATTGTTATTATTATTTCATTTTATAATTTTTTAAAAAACTGCAAAATTAATAACTGTATGGCAGCCAATCACTCAATAAATATTTTTTGGAATTTTTTGTATGCACACATAAAAAGGTTGCCACCACTGGACTAGACAATTAATTGAAATGGGTATAGCCAATTGTAAAATAGATTTTATAACTTCTTAAAGTTTTGTGGTAGGCAGTAATGTAATCATTGTCATTATAGTGTTCCACTACTTTCCATCAATCTCTTGTATTCAAATTTCACTATATAATATTAGGAAGATTACAAAGATAAATTTTTTATTTAGAATTTTGTAATTTGAACTAAAATAATAATTATAACGCGTATATAAACTAATTTTTTTGATCTTTCAGTTGGATTTCAGTAACATTTGTATTATTACCATTAGCTTCAAGTTGTTTTAAGCAATTATATTATTGCTTGGTTATATATAGGTGTGTGTATAAATAAAAGCCCTTTATTTTGCTCTCCCGTCGCATTTCTTTTTTTTTTAAATCTTTAAAGTAAAAATAGAAAGAGTTTGAGGGGGAAAGCTGCTGCTCAAGAATTATGTATCCCATCATACTTTGTATAAGCCAGATCAAACCGGATCAATAAGCAGGAAGCAGCTTGGATGGTTGCTGCTGCAACTTGTTAGTGAGCTTAAGAGCCTGTTAGTTGCTGGGAATGAGAGTGTGTGTCTAGACGTCTGGCTTAAAGTCTAAATTCACTATATTACTAATAAGCAGAAACTCAACCTGACTGTTTTTAACAGAAAAAATATACTATACAGTAAATCATTAACTTTTAAACTAAATAGAACAAATATGTTTAATGCATTTAATAAATAATTATCCCTTTCCATAGCCAAGCATTGTTTTCTATTTAATGTTTATCTATATATCTCAATAAATTCAGACAAAATTCATTTTTTTTTTTTTGAATAAATGTTTTTCCGTGAATCATCAAATAAACATTTAATGTTTTTAAGCACACACACCCTACCTCTTTATGTGTGTCTATAATATTTCTATAGCCAAAATTAATTTAATACAAATAATTGATAATTACAAAAATAAAGTTACACGTGTATTTTTGTTTTTTTAATGTTATTTTAGATTTGATGAAATTCGTTAAAATTTGTAATGAAAATGAATTTGAGTAAAATTATGAAGGTTTAGCGTGGAAGAAAAAAAAGTGCAATTAGAGATTTATTTTAAAGTTTTATCATGGATTTAAAAAAAAAAAACAGAGAAAGATTTATTAAATAAGATAATGATTTTTAAGTATTTATTGGAAGGTCAATAGCCAAAAACTAGTTCCAGCATTAATTAGCATTTGTTGTCCATTAATTGGATTAAGTGGTTAACTATAAATTTGTGTTGTAAATAGCATTAAGGTAAGAGGAGAAATAATATATCATCATCTGAAAATATATGGAAAATAAAAATGTTTGGGGGGAAAAAAACAGGACATTTTTTTAAGAGAATTTGTGGGAGCAAAAGAAAATTTAAGTCATAAGTAAGTTTGATGAAAAATGCCAATATGCTGGTATTATATCTAAAATATCAAAGATAAAACAGATGTTAGGAAACTACAGAAGAGTTATATCACAAAAATGTCAATTAAAACGCCTTTGATAAGATGTCTTACATAAAAGAATCTTCAAAAATTAAAGGTAAAGTTATATTCAATCCTTATTTTAAAAAAGATTATAAAATCTGATTTTTGCTGTGTCATTTAATTGATATATGTTTTTCACCATCTTTTCTCACTCCCAATTAATAAAATTATGGGTAACTTAGCATGGAATTGTTACATTCCTATACTTTACTATTTGGTTGTTTACATGAAATTTAAGCTTTTGAGCAAATATTATTAAATAAATAAATGTAGACTTTTAACTGAATTCTGCAAGTTGATATAAAAAGTAGATGTTATTAAATAATATTTTATATATAAACTGATTCTAACACTTTTATTCTTCCAAAACATCATCTCATCATGAACTTTTTGTAGTTTAAGATTCCCAGATCAAAGCTCAATCTGTTATTTCCAATTCTCCTAAATATCACGTGATGTCAAAGGATCTAACCCAGCCATACTCAAGCTCTGTCCACCAATGTCCACCAAACTTTCACATGCAGCCCAACAATTGATTGACAATTAAGTAGATGCAGATAACACTTATCTTTCTGCCATGAGAGAAAAAAAATTTTTTTTTAGTTTTCTTAATGTGTAATAATTTCGCTGATCTAAGCAATCCATGGGGATAAGAACCTGACTTTATTGTTAATGAGTAACCATTTGCATTTGTTTTGAGTTTTTTTATTGATGTGCTAATAATGTTAGCTATCAAATTTTTAATTTCACAGATCTAAACAACCATGGGAGGAACTTGCTTTTATTGTAACCACTCATGTTTGATTTAGATTTTTTTTTATTGACATGCTAATAATGTTAGCTATCAATATGCTGGCATATTGTTGTGTTTTATACATGAACACAGTTGTGTAAAATATATTTATAAGCTGGAATCTGGACTAGTTCATTATTTGGAAACAAGATGAGATATGATATGTTCATCATAAGTAATTTGAAAAATTTATAATTGTTTTATAATATACTATTTTATATCAAATTATAAATTAAACATCCGTAATGATGTCTTCAAACAACAAATGAAAAATATCTGATGAAAATAGAGTGCTTCAAGATAACTGGGAAAAGAAATATTTTGTTGTGTTAAGAAAGGTTCGACAACATGTTTGATTTGTCAAGGAACATTGTTCATCATTATACTATGAAACATAAATCATTTAATGATACTTTTTCTCATGGGTCTTTAATAAGCAGTGAAAAATTAGTTTTCTTCAAGAAATCATTGCAACAACAACAAAGTGGTATGTCAATGGCGATCTCAAAAGAAGCAATAGTGACACAAGCATTAAAGTTGTTATATACTTGGCAAAAATATGAAACTATTTACTAATGCTGAAGTTGTAAAAGAATATTTCATTCATGCTTCCAATATATTATTTGCAAATTTAACAATAAAAAACAAATAGTATTACAAATTAAGAAATTACAACTCTCAGATTCTATCTGTGTCTATTTTAGTTTGGCTGTTGATTCTAATACCTATATTTTAGTAACATCGTAATGTCCATTTTAGATATTGTATTGAACAGAATTCAATTCATAAAGATTTCTTGAAATTTCTTCTTATGAATGATCAAACCAGAGGTTATAATTTTCTCAATAATATTAGTACTTTTCTGGAGAATGATTAATATTGAAATAAAAAAAATTGGTTTTTGTTTGGACTGATGGGTGTTCTTCAATGATTAGATTTGTGAAGGAATTTATTTCCCTATTAAAAAAGAAATACAATTTAACAAATCTCTTATCATTTCACTGTTTAATTTACCAAGAAAACTTGAGAGCACATATTAAAAGAACTAGATGCTGTGATGAAAACTATCATAAATATTGATTATATTTTTCAAGAATTGAACAACAGAAGATTTAAAAATCTTGTGGAAGAAATAAATAGTAATTATACCAACATACTTTTGCACATAAGCAGAGGTAAATTTTTGGATTGCTTTTTTTCATTATGGCATGAAATCATTTAATTCTTACAAGAAAACAATAAAGTTTATAATGAACTTGATAATATGGTGTCTTTTAGTTTTTTTATGCATTATCACAGAAAACATTGTCATCTTAATATTAGGTTACAAGGCAAAAATAAAATTATTTCATAAATGGCAAATAAAGTATTTGTAAGAAAAACCATGTATTTATTACCAAGAAATGCCAAATACTGCATCATTTTCCGAAGTTAACAAAAGCTAATCAAGATGATATTGACCTTTCTCCAGAAACCTATACCATCATTTCAAATTATTTATCTGTTTTATTGAAAGAATTTAAAAGCAGATCAAGAGTTAAAACATATTAACAATTGTCTCTTCATCATCATCAACCACTATCAATCCACTGTAGGATGAAGGTCTCTCCAAGTTCAAACCATCTCCGATCTTTAGCTTCTCTTCTCCACATCACCCCTGCACACTTTCTTAATTCATCTATCCATCTCACGTGTGGTCTCTTTCTGGGTCTTTTACAATCTCTTGGAATCCAGTTTAAGATTTCAATTGTCCACCTATTATTATCTCTTCTAACAATATGTCCAGCCCAACTTCACTTCAGTCTTTTAATTTTTTTAATGAGGTCAGTAACACCTGTTTGTTCTCTTACCCATATATTGCGTTTTCGATCTCTTCTTGTAACTCCCAACATGCATCTCTCCATACTTCTTTGAGTGGTCTGAAGTCTATGTACTGCTCTTCTATTAAGTGTCAAAGTCTCAGAAATTGTTTTTACCAAAAGCACTCCAACTAAGTTTAATTCTATGATTAATTTCATCCATTATGTTTCCATCTGTATTAATAATCTGACCAAGATATTTGTAGCTATTAACTTTTTCTAACTCATCGCAATCAATCTTTATTCTTATATTTTGAGAAATCCATTGAACATTACTTTAGTCTTTTTAACATTTATTTTTAGTCCTACTTTCGTCTGATAACTCCTGCAACATTTTCTGCAGCTCTAATGCATTATTTGCACAAACAACTACATCATCTGCAAAATCTAAATGACTTAAATAATCTCCATTTGCTTTCATTCCTTTAGATTCCCATTTTAATCCACAAAATACTTCTTGCAGCACTGCTGTAAAAAGTTTTGGAAATATGGAGTCACTCTGTCTTACACCCATCTCAATGTTGACTTTCGTAGTATCATTATGTAATCTAATTGTTGCTGTTGCATTTTTATAAATATTCTTTAAAATATGACAATATTCTGGATCTATACCTTGATGATTCAATGCTTTAATCACTGAAGAAATGTTTATAGAATCAAATACTTTTTCATAATTTACAAATCCCAAGCACAATGGCCACTCATCTCAATACCTGGATATGATCTACTTTACTAAAACCACTTTTAAATCCAGCTTGTTCTCTTGGTTGGTGGAAATCCAATATTCTCTGCAGATAAGTTGTAATTATTTTGGTAAAATTTTTTGTATAGAACTGATAAAAGGCTGATAGGTCTGTAATTTCTAATATCTTCTTTATTACCTTTTTAAAATATTCATATTAATACTGCATTCTTCCAATCATCTGGTACATCTTTATCATTTAGACATTTGGTATATAACTTTGCTAAAAAAAATTATATTTTTTCACCTGCTTTTAATATATCAATTATAATTCCATCATTACCTGGAGCCTTTCCTTTCTTCATAAATTTAATTGCATGTCTCACTTCTTCATTTAAAATATTCTGGGCAATTCGGAAGATATAATAGATATAGGAGGTACTTGTTCTTTATTACCATATATTTCTTGATAGAACTCTTCTGTCCATTTCATGATGTCATCTCCCTTTTTAGTAATAGGTCCATTTCTTTTCCTTATTGCAGATATAAATTTCCTACCAATACCAAAATGTTTTACATTCTTGAGACTTTTATTCTCTTCCACAGCTTTTCTTGTTAGTTCACAGTTATACTTTCTTATGCCATTTTCAACTCTTTTCCACACCATTTTACAGAATTCAAGGTATGCAATCCTTTTTAATACATCATTTTTGTCTATCTTCATATTCCTTCTTTTCTTTATAAATTCTCTAGTTTCAGTAGAAATTTTATTGGTCAATTGCTGCTTTTTTCTACCCGCTATCTTTGTTGCAATTTTTAAAAGTGTACCAATTATTTTCTTATTAATTTCATTCAAATCTGAAGCATGTTCAAAATCTACTAATATTTGAAACCGATTTGTAAGTTCTAATTCATTAGAGGGTTTTTAAATATTAAGCATATCAACTGTAAATAATTGTTTTTCTTAACAATGTTTTTCTTAACAATTTTTGTCTTTCTAGTTTTCCTGTGCTAAATTTATTAAGAACATTACAATCTTGAAATATGTATTTTCTGTTAGTCAAAATATAATCCAATTTTGCTATACCTTTATTTGAATGCTTCTATGTCCATTTCCTTTTAACAATTTTCTCAAAAAAGAATTCATAATATAAAGTTTTTCTTTTTCTGCACACTCCACAAGTCTATGACCTCTCTCATTTCTATTACTGTAACCAAAATTACCCACAGCACTTTCATTTGTTTACTAATTAAAGTCTCCCATAACAATTTTAAAATGTTGTTTACTCTAATCAAAAGCCTTTTGTACATCCATATCACTATGAGAACTTGTTGGGGTATCATTTGGTATCTGCTATTAAGTTGTATAACTAATCTTGCCACTCTGTTCGATACACCATCAATCTCCACAATGTTGTTCTTCCGCTTTTTATTTATAGTGAATCCTAACTGAAAGGAGACCCTTTGATTTCTCTTGGAGGCCGTAAAGGAACTGAGCAGTGCAAATTTCTTATGTCCACTCCATATGTTCTTGTCATTGCAGCTGTTATTACTATGTGATTATTCATATAGTATATGCATGGACTGATCACCAACATGCATTAGCCAGTGTGGTGAGTTTATTGGCTTTTTACCTCTGAGTTTAAGATCGAGAGACATCATTTGTCTTTTTTCTCAGTTGCCCTGCTAAGGCAGAATGAAGGTATGTGTAAATGATAAATATTTTTTCAACAGATATATACAATAATGATAGACAAAAATAAATCATGCCCTTTATTCCCAGGAGGCTGTAAAGCCACCAACCAAGGCAGCAGTTAGTGGCCCAAGGAGGAGGGTGCTAAGAATTCCTTGATTGTGGACCCAGGCTGCCTGCCATTTGATGATGACTTTTTATTTAGGTACTTGCAACTGCAGATCATTTTCAAAGTGAAGGAAGATTTCAAGAATTAGAAAAACTGTCTTGTATTAAATGGAACATTATTGAACTTTGTGAAGTTAGAAGAAAAGGTGAAGAGACAATTGATTTAAAAAGTGGATATGTTCTCTTCCTATAAAGGCACAAATATTGGAAATTGTCTCTTACTTATAGAAAATGTAACTAATTGTGTAATAGTTGCTATTTTTAAGCTGTCACTTAAAAATAGCAACTATTACACAATTAGTTACATTTGGATATGATTGTATTAGCCTACTTGACAAATTTGTTGAATTTAAAGTCATTTTTAAAGAAAAAAGGGTAGGAAAGAAATATATGGAATTTTAGAAATTAGTGCCTGAAAAATATAAAATTGTTAAAAAGTGTTCACAAATGTTACTCGCGTTATATGCATCGACATATCTTTGTGAAATATTTTATTTGGAAATGAAATATGTGAAGAACATATACAGGCTTACTGATTCACACCTCTTGATAACATACATAGTAAGATTAGCATGTAACACTTATAAATGTGATTTATCCAAAATTGTTAAAAGTTTGTCTCTATATTAAAAATCACATTAATTTAATTTTTAAATGTTTGAATCAAGTAAATGTTTTTTGTTTTATTAGCCTGATAATTACATAATATATTACAGTAATCTACAACTTATGGCACACACGAATTAAGAAATCAGACATTTTTTTACATTACACCAACTGGTTACTGACCGCTGACATAGCATGGTGTGGCCCACTTCAATGTTTTAATAGTGATATAATTCTACATTTCAACATTCTATCAAACATCAGCTTTCAACTGTTTCTGCACAATACGGTCATATTTGTACATTCACGCAACAAATCCAGCATTTTGGCAAATTATACCAAGGCTGATCTAGATGAGGGGTTGAGACCTCGAATCAGATCGCACCTCAATTCCTCCACCAACACTCCATGATTTACTACCCTATGGATGACATATATGAGGCCACACTCTTTTTAATTCGCATGCCGGCAGCAGCTAAGGGTGAGCCAGAGACTCTGTAATAATAACTAAATTATTAATAGTTTAACTAAATACACACATCTATGGCTGGCTAGATAATGCATATATTAATAATTGAACTAAATTAGAGTAGATTTGGTAATTAATTGCGAATAACACACTAAACGTTTATAAGTTTAAAATATTTAATTGTGAAAATATAAGATAAATAATACAAAATATAAAAAGTGCATTAGGATTTACACACACAGGTGTCTTATAGCGATGAGAGAATTTCAATATAGGTTCTCACCTTTTACACACTTTAAAATCGTGTAAATTCAATGTTGTAGTTGATATCTGTGGTTTCTAATCGTGCCTTAATTATGGCAAGTCATCCCAACGAGGTTTGCTAATAGTCAAATCTAACAAGAATGATAACTAATAGATATAACTAATTATTAATATTACATAATGAGCAATAAATGTGCTCTTTATGCAGATTGCATTATATAAACAAGATCTGAGGTTCAGATTAATGCTGAATGAATAATATTATGGAAGGCAAATTGGCGATTTGTAGCATGACTTCCGAGACTAGGGCGCTACATAAAATAAATAAAAGCTGCGGCCCGAATGCATCTCCGTGGACCATACGACTTGCTATTATAAAATATATGAACATTTAATTCAGGTGATCGGAGCAGCTTATATAACAATCTGGACCCCCGGGTTCCAGTTTTAAAAGAGAGCTTTCTGAACTAAGAGTAATGGGATGGCCCTTACACCAAAGCCCATTCTAATAAGAAAATACATACAGCAAGACATATATTGCATCTGTGTGCTTTATAAAGTCACATTCATAATGCTTTTCAAATTGTCAAATATTAAAATTATTAAAGCGCTAAATCTATAGTTTCGATCTACGAAACTACTATATTCTGGTTCATAAATTAGCATACTTAAATTGTGCTAAAAGGGAGTAATTATAAGTGATCTAGTTCAGCGGTGGCAAACCTATGGCACGCGTGTCACAGGTGGCACATATGAAAATTTTTCTGGCACGTTATCAATTTTCAAATTGTATCATTATTTTACAATGAAAAATGCAAGATTTCAAAAATGTAAGCGTCACCTAGCCATAGAATACGAAATCTGAACAAATGACCGAACAAAAATTTTCAAATATTAATGATGTAATTGTGATATGATAGGGACTTTATATTCAAAGGGGGAGTAATGTGTGCAGACAAAGAACACATTCGCAAAAAGTGAGACCATAGATTTGTGCGGCAAGTACGTAAATTATGTTATGTGACAGAAGTTTTTTTTATTTGGTATTTTGTCCATAATTTAACAAGTAGCTCCAATTTTTGTTATTTAATTTGCATGCATCGGATTATTCTTTCATAAGATTTATATTTATAATAATCTCTCAGCTTTGTGGCTATTAATTGAACGTCCTCTAAATTTGCTTATTTCTTGTCCTGACTATACTTTGCGATACGCTCGTGTCGATACAGACAGAGTGCGTGCAGAGTACTCAGTTGAGTTTGAAATTTGGTTGTAACAAGAATAATAATATTGCACCTGTGCACTGCGTAATACTATTGCTACTGAATTTTAAAGGTAATTAATTTAAACAAACATTAAAGTGAAGATTTTTGAAATATTTAAAGAAATATTTTCGTTATCAATTTTCGTAAATTTCTTCTGGTTTTACCCAACATGGCTAGCAAAAATAAAAAACAAAAACTACTATTAAAAAACAAACAGCAGAGAATTCCAAAGTTGTTGGACTCAAGAGTATGGGATGATTAATAAAGGAAATAAAGCGGTATGCGTTTTATGTTCTGGGACAGTTGTATGCAGGACATTCGCAGTAAAACGGCATTATGAGACATCATATGTGCTACTCCTTGAGAAACACAAGGAAGAACAAAAAGTATTTATTGCTCAGGCAGTTAAAAACAAGAATATGCAGTCAGCATCCCTAATAAAATTTATCAGCAGTTCTTCAAATATAATCACTTCTAGTTGTATTTTTATATTGGAATATTTCCATTATCTAATATGCATATTGAATGTCTTTAGAAAAAATTAACTTTAATTAAATATTCCAAATACATTCAACTGTTAGTAATAGTACATCAAACAGGTTAGTCCTGTGTACTTACTAGTTGTTTGCAATTATTAAAATAATGCCATCATATACAAATCATTGTTTTTATCTTTTATATATATATATAATTATTAAAATTAACAATTTACATATAAATATTTGAAAACCAAGCACTGTTCACATATAAATAATAAAAACTTTGCTGAATTACATTAAATAAAGTTAAATTTTTCTAAAGACATTCAATAGGCACATTAGATGATGGAAATAGTCCAATATAAAAATGCAACTATACAACTAGAACACCATAATCATAAACCTTCAGGTTAATGTAACCGCTTCTAGTTTTTTTTTTTTATATAAATAAAATAACTTTCTTAACAGAAAAATAAAAAAAAAGAAATATGAAAAAACTTTTCTTTCTTTCTTGCAAGATAACTAACAAACATTTTTAAAATAATAAACACTATTTCATATTTTACATACAGTAGATCCACCCCATCTTCTTTCAATTTTTTTGGCAGATATTTTATACATTGATAATAGTATTTATCCCAATCATCATCTAATTTTTTAATCTAATTATATTTCTTCGAAAATTAATGAACATCTTACAGCTGACATTGCTAAACGCGGAAAACCTTTTAGTGATGAGGAATATGTGGAGGAAACATGGTTGAAATATGCACCTGTTCTTTTTGAAGACTTTGAAAACAAGGAAAATATTATTCAGAGAATAAAGGATTTTTGCTTTTGGCTAGGAACATGATAAAAGAATTCTGGGCATGGCTAAAAATATAACTTATCAGCAAAAAATGGATATAAATTCTTCTGACTTTGTGTCTATCTGTCTTGATGAAAGTACTGATATAACTGGATCAGCTCGTTTAGCAATTTTCATTCATTAATGTGTTGAGAATTATATTAAAGAAGAATTGGTTAATATAACATCATTAGCAACAACAATAAAAGAGATGGATATTTGCAACGCAGTTGTAAATGCACTTACAGAAAAAGAAATTTGATTTAAACAAAATTGTGTCAATTACTACTGATGGTGCTTATAGTATGATTGGAAAGGTAAATGGTTTCCTCAATTTGTTCACCAAACAAATTGGTCATTCAGTTCTTGGTTTTCACTGTATTATATACCAGCAGGTTTTATAAGCCAAGTCTAGTTTTAAGTCTTTGGAAGACGTTATGAGTGTTGTAATAGAATTGATGAATTTTATATCTGCATGCGCTTTAAATGAAAGAAAATTTTTGGAATTACTGCATGAGATAAACTCGGTCTATAATGGTTTACTTATATACAATGTTTGATGGTTAAGTCGCGGAAAAGTTCTCCAAAGATTCATGGATTGTTTAGGTGAAATTAGACATTTTTTTCATAATGAAAAAATTATAGAAAAATATAGTCTGTTACTGGATGTCGAATGGCTTTGCAAATTAATGTTTTTCACTGACTTATGCTCACATCTGAGTGAATTAAATGTTAAGTTGGAAGGTATTGATAAGACAGTTATTATGTTCAATTTAATTGAAGCATTTGCAGTTAAATTGCAAGTTTTCAACTGTGATGTTATTTTTAACACATTTAGGTATATCTCAAATACAAAAAAAAAATTTTTAGATTTCAAAACTCATGAAAAACCAGATTGAATTAAAATAACACAAGAATTTTCTGCAGTAATTCAGGCGATAAGCAATGAATTTTTTTCAAGGTTTCAAGATTTCAGGCAATTTGCAGAAACACCAAAATTTGTTTTGTAACCTGATATCATCAGATTAGATAAACTCAGAATAGAGATTTTTGAGTGGTTCAACTTTGAAGATTTAGAAATACAATTAATTGATTTTCAGTCTAGTTCCATATGGAAACAAAAATTTGTCGATTTAAGAAATGACTTGGAAGCAATTGAAAATGATCAGTTATTGGACACAATTAAAAAGAATGCAGAATATGAAAGAGAAGAACTTGGAATGCCGTTCTCGAAACCTATAACTGTTGAAAAAAACTAGCAACTACTGTACTGTCTATTTTCTTCTCAATTTATGCTTGCAAGTCATTATTTTCCAAAATAAATTTTATAAAAGATAGTTATAGAAATAAGCTGACTGATGAATTCAGTGCAGCATGTGCATTGCTTAAAGTTACGACTTATGTATCTGATATACAAAATTTGGCATCCAAAGTACAACAAAAATCTTTTAATAAAAGTTATAATTAGTATTGATTTTTATATGGCAAAATGTATTGTATACAATTATTTTGTGAATTTTAGGTCAACTCCTTAATTTAATTTCATAAAATTTTATAACAATTAAATTTTTACTGTTTATTTTCTACTAAGAATTTCCTGGCATGCCAGAGGTTGGACAAAAAAATAATTGTAATATTTGGCACATGCATATAAAATGGTTCACGACCACTGATCTAGTTTATCAAGTAATCCATATAGTTTATAAGACTAAACTAAGAAGGAGTAAAGCATATTTGGGACTTAATTAACTAATTGTTTATAATATGCTTTAAAATATCATTCTCATTCATACTTAATTAAATATAGTCATTTAATATGCAAACCTGAATTCCAATAAGCTAGAACATAGTAGCTTAACTAACATATATAAAAGTAGGTTTTCAGATCGGAGATTTATAGATGTTCTAAAAGCAACATAAATTAGCTATGTGAGAGCTTCTAATCATCTCTCCAAAATTAGTAGTATTATCAATCTCCGCTCTGAATGAAGGTATAACATAAATTAATGAATTAACAATATATAAAATAGAAAATAGGCATGACCACAGATTAGCAAGAGATTACAGTTATTATAATTTATAATTTAGAAAGATTATTCAATTAAAATTATTTGATTTAATTAAGAGGCAAGATTTTTACAAAGATATTAAATTAAAAGTACATTGTAGTTTCATAAAAATTATTTTACAAAGTTTATTATAATTTTTTATTTATGAACGTTCAACATTATATAGCTAACTTTAGAGAATTATTAAAATAGTTTCGTTTAAGATATTTTATAGAGCTGTGCGGGAATTTTTTTTACTGATCTTCTAGCTGAGGTATCTGCATAATGTTTGTCACTGGTATTCTCCATTTGACTGTCTTGTCCGATGTCTTTTTGGCAGGCTGTGGGTCTTGAACTTCTTCCCCATCGGACCAATTTTCGAAAAGGAAGATGGCAATTGTCTATGTCTGAATTTTGGATTTTTTTATATTAGCTCTTTCTCATTCCCCCTTACAAGCCATTAAGTTGTTTACAACTTTTAATTTTTAATTTTAAGTTTTAATAGCTAGCATAAATTTTAGCAAAGACAAAAGATTGAGCTTAGTCATTGACAAGCATTACCG
The DNA here is from genome assembly GCA_028023455.1 of Epiperipatus broadwayi. NCBI lineage: Eukaryota > Metazoa > Onychophora > Udeonychophora > Euonychophora > Peripatidae > Epiperipatus > Epiperipatus broadwayi. The sequence goes on along the minus strand of JAQFVV010006396.1, from coordinate 533,384 downwards.
AGTTAATGATTTTGTCTTTGTCTTTTTTTAACTTTATTTTTAAATCTTTGAATTTTCGGTTCTCAGATTACAATTTAATTAGAGTTATTTCTGAGAAACCGATGACCTTGATTTTCTTTTTTTAAAAGAGATTTAAGTTGTCAACATTCTGCTATATATATATAAGACAGTCACCCTTGAATTTAAGATTTATATTCACAAACAAATTAATAAATTTAAAAACTTAAAAGATATAATTGAGAAAAGTTATAATGTTCACAAAATCTATCACATTACAGTTAATTCGCATATATACATAGGTGCGCTTCTACACATATAATGATGTTTACAACTTTAATTTTATTAATTTTCAATTTAACTGCGTATACATTATATGCATACAGACATTAATATATTAGATGTGCGCACATATCCACACATACACATAAATATATGCTATTACATATCAAAATAAATTATAAGATTATATACATGGACTGGGATGGGTTTGAATTAGGAAAAGAGGACTATTATGGTGCATAGTAGGTGAAACAGGTTGATAGACAAATAATACTGTTAAACTATTAAGTCACCAAAATTTTGCATTATTAAATGCAAATTTTTCAAGTCTTTTTTTTAAAAAATATACTCAAACTAATTTAATTTAATTCTAAAACTTTTTTACTTTATAAATATCTCACAATGATTGCAGTAGCAGAAAATATTTAAAATCTTTGTGAATTTTTAACATTGTATTGCTTTCATTTAAATCCAAGAAATTTTCAAGTCTAGTTTTCTTTTATTTTTATTACTTCTCTTTTAGTATTAATTTTATAATAGCTTCCTTATATATATATTTTCAATTTAATAATTCTTCCATTCTTCTCATCCGTTTTGTTCTATAAATATACTACACTATCAGACATTTAGTAGTGGTCATGTGTGTAGGGAGTTAAACATTCAATTGAGTTTTTTTTTTTTTTTTTGCTAAATATACTTTCAATGTATATTTCCATTATAATAATATCAAAAACAAAGAAAAGGTAAAAGAAAAAGATGTGTGTATGTGTGTATCATATCATTGTGCATACATATGATATGTGTATCTGCCTCATGACACTTTTTAAGTTTTTATTAATAATATGACGAAATGAAATTATCTGAACATCATTATTTGGATATTTCTGCAGTGTAATTTTCACTATACCATTCTCACACAAAGTAGGGTCTGGTTTCTATCTGCTTTTAACACTTTGGGGGTGTGGGTGTAATTACATACACATAACCACCTTGTGTGAAAGTGGTGTAGTGAAAATTATACTACAGAAATATTATTCATTATTGGATAATCTCTAGTCTCTAATGAATGACTAATAAAAATTATTAATATCATTATTTGGAGTTTATACTTTCATTATATTTCTTAACAAAATTTATTGTTTGCACCTGTTTTTTAGGAAGAGCTCATTAACCATAAATGTTAATGTGCTTCAATATTTAAATATTATCTTTTTATGCATTTAGACTTCAGCTGTATGAATAGTAAAGTTTGATGATAATTTAAATGGAATAGTTCAATGTAGTAATAAAACTTGCATCCTTCAAATTGACATGGAAATTCTTTTATTATATATTTAGTTTTATAGTTCATAAATCTTATATCCCTAAAATCTTTTTAATTTTTTTTTAAAAATAATTATAATTAATCTGATGGAAATTAGTTTTTATTCCGTCTTTGTAATGAATTGTATTAAAGATGGAATAATGTCACGTTGTGTTCATTTTGTATATCTATAATTTATGAAGATTGTGAATTGTATGCAAGATAGGTAGGATAACTGTTGGTTGATTTGAGTAATAGTAAAAAGTTGCAAATATAATACAACATTAAATAAATATATAATACTCTTTCACATAGTCAAATAACTGACTGAAAAAATAAAATAAAAAGATGGGTATTTGAAAGATATATTTACCCAAATATACATTTTGGTAAAATAGAAATAAAAAAACATTTATTTAATAAAAATGAAGTAAAGACTTTTGAATATCAGTTATTTTAATGCATTCATAAGCAGTTTAAATTGGAAAAAAAAATCAACTCTTATGATGGAAAATAGGACAGAGATACTCGTGATTACAAATATTTTCAAATGATAGCTCTCTTAATTTAGTTAGTCTAAGCTGTAAATAGATATGATTAAAGGTTTTTTGATTCATTGTGTTTTTGCTAATGTGATTGTAACAATTTTAATAAATTTTGAAAATTACATATACTGTGAATTAATTGAACAACATATACATATTGTAGATCCAATATGTATAATATTTTAAGTTTCAACTTTGCTTTGGAAACATTAATAAAAAAGTAAAAGTTTTTAAGAATAAACTAAAAGGAATTGAATTTCCAAATAAACAAGATAATTATAACTAATATGTTAAAAGTTTGTAAAATGTTTTGGAAAAACAATTTGGGTGGATGAGTGGATTAATCTTTCACCAGAATTTACTGCAATTGCTCACAATGATCTTGTTGTACTTACCATAACATTTGTTAAGGGCACATATATATAAATTTAAATTGATGCTAAAAGTTATTTTTACAGTTGATTAAAAATTTAAAATTTTGTTTCAATTTTATTTTATAGGTGGCATTATTATTATTTTTATGAAAAGTTGAAAAGAAACAAAAATATCTTAAAGCAGTTGTTTAGTGCAAATATTCAGGAGTGTTTTTTATTAGGTCATAAACAAATTTATAACTTAATTTCTTCATTTGTTTATTTTTTTTTTTTTTTGTAAAATCATTAATATTTATTTTACATAATGTATACATTGCAATTTTTTTTACAATACAATATCATTTATGCAGAAATTATTGAAATAAATATTTACATAATGCTAAACCAAGCCTGTTCCTCTAAAAACATTTTTAAAATTTATTTATTTGTGGAGCTAATATTTTAGATTATATCCGATTTTTAATCTTATGTTTTTGAAATATTTTTAACTTCGAAAATAAAATTATATTATGAAATTATTTTTACTTCATTTGAAAACAAATCAGGAAGAAAAATAATAGCTTCATTAGAGTAGCAAAAAATAACTTCTGAAAATTCATTGCCTTAGTTAAGGGAAGTTTTGAAAAAGCATTTTTAAAAGGATTTTATAAAAAGTATAAAAGGGCTTAAGAAGAAATTGACTTGCATGATTATAGTGAATTAAGGCTGCAGAAATTGTTGCACTTTAAAGTTGAACCAGAAATGAAATACAATTTTCTTATTGTTTACCAACTATTTGACACAATGACCTGAACATATTAAACCATTTTAGCTGGATAACAGTATACACTGTAGTTTTAAATATATGCCATTGAAGCAATGATATTGAAGCAATGATCAATTAAACTCATCGCTGTAGCTTGATCTACATGTCTGAACCTAAAAGTGTATACCTTTTTCACTATCCATCAGTTTAGCATCCAGAAGACTAGTTGACTGTTGTAGGCTAGCATGGAATATAGAATAGCTTAATACTTTATAGAGATATGTTGATCTAATCCAGAAGTCTGTCTAGCTTCCAAAATTTTGCCTAATTTAATGTAAAAATTAAAAGCTGCCAACAACCTACAAATTCATTGTCATTATTCAAGTAAACTGAAAAAAGTTATTTTTAATTTAAAAAAACACTTGTGAAACTTGAACAAAAGACTGCAATACTCTAGAATGGAAGACTATATTTAAGTTTATATTTAGTCATAAAACAATACATGTTACTAGCATTCAATTGTGTAAAAGCTTTAATAATATATATATTCTCTTTCATTATTTCTCCATGTAAATGTTAAATTTAATTTTTTTGGGTTCATATTATATGTATATACATTTTGTAAAGGTCACGATCTCCCCTTCCATTATTAAAATGTATTTAATTGAGGAAAATTAGTTTTTATTAATCGTTATTTATGGAATATTGAAATGTTAATGTGTAACCATCGATTATGCAAAGGTAGAAAACAAAATATGTTAATATATTTATAAAGTACCTGATTGATGTAAGCATTCTTATATAAGTTTGTTTTATAAATTTGACTGTTGTGGAAGTTTTGATATGTATTTGTTATTGTTAAATGTTAATTTAATAAAGCAATTGTTAAGTTTAAATATGGTCTATTTTCTGTGTATGTGACATCATGTTTAAAATCTTTGTTTCTGTAAGTTGAAGATTGGTACTGAACAATAAAAATTAAAATAAATTTCTAAGTGGTGCTCAAGACTTGTAAATCCAAATAAATGAAATTGTCCTTAACAGGTTAGATTCTTTTTCAATATTGATTGTATTTTTTTTTTTTGAGAAAGATGGTAATCAGGAAATATAATTGGACTTTGTAAATTCTTATTTAAACAGAAGTTCTTGGTTTAATCATATTGATAAATCATTCCATTAATAATGTGATCAGCATCCTAACATCAAAATGTGTAAATACAGCTATTATAATACTATTATCATTTAATGGTTTCTATCACCTTTACTGTTACAAAAGACATGTTAACGTGATGGCCATATATAAATGGTATACTTGCATGTGTTTATATCTTATTTGCTCACTTGGGATTGATTTTACACTTGTCTTCTTTAACTTCCTCTTATACTGTTACATGAACTATGGTTCAATCTTTTTTAATTAATTATAGTAATGATGGAATAGTCACATAATGCTTTATTTTATATATCTATTGATAGAATTAATGAATTCTTTGATTTTTAATGTAACTACTTTTTTTTTTTTTTTTTAAATGGATTTATGTATCAAAAAGCAAAATAAATTTTAATATAATTGTAATGTTTAATGATGTTTTTATAATTGTAAAATATCATGTAAATACATTATATTTGCAATTGAAATTAAAGTGTGATGCATGCTAGTTAAAAAAAAAACTAACTGAATAATATATCAGTAATGTATATAAATGTGCTTGACATAATCAAGACTAATTTTTCACTTATAGAAGTTGCTTTGTCTACACATTGAAGATTCATGTTTTAGATAAACTTGGTAGTTTTTGCATATGGTATTTTATTATGAAACATACTATTTCATTGTCTGATCATTGAAGTTAAGCAATGTTGGACTGAGTTAGTACATGGGTGAATAACTTCCTGGGACCCATGAATGCTATAGATTATTGTTTTTTAAGGTCCTCAGATTGATTCCATTTCTTGCATTGTCAGCACTCAAACTTATTGTAAACTCCCAGCCTATACAATTATTTGTTAGGTCTATTTTATTTTAAATTTATGTAAATAATATATTTTCACTGCATTAGAATCGAAGATTTATGGTTTTGCAGATGACATTGCTTTATCTTATATTGTGAGTCATATACTTACCTTAAAAAAATAATAATAATGAATTTAATTGTAATTGGCAAATATTTAGTTTCTAATTATTTATCAGTCAATCTGAATAAAACAAAAGTAAGACATTTTTTTTATTATAAATTTGTACCTTATTCTCTTGACATCTCTATTTCTAATTATTACTATTTGTGCTAATATTTCATTTGATAATAATTACTGTTATGTGTATTTATTAATTCTAGATTATCCTGGTGTATTCATATTGACTTTTTTAGCTTTTAAGGTCTAAACATATTTAAATTTGTGCTTGTGTTTTGAATAGTCTTGAAATCAATATACTTAATAAGTTGCAATTTAATAGGTAAAATATTTCTTTTACCTATATTGTTTGTTTCAGACTATGAATCTAAATGTAAATATTTTAGCATTGGTTTATATTCATTTAGTATATTTGGATTTTTTCAAAGTGTAAATTGATTATTTAATAATTGTGCTTTGCATGTGGAACAATTAATATGTTTGTCTTAACAACTTTTAATTGTATTTGTGTATAGAATAATCTTGTAATCAATGTACTTAACAACTCATAACTTAATAGGTAAGAGGATTACTTTTATCTATGTTGCTTGATTCAGACTTGAGTCTAGCATTGGTTTGTATTCATTTACAATAAATTAACTTCAAATATATTTCCCTTTATCTAACTTTTTATCTCGATCAGCTTAATTGCTGTTTATATTAGTTATTATTATGTTATAATATTTCTGTTTGGGGAAACTGTTCTACTTTTGCACTATCCATTTTAACTGTTTACAGAATTATGCATTGGGTATTATTTTTGGAAAATCTTATGTCATATCTATTACAGATATTTATGAGAATCTTAGGTCTTAATATGCTGAATGTTTATTTATGATGGTTTAAAGAAAATCTTGATTTATATTATAAAAGATTTTGCTTAGATCCTAGATTTTTTATTGTAAATTTATGATTATCTACAAAATATCAATTAATTATAACAAATTTTCTTAAGACTTCTAATCAGAATAGGATTTCTAGTATCAAAGAGTTTACTGGTATTTCGGTACTGATATCAATATCAAAACTGGAAATACCGGCATTTTCAGTATTCAAAAGAAGTCTTATACATAAGTTAAAAACAAAACATTCTTTAATAATTCATTTTTCAAAAAAATTGACAAAACATAAATTAAAATAAATTAACAAAACAAAAAATAAAAGAAAAATATAATAATAAAAACTATTTAAATATTATTTTTGTTTAAAAAATAAGCTTTAAAAAGCATAAATTATTGATGCTTCATCCAAAAGCATCGACTGGATTTTTGTTAATAAGAATCCTGTTGCTGAGAAAGATCTTTCTGACTCAACACTGGTAGGTCACACGGTTCTTAAATAACTTTCAACTATACTTAAATACTTGTCCTTGCAACCTTCCTCTTTATAATATTTCACTTCTGTTCGGACGACTTTTAAAAGTTTTTGTTTTGATTTCTTTTTTTGGCTGACATTTTTGTGCTTGGGTACTGATCTTTTTCTTAATTTTTGCTGAAGAATTTCTTTCAGTGGCAATTGTCTTTTGGCTATGCTTTCTGATTCTTTTAGATTTGGTAAAAGCATGCATTATGTTTTCAATGGAAGAACAATAATTTGGGATAGCAATGCTTTTTTGATGTCAAATTAAATATGCCATTATTCTCATTTTCATTGTTAATAGTTTTAGAATCCTGAAGGAAAAACTTAAAGGATATATTTGAAATGATGTTCTGCAACTCTAGTGTTAAGGCTATTTTAAGGTCATTATTCAGAAAATTTTCTTGCTTAGAGACTAGTTCATCAAACATAAACTCTAGCACAATGTCGGTTTTATATAAATCAGCATCTTGACAGCGCATAAACTTTAATAGGAGTTAACACTGTTAATTTTACTTCAAATGTAGACTAAAAAAACCATAAAGGTAATAGAAAATTACCATATACGAAAACACTAATTTTGGAAGTACATATTTTTTAGCTTAAATTTTTTGTTATATTTTAATGCAAAAAAGTAATAATACCATTTATAAAACTAAATTATTCTGGTAGGAGCTTTTTAAAATATTTTGAATCTAGTGTAAAATTCCAAGAATTTTGTAAATAATTTATAAAATTCTTGAAATTTTACACCTAATTTAAAATATAATCAACACGGTAATACTGGTTTTCTTGGTCTAGTATTTTCAGTATTAAATACTAGGATTCCAATATCAGCAGTACTGGTATTGGAAACCCTAAGTCAAAAGCACCTTAGTTATAATGATCTCAAATTATTTAATATGTTTATGCAGTAATGCTCTTTGAATTTAATTAACATCAGTTATTTTATTTTTGAAAAATATTTACATAATTGGTTGTATTATTTTTTTTAAATATATATTATGTTTGTTTTATCTATTATATTTTGTTTTATGTTGTAATTTTATTTCATATTTTATTTATTATAATTTAAACTTCTCACTCAAAATTTTTTGTATGGAATTTATATTATTATATAATTTACTTAATACTTATTGAATAAATAAATAAAATTTTGTATTATTTTTAAAATCAAAGAAATTGAAATTATTTACGATAACTTCCTTCTTTAAAACGCAAATAAGACTTAGTAGGATAAGAATAAAATTGTGTAAATATATTTCACATATATATATAAATAAAAATTTAAAGAGATGAAAAATGAAATGTTTTGCATAGTGATCATAAAATGATTTTTAATTTTTTTTTTTTTTTTTAAAGTTAGATCCATGTTGTGTGCTATTAAAAAGTGTTTGTAATGCATTGGTAGAAATATATTCTATAAAGAAAATTCATTGTACTATTACAAATATTATACAGTTATTTTAAAATTATTTTAACCATCATTTGCTCATTTTATTTACTAGGCAAATAAGATTGTAGTTCCGATTGAAAGCTGAGTGCAACATTTCATTCATATAACCAGACCGAGATATTTCCTTAGAAATCTTTAGAACTTAAATAAGTTTTTGTACTACTGTACTGCTATATGCATTGGAAAAAATTAATGGGAGAAAAATTATAGGGAACTGAAAAATCATGAATGAGATAACAAATGAATAACTTTTGTTTTTCCTAGCATAGCAGATGATGAACAAAAAACATAACGTATTATAACATCTGCTAAAGAAAGATGGGGAGGAGATTCTGCCATTTATTTTATAAGTGGCACATTATAATATAAAAATATATACATAACTTATTTTATGAATGAATTGCCAAAGTTTATTAGATATATTAGATTATTGTCAAAAAATTAATGTAGAAAATAAAATTTCAATGTGTATAAATAGAAAAATAAATCAAAAACTAGATCCAATAAAATGAATTCAGAAATGAAAAAGTTTTGAATGATGATCACATTTTACAATACTTTTATTATAATGCCTTAATATTATACATTAAATTTTATTTAAGTGTGCATATATGAATATACTGCACAAAATCAGAATTTTATTATTTAAATGAATCTGTCTGTTTTGCTGATTTTAAAAATAAATTGGAAAAATGTCAAGAGAAGAATCCTTATTATAAATCCACCAGCAACAAATGCAAAGAAAAGGTGGAGAAATGCAAAATAAGAGCCTCTTTGTGATTAAACTGAAATATAAAGAAAACATACAAATGATCATATCACAGCAGTTTTTATTTTATTCTGCATTCAGCTTGAAAAATCTAGAAAGGTCATAAAGTATAGAATTTTTTATTCAAAAACAAATGTGAGATCAATTTTCAGCAATCAGAATAGTGTATCAATACATTACAAAAAAAATACAACTTGCTAATCAGATTTATATAACATATTTCAGGATAAACAAATTCTATAAATAAAAGATACATATAATAATTTCAAAAATAAACATTCTCTCACTACAGTTTCCCTACCACACATATTCCAGATAGGTAATTAAAAAATTTTTTTCAATTGATTAATTTATCTATTTCAAGTGTTCTTTCTCCTTCTACTAGACTTTTCCCTCGTACATATCCAAATTCATTTTTTGTTCATTTTTTATTTTAAAAAGCAGCAGCAGCCAAACAAAAATAAAATAAAATAAGAGTAATTAAAAAATAAAAATAGTGATTGCACATACAAATTCCATTCTGACATGTGGTTTCTTTCTAGATATTTTGCAATTTCTTTATTTTTTCAATGATATCAATAATATAATATAGTTTGTTCTCTCACCCATGCTTTTCATCTTTCATAACTTCAAACATATACTTTGAAACATTATATGTATAGTTAGTTATTAAGTATCTTAAGCCCACAGATTTATTTGTATATAATTTAGAGCAATTTTGCTGCCTCCCAAAATCTTTCCAACTTGTGCAAATGCATGGATTACTCAGCCTGCAGAATAAACTCTGATTGTACAAACATAATTTAAATTTGAAATCTTTTTTTTATATTTTCAAGAAAAAATTTAGTATTAGCATGACAATACAAATTTTATCTATAATATTTCTTCTAGCATAGACATGTTGAGATTACAAAATAGTTTTTTTTTTTATTTTTTTTAAAAAAAGAGAACTTGTAATATGTTTTACAGAGTATTGTACTAATCAATTTCAGTTCTCTATTTTTTTGTTGTTGTTGGATATTTTTTTAAAGCAATTAAATCATTTGCCTGAATAGTTCTACTTAACCTAGTAACAAATGGCTGGCATGAGAATTAGTTTCCTGGATCAATTCTAATTTAGATTTTTTTTTTTTAAAGATACAATAGAATCTTAAATTTAGTCAAATGACTATAACTCTTTTTAGATGTTTCCTGATTATATGACAAAAAAAATGAATGCTTTTATATCCACTGCACGGAACAATTTGAAATCATACTGTGGAAAACAGAAAGAGTACAAATAATGTTGTAAAAGAATAAATATAAACAAAATGATTATATAGAAAGTGGGTTATTAGTTTTTATGCTGAGTTGGGGAAAAAATAAGAGAGATTTACATATAAAGGCCATGTGGAAATGGGATGGAGTAGGATAGAGAAGAATATGGGCAAAACTTAGGGTGGGGAATGGAAAGGGAAGGTAAAGTGGCTAACAGTTTTTCTGGGCATTGTGGTAAGACATTCCTGACTCCATATAAGAAGTTGTCACAATACATCTCACTCATGGCAAACTGTCTTGCTGTGCTGACATGGCTGATTTGTTCTGCAAGATAAGTTAAAGTTTATATATATTTTTTAATATCATCTGGAAAATTTTTGTTGCTACAAAATTTTTTTGCTTAGTATGTGGACTTGAAAAGAAAATTGGGATGAAGAGAGATAGATTTAATTGGATTTGGAAAGATTGGGAATAATATTGCTAAAGTTTGGAAAGTGATTCATTATGCCATTTTAATATAAAATGAAACAAATAATTTGTGTGTGTTTACTGAAAGGAGGCTTTAAAACTAAGTCGTACATAAAATTAGTTGGTTTTTTTAGTTGTTACTAAAGAATTTTTCAATTGATTTGAGGAAGAAGATAATTGTTTATCAATTGCCATTTAAAAAAAAAGTTTTTCTCTCTTTGTGTACAGGGGTTTGAAGATTAGTAGATAAAGCATAAATTTAAATATAGACTAGGGGACTTGAAAAATAAGGAATATAGATTGCATTTGTATCCAACAATGCATATATAATGGTTAGAAGAAAATTAGGCATGCTGTGGTAGAGTGTACCATATGTGATAAGGTTTATCACTTGAAATGCTTAAATAAGACTAGGAAGAATGTAACAGGTATATGGTTATGTAGACTATGCAAATGTGATAAAAGAGGTGAAGAAATGGTTTCTAAGTGTAGAGAAAGACAGGAGATGGAGCAAAATGTAGTTGAGGAAGATAGAATAGAGTATGTTTTTAATGGAGTGACAAGAGATAAGTGACAAAATAAGTAGTGCAATGGAGATAGTTAGCCAAAGAATAAATAAGATAGAGCAAGAGATTAAATGATATAGAAGCAAAATTAAAATCGTTAGAGATGCAGTGTAAACAGATTAAGGAATTATTGAATAGAAACTTTAAGGAAGAACTAGATCAGGAAGTCCAGAAGATGAAAGAGAATATCACAGATAAAGTAGGGAAAGTAAACTATGAGACAATATTGATAGGAGATACACTAATTAGAGAATGTGGAGATGTAATTTCTTGGGAAAACAAAAGCAGGTATGTAAGAATATATTTGCCTGGAGCTAGAATTAGGGATATTACGGATAAGGTAAAGAAACAAGAGAGTAGAGATGTTTATGTTATGGTAGGGACAAATAATTTATCAAAGCCATCGGAGAGAGTAATGGATGAGTACATAGAATTGGTTAGTAGTTTGAGTAAGATTAAAGGAATAATAGGAATAATTAGATTATTACCAAGATTCAACAGTAGTTATATGTTAGATATGACATGTTCTATAAATGAGAAATTGAAAGAATTATATGAGAGAAATAATGTCATGTTTGTGGATGTATTGTTTTTGTTTTTTTTTATTAGTAGGAGGGAGTTGTATAGTAAAGATGGATTGCACTTAGCAAAACAAGGAAGTGAAATATTAGGGAGTTTGATTTATAAAAAATATTATAGTTCTGGAAACATAGGATTTTAAATTGCAGTATTATCAAAAAGAAGAATGGATGGGATGTAAGAAAACACTGATTTAGATATAAATATAGTTGTGGATAGGGAATGAGTCTGTAAAATTAATGGAAAGCAAGTTATTACAAATGTAAAAGAGAAGGAAGAGTGAAAAGAATTTATAAAAAGAATAGTTAGGAAAGAAGAAATTGTTGAAATTGGATATTTGAATATGCAAGGTGGTAGGAGACCAGAAAAGTGATTGTAATTTAACAAAGCAGTTAAAAATGAAGAGCTTGAAGTATTAGCAATAGTGGAAACATCTAAGAGAAGAAGAACATACACTGGAAGACTTGGTATGGCAGGGTAGAAATAGAAAAGAAAAAAGGAGTGGGGCTATAGGAGTTATCTCAAAAAAATACTTAAATATTGTTAAGTGTCAAGAACATTTATGATTTGAGATAAGGTTAGGAAGACAAGAAATGGCTATAATGTATATAGCCACTGGAGATAAACTATAATGGAGGTATCATATATGAATGCCTAATTAAGGATATACAGAGTTTAATAAAAAAAAGGGGAGGGGGAGAAAATAATGGTTATAGATGTTATGAATGGGCACATTGAAGAAATTGATGATGTAGGTAATAAGAATGGACAGCTTTTGAAGAATTTTCATCAGAGTGAATTTGAGTATTAGAAGTTTATCAAATATTTATGAGAAACAATACACATGGTCTAGAAATAATATATTTCATACAATAGATTATATATATGTAGAGAAAGAGGGAATGAATAAAGTATGAAAAATTAAAGTGTTTGATAATGAAGAGAGCATATGTAATAGTGATCATAATTTCTTTATAATAGGAATGGTTAGTAGTGTGATGGAAAATAGTCATAAAAGTAGAAAGGATAGTGAAAGATGTGGATGGAGAATGACTGATAAGAAATTAGAAGAATATAAAATAAAAATAGAAGAAATCATGGAAAAGTTTGTTGGGGATGAATATGGTGTGGTGAAGTAGAAAAAAGTGGAAATAGGTAAAAGTGAGAGTTAGTAAAAGAGAGAGGGAAAGCATGCAAATAATATAAATGTGCTATTAAAAACAAAAAAAAGTGAAAAAGATATTAATATTAAATGGGAAAAGTATTTTTTAAAAAAAGTTTGCTAAAATATATATTAATATTAAATAGGGAAAGTATTTAAAAAAAAAAAGTTGGCTAAAATAGATAATTATAGAGAGAGAATGAAATTAAATAGTAAATTGTTGGAGGATATTAACAAAAGCAGAAGAGATGGGAGTAAAAAAATTTGGAAATATATTAAATGAAGGAATATAGGCAAGAGAGAAATGGTATTACTAGATGATGAGGGAATAGAGTGTAGCACTAGAAAAGAATTAAGAGATAATCTTAAGAAAAGGTGTTAGATGTGAAGGAAAAAGTGATAACAAACATGAAATCATATAGTAATGGAAATATTAGGTTTACAGAAAATGAATTAAATGAGGCAGGGAAGAGTGGAAAGGCAAGAGCTTTAGATGGATGGGCAGCAGAAATGTTGATGAATTTAGGAAATAGGACAAAATTAAAACTATTATCATGTTTTAATAAGATGGCAAAGAAGAGAGAAATTCCAGATAACTGGAATAATACAAGAATAAGGCTACTATTTAAAGGAAAGTGGAAGGATCATAGAAAGTTAAACAATTATAGACCGGTAGCAATAATGTCAGTGTTATATAAAGTTTTAGCACATATGGTGACTAGAAGGGTCGCAAAGCGAATGGAAGAAAATAATATAGTGGGAGAAATGCAAGGAGATTTTCGATCAAATAGATGTATAGGAGATAGTTTATTTATAGTTACACAATTAATGGATACAGACAGATAGTTGTATGTGGTTCTTATAGATATAGAGAAGGTATATTTTATGGAACAGAGAAGGCATATGATAGAGTAAATAGAAATAGATTATGGTTAAGTTTAGTAAATTTGGGAATGATTGGAGCTTTAGTGGATCTTAAGAGATTTGTGAAAATAATTGCTATGGAAATGTAGTCATTTAAAGTTAAAAATGGAGTGGGATTAAGGCAATGATGCCCTATGTCACCATTCTGTTTTTGTTATATTTGAGAGAAATGGAGAGAGGAATAGAAAGACTAGGAAGAGGGATAGAGATACCATTAATAGGTGGCAAAGGAGTATATACATTATCAAGTCTTTTATTTGCTCATGATATGTTGTGCACAGAAAGTAGGGAAGACATGGAAGTTATGCTGAAGACATGTGCAAAGGTGGTTGAAGGGATAGGGATTAAATTTAGTGAAGGAAAATCAAAAATAATGATGATAAATGCCGGGAAAAGAGAAGAAGAAAGAATTTTTATTGTGGGATGTACGGATAAATGTGGTGAATAGATATTACTATTTGGAAATCTTCTGAAGTAATCAGAGAAATTGCTTGGATGAATGGGAGAAAAAATTGATAAAAGGGACTGATGAAGAAATTGTTTTCATATAATAAATATGATGTAGCTAGAATTGTATGGAAGGGAGTGGTAGTAGTTGGGTTAACTTATGATAACAATGGATTATGTGTTAGTAAAGGGGTGGTAAATTACTTAGAAAAAGTACAAAGAGAAGTGGTAAGACAAGCATTAGATGCATCTGGGTGGATGACAAAGGGGGCAATTCAGGATGAAATAGGATGGTCAAGTTTTATATGAAGATGCAGAAAGCAAAATGAAAATGTTCGATAGATTGCAATTTATGGATAACAAGATAATAGCCAAAATAGTATTTAATTGGGTTATGAGTAAAGGACAGGCAACAAGATGGGTGAGAAAGATAGTACGATATGAGATTTAGATAAAGACTTTATATCAATATACTTATACAAAAGGTGGGGTAACTGTGTTAGAATTGTTGAGTGTTATCACTGGCAAGGAAAAGGATAGAAGAATAGATGCATTAATAAGAAATAGGGAGTTGGAGAGATGGAGAACTAGTATGAAGAGTAAAAAGGGTTTTAATATATATAAAAGTAAACAGAATATTGGGTGCGAGTTAATTTATGATAATAGCAAAGAAAATAGTTTACTGTGTAAGGCTCGAACAGAATCTTTAGCAACAAGGGAATATACACATAAATAGAAAAATATGGGTGATTTAGTTTGCAAGTTATGTAAGGAAACCATATAAAATATTTTCTATCTGTTAATTGAATGTAAATGCCTAGAAGAAGAAAGAATGCAAATAATGAAGTTGTGGGAGAATAAATAAATATAAACAACATGATTGCACAGAAAGTGGGTTCTTGGTTTTTATGCTGGGATTGGGAAAAGATACGGGGGATTTAGATATAAAGGCCATAGAGTTGACTAAGATAATGTTGTGGAAATGGGCTGGAGCAGGATAGAGGAGAATATGGGGAAAACAGGGTAGGGGCTGGAATGGAAAGATAAGGTAAAGTGGCTAACAGGCTTCTCTGGGCATAGTGGTTGAGAGATTTCTGACTGATAAAGGAGAAGCCACAGTGCATCACATCACATCAAACTATTAGATAAATTGAACTTTTTTTTTTTTTGAAAATTTGATTTTTATAAAAGGATATATTACTGAAGTTCAAATTAATTGTAAATCACCTACAGGAAGTCCGCTAGTTACGAACATTCGAGTTACAAACATTTCGCTATTACGTAATCGCTTTTGGATTTTAGATCTTTATCTTATCTATACACATCATAAAAAAACTATTTACATACTGTAACGATCCGGAGAAAGCGACTTAACGTAAACTGCACTATGGGCGCCATCTAAGCATTTGAACCTAGAAAAATTTATAAAGTAGGCAGATACGTAAGTCAAAAAAAAAATTTTTTTTTTTTTAAATTTTGATTCCGGTCATTAGCCCATGTCACTAGCTCAGTGGAACAGCAGAGATCAAATAATATAATATCTTATCTAATTATATTTCAATATTAAAAAAAATAAAATAAGCCACTGCCGGTAATTAACACACAAACATTTATTTATTTCACATATATGTAAGATTTAAAACCATTTTAGTATTAGTTTTACAGTTCAAAATTTAACCCACATTCCTAACTTTGATTTTTGACTTTAATTTACATTTAATTACTATTATATTCTAATTTTACATTT
Organism: Epiperipatus broadwayi; assembly: GCA_028023455.1. Taxonomy (NCBI): domain Eukaryota; kingdom Metazoa; phylum Onychophora; class Udeonychophora; order Euonychophora; family Peripatidae; genus Epiperipatus; species Epiperipatus broadwayi. The sequence continues at coordinate 517,235 of JAQFVV010006396.1, read as the reverse complement.
TAATTAAGTTCGCACAGATAAATTTATGAAAGCTTGTTTATAATGTTGAATATAGATCGGTTACATAGATTTCACGGTCAAAAACATTTCAAAATAAACATAAACGATCAAAATACAAAATTATTGATTACTGACAATTGCGGAGGGAAATTTATACGTAACCCAATAGTATTCACCGTAAGATACTTGCATTGTCACCAGTAACTTAAAAGACATCCGAATAAATACATTTTAGATACTCACCGTAAGGTATTATTTATCGAATGTCTATATTTTGATCAAATATGGAAACGCAAAACATAGTTAACCAATAAACAATCCATGCAAGCGTCTATAAACAACTTAAATTTAATGCATTTTTATTTAGGGTCGAGTATGAATAGACCAGATAAATTTGCTTTTGAAAATAAACATTCTATCCCTATTTAACCTTAGGCTAAAATTCGTAGTCAAACTGGCATCAATTCATCTGACACATCGATGTATTCAATGTAATAAAATACGGCAGCACAAAAAGTTAAGAGAAGAAATTGCCTTTCATGAGATAGGAATATTACATCTATCTGCAAAGAAGAGCAATAAAACAAAAAACTCCATAGAAAGGAACTGCGGTATCCGACTTATAATTCCTTCCATAGGCAAACGGAAGTGTTCGGCGTATGAAGCGATTCTGCCCGTAGCGAATCAATATTACATCTACTAATCACACCAATATATCCAATCCATTGACCCAATTTAACCACGCAACAAATAACCTAAGATTACCCTCCCCTAATATAACTTTACAAATCTATACAGCCATTCACGCCCGACTTAAGTTTAACATTTATATAATTTAACTTAACGGAAAACAGAAATCATAAATAAACTTAAAGAACAAAATTAATTAAATGGAAATGATTTTAAACAAATAAATAAAAAATACATCAAATAACATTTTAACTACTTTAGTCAGATAGGAAACTAATGCAATTATTTTAAATACGAAAAGTTTTAATTTAATGTTCCTTATTTATAAAGTTCTTACGGTTTACAACAGTTCATCTTTATATGTTCCTTAGCCGTTTGAACGTGAATTCCCACGCCGTCCTCAAACGATTGGTATCCATTTAGCCGTTGTTTTATTTATTCATTCGGAGGTTTTTTTTTTTAATTGGTCCTCAATGTAGAAACGATAGTTCATTTCTCTTTCTTTCTTTGGCAAAACTGAAGGGATTGAATCGTGCGTCTCTTCAATTCCTTCTCCCGCACCTCCGCACTAACACCTATCTGTCACATCGTAATAATCATAATCACTCATTAATAATTTCCAAATTTTCCTTTTATATGTATTCGAAGGATTGACTTGGCATTATGTCATCGATGCGATGATCCTTTTCGTTGAGGTCCGATTTCCCAATGGATTTATTTCATTTGCTAAAAGTTTCTATTGTTTTCCTATCTGACCGATGTTTTTACATTTAAATGCCCAAGGCTGGTTTACATTTGACTAATTAAATTTATCATTCCCATTTCTGATTAATTAACCTGTTTTCCAAATCAAAGATATATTTTTATCTCTAAATCTTTTTAAGTTTTTGTTTTTAAAATACCTTTTCTATTTTTAATACAGTTTTATTTTAATAATTTTTTTTATCTGTGCGATTTAATATATACGAGTTTAAGATGATATTTAATTTCAATTTTTAATTCTTAAAGAAAATTTTTAAATGCGAACTTCTTATTTTAACTTGTTTAATAATAAAACACAATGTAACGTCATCTGTGCTCGTTACAATACATTCATAATTGAATTTTTTCTAAAGAAAGATAAACTTTGGAATTTAGAAAATAATTAAAAGTATATTTTAGAGAACAATAAAAACCTATATAAAATACAGTAAATCTTCCCATCTCTCTGACATTGATTACTTTTATTTTTAGCATCGTCACAGACTGACTGTCTTGATTAGTGCTTATTTTTAAAAGTAGTTTGTGTGCGATTATATTACATATACACTGTATGTATTTCTGTTTTGGTGAATTTTTTGCTTCAATCGCATGTTCATGTAATTTAAACTGATTAACAATACATACAATTATGAAAAACAAGAACAAAATTAAAGAATATATTAAAAATTGTAGAAATATTTCTTCAAAGATTGTTTCAAAAAGACATGGCAGATTCTATAATAGATGAAATGGAGAAATTGTTGACTTTATAGATTGAAGATCAACATCCCAGTGAGTTTACCAATTATTCAAGCTAAGGCTCTTAATTTGCATGAAGATTAGAAGAAAGAATTCAAAGAAGACTCTGCTGTTGAATTTGTAGCAAGCAATGGCTGGTTTCACAAATTTAAAATGAGATGTTCTTTACATTATATTAAATGTACTGGGGAAGGTGCCAGTACAGATAAGAGAGCTGCCAGTGAATTTATTTCCATTTTCTGTAATATTATTAAAGATGGAACTTATTTTCCATATTTATTCTTCAATGTAGATGAGACAGGATTATTTTGGAAAAAGATGCCTGCACGTACATGTTTAGCAAAGGAAGAATCAGTTGTATCTGGGCATAAATCTTCTAAAAACAGATTAACATTGCTTCCTGGATGTAATTTAGCTGGTGAATTTTAATTTTAGCCAATGCTAATTTATCAGACAGAACATCCTAGAGCATTGAAAGGAAAAGATAAAAGAATGCTTCCAGTCATTTGGAAATCAAATCCTAAAGCCTGGGTTACTGCACAGCTTTTTCTAGATTGGTTCTCACATTATGCAATATTGTAGTGAGAGTAATTTACCATTTAAAACACTATTGCTCTTAGACAGTTCTCCTGGACATTCAAAATCCCTGCAAAATTTATATGCAGAAGTTAATGTTGTGTTTATCACTTGCCAATACCACAAGTGAAATACAACCTATGGACCAAATTGTAATAGCTACTTTTAAGCATTATTATATGAGAAGCAATCAATGCAATTGATAAGAAAGGTGGACCTATACTAAGAGGCTTTTGGAAAAGTTATAATGCATGGAATGCAATAAATATTATTGGGGATGCGTGGACTAAAATAAGAATCAACAATGAAAAGTTGTTAGAAAAAAATATATCCACAAATGATGAATGCTTCTATGGACATTGAAGAAATTCCTGAAGATATCACAACTGAATTAGTCAATATAATAAATGAATTAAACTTAGATGTCACTGATGAAGATATTGATGAGTTAATGCAATCTCATTCAGAACTTCTGTCAAATGAAGACTTGATTAAATTACAAGGGATGAATAAAATACAAAATGAAGAAGAACCTGATAATGAACTTATTGTTAAGAGTTTGACAATCAAGAATATGAATGAAACTTTCATGTATCTTGACAAATTTTTGACCATCGTGGAAGAATGTGATCCCAATGGAGAGCATATACCTTGTATACGAAGGGCAATAGAAAAAGACAGAATGTTACAGAATTCTTAATCAAGAGAAGAAAAAGAATACAATTCAATTAACTCTTGATAAATTTGTAAACAAAACTCCAGATACTAGTCAATAAAAAATAAAAACTGTATTTTGAAAACCCCTTTTGATGTTTTTTTTTTTTTTTTTTTACAGACCTCTACTTACAAACAATTTCAAAAGTTCCAAACACATGTCAGGAACAATTAAGTTTGTAACTAGGGGACTGCCTGTACTTTTAAATATTATTATTTATAAGTTCTATTTTTTTTTAAAATTTTATTTGTTGTTGAAAACATCAAATGTGGATGTCCAGTTGTATGAAATATAACACTAGAGATCAAATCATTTGTAAATTTCATATGTATTATAAAATAAAAAAATTGCATTACTTTATCCATATATAGACGCAATAAAAATTAATTGGGTTAGTAACCAAAAAAAAAAAGAAGATAAAATTGAAAAAAAAAAAATTATATCCTGATTACCAGCAATAAACATAGCAAACATCATGAAGAAAGGATAGAAAGAGATTCTGTTTCATTGCTGTGTTATTGCTGAGTCACCATATGTGATTGAAATGAAACTGTAATAGTTCAGAGACAATGCCTCTCATCTTCCAGAATTTTCCATCAACCCATTAGTCATTAGATTAATGATTAATGTAATGTCTATTTAACGTTATGGGGAGATTTTTTATTTTTTAATGAAGAATATATTTCATTATTGTAAAAATACAAATGTATTTATTTTTAGATTATTTTAAACACTAAAAAAACTATTTAATGTTACAAGAAAATGGTTTATTTTTCAATTATGAAATACAGATAAATGTTTAATTTTTGCAACTATTACTTATTTAGATTACTTGATTAAAAAAAAAACTATTTTACTTAAATACCAATACATGTTGTAAAAGTATAAAACCATATTACATTATTTATGTATTTATTTTTAGATTATTTTATAAAAATCTATGTTCCACTATTTACTTCTTTAAATATACGTCAATGTAAAATACACTTAGTTTTCAATTCATTGATTAGTTTTCATAGTATGGCTTCAGTGATGATTCCATGCAATGCAAAATTAAAAACTGAAAAGTGAGCTTGGAATTCTTACCTCTTCTGAAAAAAAAAATTTTCATTTGATTTATAAAAATCTTATCATATGAATAAATTAGTATATAATGAAATTTACATATTGTGATGATCGCACATAATGCGATTACAATGTATATATTTAATATCAAACAATATTAAATATCGTACTTTTCGGAAATAAAAACAAAGAACGAATAAATAAAAGATTGTAGTTTATTAATGTAATAAAATGTAAGAGAGGGAAATAGAATCAAAAAGATTCTTATCGTTTACCCTCCAAAGTTTATATTTAAAAAAAAAAAAAACAAGAAATATTTTTAAATGTAGAAAATATTGAAATCGTCTATTTGGCTTAAGATCAAAAAATGAAAGAGGAAATATGAACGAAATGAGAACTAAAAAATGATTTATAAGAAAGGGTAAAAGTTTGAAGAGTTTAAGTCAGATTAAAATAGAATTTAAAACATGACAAAAGATAAGGATCTATTCCATAAAAGTATACATTTTGACGATAAAACGAAATGCATGTGTAGAGTATGTATAAAGTATGGATAAAGACAGCAATATTTAATGCTTGTCAAATGGAAAATCATTTTATTAAAAATTTATTTTATTAAAAGGAAAAGAAAGAAATAAGAAATAAATGTAAATATTGCTACGAGATTGTATAAAAGTAAATTTGTATAAATGGCTGAAGGCGTATTAAAAATGAAAGGTGTGAATGGAAAGCTAGAAATAAAAGGATCAAGAGAATAAAAGAATGGAAAAAAAAGAAATTAAATTATTGGAGTTCTAGACAGGTCTTGTAGAGACTTTGGTGAAGTCACTGCTCTGATAATAAGCAGATATAATAGAGTAGAAAGCAGACATAAGAATCCTTTAAAAGTTTAAAAAACAACAGAGAAAAACAGAAACGGAGTGGAAGGACTCCCACATAGAAACGGATCACTGTATGAACAGGAAAATGATTTCTAACATACGTGATGCTTCAAGAATGTGTGGCTAAGGGCCATCACTGGCTGATTCAGACTCACTGTGCTTGAACGGTTCCCATCGCCATGTAACAACCACTGATGTAGCACTTGCCGGATGATCTGCTTGCCATTTGATGTCCTAATACGGAGAAGTAACCACAAATAAGAAGAAATTCCACAAACCGAGTCCAACCTCAGAGCGACCGTTCCCTGCTAAAGAAGTGGAGGAATTCCACGTGATGGTCAGCAGGACCTTAATTCACTTCAGAGACTAAAGAAAACCTAGGTAAATTATATATCACACCTTTATAGACATATGTGCATGTACTTTTAATTTAAAACAATTGCCAATTCCAGATATTAGTGATATAGACAATAATTAACTTTTTCTAATACATGGAATGACGACTATAAATGTATAATCAATTATAGGATTTTTTTATATTACTTGTAGCATTATATCCAATAATTTGTTTCTATTGTGTATAAATATTTCAATTGATTTTTGTTATTCGCCATTCCAGACAGTAATATATCCGTAGGGGTTTGGGTGATAATTATTACTCCATTTTGAGTACTGAAATAACACATGAAGCTAGCGGGCAGTATTCTTGATCCCATTTAATTTTATAAATTATCCAAGTGCTGTAATTCTTTAAATATTACAGCAATCGAGAGACAGTTGACCGGGAAAGATAACTTGGGGCAATATTCATTTAGTCACAGATTCGGTTAAGTACGTATATAGATTCGTTTATGTCCGTATATTCTCTTTGCTTGTGGTAATGGAAGGTGGACGATTTTGAATTAAAGAATCTGTATTATATATAAATAAAAGGGAAGTAGCATTCGACCGTCGTTGTTTCCGTTACAATATTGTTTTTTTTTTATAGAAAATATAACAAAATAAACGAATGCATGTATTTTTATTGAAAATAGGGAAATTTTATTGTATAATTATTTTCACAACACTCAGAAAGGGGGAGGCACATTGTTATTTTCTCATATTTAATCTAGATTTTTAGATATATCCTTATAAATTAAAATGGGAACTGTTTGATTCTCTTTTTGTGCACTTGATATAACACATTAGAATTAATTAATCAATGTTAGGATTGATCAAACTGGATATATTTAGTATGAACATTGTAACTGATCATGATGTCAGACTGAGTCTGTTTTAAATTTATTTTCAACACTAACATCAGTCACATTTCCTTATCATCCCTATAAAATTTGTTCAAATCAAAGAGAATCCTTCCCGGGTCACTACATGTTTTACTTATAACGTCTACTTATTCTAGACTAGGGTGCTACCTCTGTAATGACAACATCCACAGAACAGGTTCAAATCTCTCTCTCACTTCTTTATGTGGCTCAGGTGAACACGATAATAATTACCAAGAGCATCCATTCAATTTATTCAAATAACTTGATCACCAGTCCAAAAAAAAAAAAAAAACTAATAACCATCTCAGTATTTTTTACATGAGATCATCATAGAATAAAGTCCTTAAAATTATTTGTAATAAATTAACAAACTAACTTTATTATACTATTATAATTTAATTGGTCCTGTATATTTACATAATATTTATACAAGATAATCATTATTCCCTGAAGGAAATTAATATATCAGTTAGGCATTTGCATAATTTTTTAAAGCGCTTATATATACAATTTTATTTATGGTAGTGATTGACTATATTTGATCTGCCGAACTAACATCTTGTCTCCAAGGATCATCTAACCCATGGATATTACATTTAAAACAAAAAATATATATAAATAAAAATTGTTTGATGTGTTTTGGAAAACAAAAAAAATATATATTAATATTTATATAAATATAATATGATTCGATTTTGATTAATTATAATATTTTATATTTTAGGCCTAATAATAACTTGAAATAACAAAATCTTACCCATTTCTTAATTGTTTTGTGATCTTAAGTTATTCTTTAGGATTTTTACTTTTAAGTTCATATATTTGGAGTTCTGATTTCATGTGGCTTCATTAAAATCATTCAGTTTGGCCAGTTTATGTGTATTAGAAAAATGAATAGTTATGTCAAGCCTTTTGATTTTATGTAGCTTCAAACAGCCATTTTTCAATTTGGTGGGTTTCCTGATTCACCTTTTGTCCACATGATTTGGAGAATGGATAGGTTACAAGCTGGTTTGTTTTTTTGTAGCTTTAATATCAGCTGGATTCATTGTGTTTAATACATTTTCCTTTTCTTCGATTGGTTGGAGATCACTTCTGTATTCTATATATACTTTTTTTTTCATATTATTTCTCAGCATATTAGCTTCCGGTAGAGAGATATCATGAATACCAGAAAATATTCTTTAATAGTGAGGGGCTGACTTTTAGATTTATTACTAAAAATAGGGCAATATTTAGGGAACTCTCTTACTATTTGATTATTACATCATGGAAAAGCCAGAGTGTACCTGGAGGTTCATGACAAAGGTATTTATATAAAAGACAATACTTATCTTCTTCATCATATATTTTATATAAGTTATCATTCTTTACCTGTTGATTTCTCAGTATCATGTCGCACTGTTCCACTTTTGCACTCTTATATTGGCAGTGCTGGTTTTTTAAGATTTTACTTTCTGGTGTTTCCATTTCTAACTTAAAAGAGAAGGTAGAAAAGACACTATACAAATTTTGAGCCCTTTTATATCTTATCATAGTTTTTGAAAGATTTTGTTCTAATCACCCGCACATGATCCTTGACATCTATCTGACACAAATTCTTGACTTACCTATTTGTTTTTTTAAATATTATTCCATATAAAACCTTAATTATATTATTAATTATACTTCAGGTATTTACTAATCTTATTATACAAAAATTGTACAATTAATCAAATTTTAAAAAATATCAAAATATTCTTTTATTTACATAATTAAATAAATTTATATTTTCTGGATCTAATTTATTTTATCTTAGAATTCTGTTTCATTATTTTACTGATATTAATCTCTTGATTACTATAAAAAGAAATAATTATTATAAAACTTTTCTCATGGGTTCTTTTTTCCCTGTATGTACAGTGGAGTTGCAAACTATGCTATATTTTGTTCCAAGCCCTCCTGGTGTTCATACATATATAGCATGCAATAGCTCAAGCTTTTTTTTTATGTACATTGATGAAATAAGATACATTATCGTGTGTACAATACTGTTCAATATGCAATATATATGAAACATGGATGCTTTTTTATATGTATAGTAGGCATAATAATCAAAATTATAGAATAAACAAAAATTTTAAAATAATAATATAGTTATTAATAATAAATTGATGAGACATATATTTTACAGTGTGCTTTTTTATTTTTAAAATAAATAGCAAAATGTTGTGTTCTACCATCATTACTATTTAAATACACTCTAGATGATAATCTTTTCTTTTACCACTTTTTCCTTATAGAAGCATAATAGTGATTTTATTATCAAGAAATTAGAAATTATTTTTTTTAAAAGGATATTCACTTTATACTTACTTTGAATATGTAGTGAATTAAAAAATTTTCACGGGGGGGGGGGGGGGGCATTATAATTGCTTATTTTATATATATGATTCTTTTTGGGGAACTAATTGCCCTTATTATCCATGATAAAGATGTCATAGAAGATGATAATGATAGATTATTAACTTTCCTAGCAAATTCTGTCATCTCAGATTAATCATGATTTGTCTTGGATAACATTTGAATGGTCTTATATTGTTACTTCTCCAAATGATTGACAAAGATTATATATTTTACTTATTTTTATTAAAGTAATATATATATTAAGGCTATAACCTTAAGTCTATGCGCCTGAAAAAATGACAGTAGAGACCTCTGCAAATCTTTAACATAAGATTTATTTAAAAGACAAGAGCGGCCACTCTTATCTTCAACCTACTTTCTAAATAAATAGGAGAATCTAAAGCATTTTGATTTTGAGAGCGTAAGGCTATTAAATACCTCACTGATTAAGTCCACAAATTCTATAACACATTAACATTTGCGAAATCTTTCGATTTACAATGAGTCAGTGTTGAGATCTTATGCTTAGAAATCTTTTAAGATAATATAAAGTTGTAATAATTAAATTTGTAAAGTTGCATACTCATTGTAAATAGAAAGATTTTGCGAATGTTAATGTGTTATAGAATTTGTGGACTTAATCAGTGAGGTATTTAATACTTGCGCTCTCAAATCAAAATGCTTTAGATTCTCCTATTTATTTAGAAAGTAGGTTGAAAATAAGAGTGACTGCTCTTGTCTTTAAATAAATCTTGTGTTAAAGATTTGCAGAGGTCCCTACTGTCGTTTTTTCAGGCGCATAGTTTATGTAACAAGTATGCGCTTTACAAATTTAATTATTATTTTTATTAACTATTCATTTGTTCTACTAGGAGTAAATAATCCCTTTTTTCTATTTTATTTTTTAACAAAATAATACATATATATTAGACAGAAATAAACAGAAAGATTCCATTTTCCTCAGAGACAAATGTTTTATTAATGAAATAAAAAGGGTTTTCTATTGTATTTATACTTTTAAAACAAATTTCTGATAGTGAAAATGTTTCTTCAAAATATTAAACCAACTTTCAATTATTAAAAAAAAAAATGATGACAAAAGTTTTTTTCTGGATTGGTACCAAATTATATTTTATTCCAGGGATGCCCAACCCGGAGCTTGCGAGTCACATGTGGCTCGCGCAACCGTTTAATGTGGCTCCCATTGCACTCTTCAAGAAAAATTGATAAAATATTTTACGTTCCTTGACGCCACATGCACACACTAAAAAATAAACATTTTTACAATACAAACGATAACGATATGCAGTGTCAGGTTTCACATTAAATAAAATAATTAAAATATACTTTTCCTGTAATTGTAATTTATATGTATGTTACCTAATTTTTAATAAATAAAATGTATTTATATTTTTTTTTCTTTTTAACATATTACACGAGTTTTTTTTTTAGTTTGTGAAATATGTTTATAATATAATATGAAAAATGCAATATATAATTGTGGCTCCCCAAATTTTTTTAAATTCTTAACTGGCTCGCATCAAATTAAAGGTTGGGCATCCCTGTTTTATTCTATTAAAATATTATTGTAAGAAAATACTTTTAATACAAATAAAACATACTTATAAATTACGAAATCTTTATTTTATAAAAATAAATAAACAAGAAATTAAATCTTAAGTGAATTTACAGTTTTTCAAATAAAAATGTTCGTATGCAATAAAAACTTCATTCTATTTTGTTAAATCTTTAACTTCATTTTATACTTTAATTGTTCAATTTTCAAAATAATGGCATCTATGGAATAAAACTTTAACTGAAATCTGCATTTTTGAACACTGATAAAATAACATTCAGCCTCTTTAATTTTTTTTCTGCCATTAATAAAGCAGCATGTATACCTCCATGGAGATTGAGTAGTAAATAGCAAGAGTTATAAGCAAAATATAAAGTTCTATGTAGTCCAGTGGTTGAATTGCAGAATTCAATTTGAACAAAACGGAATTATTTGTTCACATTTTATTTATCATTCAGAAGCAGTTGTAAAGTATTTTTTGTTGGTGTTTTTTTATAATTTGAAAGATGTTTTTATTTAATAAGTATAAAATATATTTGCTTTTATAATTATATTATGTTTTTAGAAGGATTTTAATTTACATCAGTGAGAAAGGAGGAGGAATTCTCAGTAATATAAAAAATGAAGCTTTGTTTTTTATTTCCTTAAATAATTTTATAACTTATACAATCTTTTCATTCTTTTAGTTATGTTAAAAAATAATTGTATTTTAACATAAAACATTGACCAAACTGAAAAGCCTCATATAAGATTAAATTTTGTAAATTTAGCCTACATTTAATTATAATATTTGGTCAGTAAAAAATCCTTAAATAATTGCAAATATTAGCAATGGACCTTTATGGAAGAATTTGCCATAACAATCATCATCAATTTGTATTCACTATTTTGATTTCTAAGTATTCACTATTATGATCTTTAAAAAAAAAAATTTGAAACTTTTTAAAAAACATCTTGTCATAAATAGATTGATGATGTCACAAAATAGTGACTTCTGAAAATAAAATAGTGACAGAAGGGTATTCATTATATAGTATGCAATATTATGTTTTAATTATAGAATTAAAATGTAATTAATGTACTTTATTTAATTTTTAACCAGTGTTTTTGCAAGACAAATGAATGCTTTAATTTATGACACATCCAAAGTAAATAAGATTTTCGTCTTCAACGACTACAAAATAAAAAAAAAGCCAGTTTCTTTAATTTAATAATGCACAACAACTCTAGCACTGCAACTAATAATCAATTCTATATGATCAAAGGTTACTAAGCATACATGTGAAGTACCATTTTTTTTTTATTTTAAATCTATAGTCTCGTAATTTATTTGTGACTTATTTAAGATAATAGCTGATTTTGTCAAAAACATAGATTTGCAAAATAAATACATTACATTTTTTTATTTATAATTTATTTAATATCATTGCATTCATCTAAAATTAAAAAAAATTGTGATTTAAAAAAAAATTAACAGCAGTATAAAAAAAATTCAGTTTTACTGGTTAAAAATAAATTTTAAAGTATATATTGTCTAAAGTTAATTTTTGGAAAAAAATTTTTAAATATGCTTTGTGGTTAGTTATTTTGTTTTAATTATTCATATTTTATTTTAATTCAATTAATTGTGTTTTAAAAATATTCTGCAGCTAAATAAGAAGCAAAATGGCAGATCATCATTAGAAAAAAAATGTTTTTTTTTTTCCGTTAAAGTTATAGTTATCAAAATTTTTATATAGGATATTTACTCACAGATTAATATTTTATTTTAATAATATGCTTAGTAAAAAGTGTTTATTCATTAATTGACATTTTTTTAAATTTAAACTTTGTTTTTAATCATTTTTTTTTTTAAAAATGTTGAATTTAAAGTGTAACAAATTAATTTTTTTCTCATAGGAATTTATTTTAATTGCATATTTTTTATATGAAATTTTATTTTATAAGTTATTTTGGGGACCAATTGTCCTCGCTAACTGGGGTAAAGATATATATGATAAAGATAATAAATAGCTTGATTTATATTAATTGAAAAATTAGTAGATTTTTTCAAAGTTTAGGTTAAAGATAAACAAAAGATTTTAAGAGAATTTATATATATACTAGTCGTTCCTCGCCACACGTTGCTGTGGCTCAGTCTGGTTAAATGGAAAAGAAAGAAAAGAGAAAGTGCATGTTTCTAATATGTTTAATTTCACAATGCTTGTGGGCATACAATATTTTTTGTTGTTCCATTGTCTATGCAGATTGTCTGGTTGCTGACCCCAGAGCATGCAACATATAATTGTCCAAGTGAGAAGCAATCCATGTCTAGATCCAAACCGCACAATTCTAAAGATTGGCCCTGAGCTTTGTTGATGGTGATTGCAAATGCCAATCGAATTGGGAATTGCAATCTCTCACACAAAATAATTAAATCAAAATGAAAATAAACCATAATCTATGAAAATTCAATTTAACAATGCAATCGGAAACATTGAAATGGAATCATAAAATATTTAGTATTTTACGTCCAACAGATAGCACTGCGTAAAATATTTAGTATAGCATGTGTTGCAAAAAAGCATGTTTTTACCTATCACAGGTATATAATAGTAGGTATATAAAAACACACGCATATTCAAATGCAACATTGTGTCAAAATTTCTGAGCAATCGAAATCTATGAAAATTCAATTTAACAATGCAATCGGAAACATTGAAATGGAACCATAAAATATTTGGTATTACATCCAACAGATAGCGCTGTGTAAAATATTTAGTATAGCATATGTTGCAAAAAAAGCATGTTTTTACTTGTCACAAGTATATAATAGTAGGTATATAAAAACATGCGTATTCAAATGTAATGTTGTCTCAAAATTTGAAAGCAATCGGTGAAGAACTTTCGGATATTTAAGATTTTGAACAAACATTTACCTTTTTATTTATACAGATATAATGTAAAATGTATTCTTTTATGTACATTTTAAAACTCATTTAACCCTTTAAATTCTGTCATTTTTTATTAGTCCACTTTGTGAATTTTTTTAAATGCTCGATCTTTTGCTTCTGTATACAATCTTTATTTTATACTGAAACTCAATAAATTGGAATTGATTTCTTTTTAATTTAATTTTATAAATGGATAATATTTTAAAAAATCATGTTATCTTTTTAACATTTAAAAACTGACTTTTAAATAAGAACAATGTTCCTGTAAACATCATCAGCTAAGTTAATGTAAGCACTCTTTCAGAAAATGAACAAATTCTTTTTTATTTGTATTTTTTTTTATTTTAATGTGAATGAATGAAGATGAATTTGTTAAATATATCAAATTTTGCTTTAAAATCTGACATGTGAAGCATTGGTGGCTGAGTGGTTAGCATAGCTGCTTTACAAGCAGTTGTCCCAGGTTTGCTTCCTGACCAATGCTTTTGACATGGAAAAAATCTGACATTTACTTTATAATTATTAAAATATTTGAAAAAGTTCTAACACTGTCAATTTTGGCAAGTGATAACATTAGCGTATAGTTTCACATGAATTGTTAAAAAGGGAATTTCATCTTAAAATAATTATTTCCTTTGAGCAATAAAGCCATTTGATTAGCTGTAAGGTGCTGCCCCTATCAGATATCACTAAAAGCAGTATGGAAGAATCTACATTAGTTTAAAAATCATTTGATGATATGAGTTACGAAAATGGTAAAATTGAATGTTCTAAAGCCACACAATTACCATTCTAAATGAATGTGAGAGTGATTAAGTTAAATGAAATGATGCTTGCTGTTCAGATAAGGATTAAGTTGACATTGGAGAAAGGAGATTGGATCATTGGATCAGATTTACTGATGAATATTGTAGGACTTGTGAATAATGAGGATACATTTAATAGAGCATTAAATCGAATAGATGCAAATTTTAATAAATTTGAAGCGAGAATTAATGCAACTAAAACTAAAGCAATGAAACTAGATAGAAAGAATAAAAGTTTAAAGTAGTAATTGGATGTTATTGTTTTTAAATATTTGAGGAATTGGTTAAATAAAAAGAATGTCAGAATTTAAAAGATTTTTAATTGGTTGGTATTGAAAACATATTGATTTTCTTATGCATTTGTTGAAGATGCAATTTTCAAAATAACTTAATGCATCATGAAAAACAAAAGTAATACTCCATAAAGCTTACTATAAAAAACAATAAAGTGGAGAAAATATAATTTGCACAAAATAACAATAAAAAATAATTTCAACATTTTAAAAATTATTAATTTTTAAAAATATGAATTTTAAATTTGTTTATAATTTATATATTTAGTTATGAAGAAAATGAAGTTTAAATGTACCTACTAGGCTTTATTAATATATTTTTTCCCTTAAAATATGAATCTTTACAGCCATTCAGTAGAATCTCAAGTTTAGATCTTTTCACAATACAGGTTCTTTTTCCTAATATAATAAATTGTAATGATAAAATTCAATGGTACATGGATTTGAACTAGGAACCAAAGATGTACAATGATATCCTAAATATAAAAATTAAAAGAATCTGGAGGATTTGAACCAACCCACATAGATAAATATATCAATTTTCTACTAACCATTGCCTTTGACAGAATTGCTCAGTTGGTGTGAGTGTTGCCTTAAAATTTGATATTCAAGAATCTACAAATGTGAGTTTGTCTCCTATGCTACACCTGAAGAAGAGCAGAAAATAATGCCACTTGAAATGTTGCATAATCTATTAATCTGTGTTGTTGCAAATCTATTATTATAAAGTGTTGAAAATTTTGAAATTATTAAGGCAGAAGTTAACCTCCGATAATGCACTATTTCTTAAATATTATGAATCTTCATGCACTCTCCTGCCAGTAAGAGTTTAAAAAACTTAAAGTGAATCGCTTAAATTTAGAGCGTATTTATATATACACTAATTCTCACTGACCATGATTAAATTAGGGCATGAGTCTATTGTGTGCCTGATGTTATCAAATATTGAATTGTACAAATTTAGTTAATCTATCGAAAAATTTTCAGCGCTTTATAATAATAGATTCACATTTATAAGTCGTATAAGTCTCATTGTAGGTGGTTAAAAATGAGGAACTGTCTTTCTTCTGCGATAGGTTAACTAAATTTGTACAATTCAATATTTGATTATAACATCAAGCACACAATAGACTCGAGCCTTGATTTAAGCATGGTCATTGAGAATTGGTATATATACAAATATGCTCTACACTTAAGAAATTCACAATTCACTTAAGTTTTTTAAATTCTTGAGATTTATAATAATTTAAGAAATAGCGCATTATTGGAGGTTGACTTCTGCTTTAATAATCTGTGTTGCCTATTTGTGCATTATTACTAACAGTTGTTTGTGTTTGACAAGTTTAAAATTTTCTAGACATTCAACATTTAATGATAAATGATGGAAATAGTCCAACACATTCACATCTTTATACATATATGTTTATTACATGCAGGATAAAAAGATGCTGAAAATAAAATTGATTTTTTGTGTAAACACAGTAATGTGAGTTTTCTTGTTCTAAAACTATATATAGTAGCCAATTACAGTATTTAGCATAACCATGGTGTGTTTTGTTTTTGTTTAAAAAAAAAAAAAAGGAAATGATAAATATAATATTGTAGTTGGGGAGATCTTTTTTTCAAATAGGTATTGCAAAAATTTCATTAGGAAATAATAATTTGATCATTTACTATAATTGAAATTACTACCTCTGGAAATTGAATAAATTATTACCAGAAAGAGGTCTTAGCAATGTCTATTTGGCAGCAAACCTGTTTGATCTTTCCATTAAATCTTATGACATTTTAATTCTTGCATGGTCTGCTAAACTTGTGATTAGAACTATTATGGTGGCTGTTAAATTAGTATCAAGATTTGAAATGAAAAGCAAGGTGCAAATTAATTGTTTTATACATATGTCTGAAACTTGTTATTTATCTCCTATAAAGTTTGAATTTCTGTATCAAGAACATTATCTTTTATTCTAATTTTATTATATTCTTTTTTAAATTTTTAAATAATTGTATTTTTTACATTTTAAATTGAAATGAATAAAATAATTAAATTTGAGAAAGATCATTTCTAGAATATCTAAATTGGTTTACTAGAAATAATAATGGTAGAGGTTCATATTTCTGAGTCCCTTCTGATTTTATGCTTAATATAATGAATGCTTTATTCTCAAGAGTTCACATGAGAAGATTTTTGTGAAATTTGAGCTCCAGGTGTGACAATAAACTGCAATCCATGGATGTGTTGAGGGCATTTTGCTATTAACAGAGATTAAATAAATTGTTACTGTAAATAATTTTTATTAAATTTTATCCCCCACACTTCAATTTAATTTACAATCTTAATTTTTAAACATGCTTCTCATTATCATTAGCAATCAATTTACAAATGACAAAGATTTTATAAAATTTACCACAAGTCTTTTTCCTTAGAAATAATACAACTTCTTAATATTATCCCATCTCAAATTTTTCAGAACATTTTTTTTTAAAAATTCAGTCAAGAATTACCCTAGCCCATCATTATTCTTTCCTTACTGTATGTTCAGCCATTTCATTTCTTATAATATTTGTACAATATCAGTAATGACAATTAGGCTTGAACTTATCATTTTTTATTCTGCACCTACTTATTATTCTCTCTCTATATATTTTCCACCCACACTGGCTTTTTGTCACATGTAATTATTTCATTTTCAAATTCAAAGTCTGTTTCATAGTCATTAATTAAAATTTTATTTTAAACAGAAAAGCATTATTTCTTTAATTTTAATGTTATCTATGAAATACTTTTTCCCTATCTATGTGTAACAAAGGAAGCATGCAACATCAGAATTTCTTTCTGGTAAGAAAAAATCCTATTGTAAAATTAATATGCTTTATTTCATATGGTTATGGGCATACATTGTACTTATAAGCTTTTAGTTTTTCAAAATTATAAGCTTGGTTTGATCAGATTTCTGCATTTTTTGGATGATACTTCACATTTTAGAAGTTATAAGGTTTTACTATTTGATCAGACTTTTGCATTTTTTGGATGATGCTGTATATCATTGGAAAACAGCCTCCTCCCTCCCTGCATACTTTAGGGTGCTTTACGCCATAATTATTGTAATAACATTCGTAGTTTAAAAGTTATAAGCTTTTAGTATTTAGACTGTGCTTACTAACATTTTGAATTCTAAATCTGCCCCAAACCACTACTGACATATCCAAGCAATCCCATGTGGATTATTCTATGTTATTTATTGCTTGGATGTGTTAGCTGTGGTTTTGGGTGATCCTTAGAATTCAAAATGGCAGCGAGCACAATCTACCTACTTTTCTATCTTCCACAATTTTAGTTGTTTTAATTGAGACTGCTTTAGAGAAACAAATATCCATTTCATTATTATTATTTTTAATCATTGCAATATCTTTAGATGAAATCTGTTAGCATTATTTTCAGACTTGCTTGCAAACTAATTTCATTTTATTCCATAAATTAATTCTTGAGATTGTCAATCAAAATTAATATTGTCTACAAATCGGATGTCTATCTCTTTAGTTTAGACTGGCAATTTCCACATTAACATATCTCATCTCTTGAATTTTAAATATTTTCAATTACAAAATGAAAAAAACTATTGTGAATTTGCTTTCAATTAGGCACCTCAGGATATCAAATGTTATTTATAGAATAAATGCAGAATAAAATTTCTTTTTTAAAAAATACGTATTAGTCTGATGGTAATGAAACTCACCAGCACAAACGTGAATAAAACATGTGTAAAAGATTAATTTTGTAAGTGAATATTAGACAATATTCCATTGAGGAGAAAGTTACCAGTCAAAATGTTGGTTTTGCTATTCATTTAACCATTTAAACTATGCTACGATGTCATAAAAGAATGCTGGCATGAGTAATCGATGATCTGATGAAAGGAACATGTACACATGATTATTGTCTATCTTTATTTCTTATCAAAGTGAATATGTTAAGTAATTTTTTTTTTCTAAAATTAAATGATTAAATTTTGGGAACTGCTCACAACTGAGAACAATGCTAGTCCCCTATTTTCAAAATTATGACATCTTCTCCTCATAAAAAAAGTCTGCACAAATGACCATGATATTACACTTTATGCCTGCAGGTTGGACAAACAATTCAGGAAAATGTATTTTTTCAAATTAATGGATTATACAGAATTATCAAAAGAGAAGTAGCCATTCCTAGCGGAATGTGATTCCAGGTAAAAAACTTCAGTCTAACGCAGCGATATTAAGAAACAACATTTTGTAAATGGATAGAATTGCACGGTTAAATATATGTAAATATATAATTTTTTTACTTGGTTGCCACTTGTAATAAATATAGATTGCTAAAAGTTCACTTATTGGAAAATTATTTCTTTAAATAATCACAAATGCATGTTTGTTTCATTTTCACTAAATTAAGTTATAGGTGGCCATTTTTCAAATTAAAAAAATCTTTATAAGTTTAGATGGTGGAAGATAATTTCTCACAAAAAAAACATGCGTGTTTGTAAACATTTGTAGCATTTTCAGTAAATAAAATTATCAGTTTTTTCCAACTAAATCTTTAATTGATCAATTAAGTTTGTCAGAATCTCCCGTGTAGATGTTATTTTCCAAGATCACAAGATTAGGAAATTATTGCTGGACTAATATGTATGTGAAATGTCATGACCAGACTAATACGCTAGTACCCTTTTTTTAATACTTTGATTCTATGAATTTGAATATTAAAAAAAAAAAATTCTGAAAAAAATTGTTTTTGATTTATAGTATTACATTACAAGAACTAGAATTAATTTTTACTTTTATCACTAGAGGTCTAATGCATCACATTTAGTCTTTTAATGGATCATATTTGGTATTTGTGCCATAAGCTGTTTATCTTTGATTTAGATCTAGTCAATTGCAATTTTTTAATAATTTGATTATTGTAAACTAGCATGTTTTATATATGGACATATCTGTGGTTCGTAGATTATTTGTATAGTCATTGCAAAACTCTAAATATCTAGTTTTTTTCTCAGTTGTCCATTACATTGTAGGGGGGGGGAGATAGTCACGTATTTATCTTACTATGACGTCATTGCGCTCAACATTGTTTCTGCCGGTAAGCGTTGTTGGAAGATTACATGGATGTTGTCATGGCAACGAAGACACTGACATGACTAATCCGAGAGATTTGATTTTTTGTCCCATGAGATTTGATATTTTTTCTTAAAAACAGATAACTTTTTTTTAAAAAAGCAGTTTTGTAAACATTTTATTGTATATGTGTGTGAGACTTCCCCAGGAATTGAAATTTTTATACCAATGCATTTATATAAAGAGTTTTTAACTGAGAAATTGCATTACGTCTTCTCTCGCATATGTATGTAAGTTGTTACACACATATAATAATGTTCACAGAACTTAATTTAATTATATCATTTTATCAATTTTAAATTTATAACTGCGTATACATTATACGCATACAGACACTAATATATTAAGTGTGCACACATACCCACACATACATGTAAATATATGCTATTACATATCAAAACAAAATTTTCTGATTATATACATGGACTGTGAGGGTTCGAACTGGTGAAAAAGATACTAACTACTGAAACATAGTAGGTGAAATGGGATGATGGCAAAATAATGTTTCAAGTGGAACCAAAAAAAAAAAAAAACCATAATAAGTTTTAAATTTGTTGATGTTTTTTTTTTTTAAAAAAAGTGAAACCAAAATCTTGCGATCTTTGACATAACGTCTCCATGTGATATGCGGACAAATTTTAGTGATTAACTTTGTCTGCAAATCACTAGGTGACATTATCTTAAAGATCGGAAGATTAGAGTCGTACACCCTCAGGGTAATGATGTCATAGCAAGGTAAATACGTGACTAGCGGAAAAAATAAGGAAACTGATTGTAAATAGGAATTCAATGATTAATAGAAAAATAAGTTTTTGCTTATGTCAGGGTATAAGGTAAACTTGTATATTATTGTGAAGACACATTCTTTCATAATAAAAGACATGATCTTAATAGTATATAAAATATCAGACTGAAATAGAAGGAAAACCTAATCTATAGCTTCAGACTGATATATATTATCAAAAAAAGTAAGAAATCAAAAGTGAAACAAAATCTTTAAATGATGCTTGAAGCATCCTATATAATTGCTTTAACTTCAGCAACAAAAAAGAAGTAAAGACTTTCTCTGCAGAAAAAAAAAATTGTTAAGCTTTGTCTCCAAGTCTTTGCAAGTATTGTGATAAAAATATCAAAAGAAAAGTAATTGTAATTGCCTGTCAAAGTAAATATTTATGAGTTGCTTTGAAGAATATATACAATGTGTTTGAATAACTGAAAGATCTTGCCCATACATGCACATTTTTTTCTTTAGTTCTGGAAGAATCTGCAATCATGTGATGTAGTACAACTAAATATTTTTATAACAGGAATTGATAATTTTAGCATCTTTGAAGAATTAGTCTTGAGTCACTACACAGAAAAACAAGATTTTCAAACATATTTGAGGAAGTAAGGTAATGACTAGAAATAAACTTATTAGTGTTTGAATTGACAGAGTTTAATCACTTTAATTGAAAATTTTTTTTTTTTTAAAGTGTCATAGCATCGGCCGGGACGTGAACCCGCAACCCGGGCAACTGCTTGCTAGTGCAAGGCAGTCGTGCTGATCTCTCGACCACCAATGCAAGACTAATAATCATTTTCTACTAAAATATCATTATATTATTTCATATGGAAATTTGCAATATTATGTCAGTAATTATAAAACATGAATTAATTAGATGAGAATTCCAAAGAATATTGTGATATATTAGATGTGGAATTTTATGATTGATTTTAAGTAGATTTTGGAAGCTGAAAAATTTTGTTCATGAGTTTTTAGAAGAAAAAAAAAATGACTTACTGAATTTAAGGAAAAGGTCTTTTGATAATAACTGATTATTTAGCATTCTTTGTTGTTATTGTAACAGTCATATTTGAACATTCACGCAACAAAATCCGGAGTTTTGGTAAATTATACCAAGGCTGATCTAGATGAGGGTTTGAGACCACATCTGACCGCACCTCAGCTCCTTCACCAACCCTCCCTGACTTACTACCTTATGAATGACATATATGAGGCCACACTCGTAATCTCTTAATTTCCACGCCGGCAGTAGCAAAGGGTAAAGCAAGAGACTTGAGGATAATTAACTAAATGCTTTATAGCTTAACCAAACACACACACACAACTTATAGCTGATTATCCAATGCATATATTAAAAAATAAGGATGGTGATTTAATATAAACAAAGTGAATAATACTGCAGACATTAATATGTTTTAAAATTATTTAATTTTGACAAAATACAAACAATAGCAATTAAATATACTGCATATTCCACTTGCAGGTGGGATGGTGAAAATACGAACTGCACGTTCTGTAATCAATTGTACTTAACGATCATCATTTATTATATCGTTTATACATTATTAATTATTTTTATGTATACACTGATGCCTAAATTATGCTCTTTCATTCCTACTCAGTTTGTTAAGGGTTAAATTTTAAGAGAGTGGCAACTTTATATAATGTGTACTTAAATTTATCATTACATGATGAGCAGTCAATGCGCTTTTTATGTAGATATTCTTAGATAAATTAGATCTGAGGTTCAGATCAACGCTGAACAATTAATATAACAGCAGATGAACTGGAATTTTGTAGCATAGCTTCTGAGGCTACGGCACTATGTAAATTACATCAGAGATGCGGCTTGAATGTGTCTTTACTCATGAGATTCAGTAACGTTTACTCGGTTCTCAGATACCGGTCATTTGCTATATGTGAACTTTTAGTTCAGATGATTGAACAGCCATAATATATGATGCTGGATTCCGGTGTTCCAGTTCTGAAGGAGGTAATGGGAATGACCCTTAAAATCATCCCATTCAAGAGAGAGGGCTGTCCAAACTAGGGATGATAAGATAGTCCTTAAAACCTAATCTTATCTTAATAATTATATGATAGCAAGGCAAAATGCACCTCAGTGCTTCGTAAAAACTCATTCACAACACTTTCTAAATATTAATTATTACAATTAGTAAAGCGCGAAATCTATAGTTTCTTCTGCAAACTACCCTATGCCAGTTAGTTAAATAAACACTGAAATTGTGCTAGAGGACTTTATTAAAATGATCTAGTTTATTAATTAACTACATATTCTATGAAAATACCTTAATGGGGTCTAAAGCATATCTGGTACTTAAACTTGGCTAACTACTGAATATGCCTTAAATTATCACTCTCTCTTATTTAACTAAACAAACCTTTTAATAAGCAACATATATGTGATATTAAGCTAAACATAGCAGCTCAACTAATACATCAAAGTAGGTTTCAGACCATAGATCTATAGATATGCCAAACAGCATACATTAATTTACTTGAGAACAACAGCGTCTCTTTATGTTTATAATAATTAATAATCTCTGCTTTGAAGGCATAGCATAAATCAATAAATGCTATTTAACAATATATATATATCTGCAAAAGTATAGACGTAAATAGAGAAAATAATAAGGCAAATAAGCTTTTGTAAGTTGAATTTAAAAGATTCAAGAATTTGAGATCAGGCAAGATTTACATTTAACTTTTAAAGTATTTTAAAATTATACAGATTGAGATACACTTATCTAATGCAGTTTGATTAATTTAAGAGAGAATACACGTAGTAACATAGTTGAATTTAATTTGCGAGATTTGAGTTTAAGAGTTTGTGCACATTATTTATATTATATAGCTAGCTTTAGGAAAGATTTAGAAATTTGCTATAGCTTTAGATTTAGCTTGGATGAGAAGTTGTTACCAGTTATTTACTCTGAAGGCTTGCAGCTTGACAGTATGAAACACATGCATGGACTGATTTATCTGAGCTGGTTCATCTTTGGGCTATTCTTTCAGTTAGGCTGTGGTTTGGGGGTCTCGGTCTCCATAACAGTTTTAGCCGCCGAGGAAGGTGGCAATGACAGTCTCTTTAGCCAATGGTTTGCATAATAAAATATGGGCACACTGCCTGGGTATGAGTAAACATGAGAGTAAAAGCAAAATGAATGATTTTTTTTTCAAACTGTGTTTTTTATATTTCTTTACCCCTTCTCTTACAGCTCATTCGCAATCTTTATTTTTAGACTTTAAAACTTAAGAAGTCTTAATTTCATCAACTTCAAGCTTAATGTTTATTAATGGTTCCTTTTTATTTCACAAGATTCAAGTTCAGCTGGATTTTATTGCAGGTTTAATTGTCCAATTTTTATTCTATAAGAATCATAAAGTCTGGATTTATGCAGGCGGTATCTCATAAGATTGACAAAGTTCTTTTTTCTTTAAACATTGAATTTTTTTTTTCTTTTCTTGAAAGAGATTTAAGCTGCAAACATTTTGACGTATACCTGAGAAAACTACATTTGTTTTTAATTGCTATACGTGATTAAGTAATTTAGTAATTGGATAACTTCAAAGACGGTTTGAAATAATTTAGAGAACTCTGTTCTTATTATAATACAATTTCCACAGCGTAAAACCAATTTAATAATTTAAAATCATAAGATAAATATTTATGAAATTATAAGGTGTGTACATTATATAATGATAATATCAATCAGATGTGAATATACAATTTTTAGCAAATAAAAATATTACAAAATGTATATACAATCATAGCAGATGTGTGTGCATATACAATTACACACATATACACGTAAATATACGCTTTTATATATGTTAAATTCCCAAGTATATTGTTATATATATGTGTACCTCTAGGGTTTGAATTAGGGAAATCCAAGACTACTATTTTATATAGTGGTGAAACTGCATGATGATAAATCATACTGTTTCATTATAATCAGCTTCTCAATAACCTAAGTGTGAAACTGCTAGGCAAAAACAAATTGTTTTCTTTTAATAAATGATACCAATATATTTAAGTAAGATAAAAGTAAAACTGTTCATCTCTTAATTAGAAAATGAGGATTTGAGTCAGTTTGTGCTCTTAAAAGAGCAAAGTGAACACGCTGAGGATGATATTAATTTTATAAAATACTTTTTAAATGACAGATTATTGCAAGAATTGTTTGAATATTAACTTTAATGATTTTGTTCCAGAAGATTGCATACTTGCATTTATAAACCTCTTCGTAGTCAGCGAACAAAAAAAATTGGAAAATGCCTAGTAACATATAAATAGAACTTATTGACATGAATTAAAATTAATTTATTGAAAATGAAATTTTATGAACTGCTTACTGTTATAAATAATTTTCACATGATAAATTTCTGATTATTACTCCATGAATAGTTTCCAGAATTAAGGAAATTTACCTAATTTTTTTTTTCAGAGGAAACTAACAAATATGACTCCATTTTCAATATTAAATTGATAAAAACAGAACAAGGTTGCAAATGACTGATTCAAATTTGAACAATGCTCTATTGTTCCAAACTTCAAGCAATAAAAGTTTGATAAAAGCAAAACAAATTCTGAAATCTCATTAAAGTGAGTGATGTTTAAACTATTTTTTAAAAATAATATCATTATATCATGAAGAAAAAGCTAAATATTTTTTATCTATATCAAATAATATGTATAAAAATTGAATAGCAGTGTGCAAAAGTTGTTACTGCATTTGAATTTATGTATAAAAAAAATGGTATATGGACTATAAAATGTAGCATTTGATTCTTTTTTTTTTTTAAATACAGACAGCAATTTTTTAAACATCAGTTATTTATTTGTTAACTGATATAACAGCAAAAGATAACATAAATCAATTATAGTTAGATTTTATTTGCAGTAAAGAAATATTATAAATAAAATTAATAATACTAAAAGCTATTTTTGTTTAATAAACAAAAAGATTGTTATTTTAAAAAATTTAGCAATGTAATCTAGTCTGTCTTCATTTTTTTCAAATTGTCATACATACAATTATAGGTGAAAAATATTTTATGTATTGTGATTAATTATTTTTTTTGAACTTACAATAATTATGGCTTACACGTAATTTTATTTTTCAACACTATTATATGTTTCCTTTCATTTTCTTATTTTTTGTCTCTGGGTTAAATTAAGTTCAAGAAAAAAGTAATCATCTTAAATCTAGTTAAATAAATAGAAATGTTAGAACAAAAAAATGATAATTTTTAAAACTGATGATAATATAATTTTTTATTTGAAAATATTTTTTGCAAAAAAATCAACATTGTAAATAATATATGGTAAAGAATACACAATAACTAACTATTCATAAATGAGTATGACAGTTAATCAAAAGATGCATTTTATAATGTTTTTATATAACCAATCTGTGAAATCCACATAAATCACGTTCATCTTTTTCACTGTTTATTCAATATCTTGTAATGTTTTCTTTTATCTTATACATTACTTCTATAGCTTTCCTTATTGTAGCTTTTCATTGTACTTTATCTTTAGCATTCTTAATCAAGTAATTACATTCACATTTCTTTAAAGTATTAAGAAATACTCTCATTTATTATATGAAATTATATTTCTTGTATGGAATGTGTTAAAGTTGTATTTGTCATATCATCATAGTTTGCCAAATTTTCTTATTTATTTATTAGTTAATTTTATTGAATAATTGTTAAAAAAAAAAGTTTCTGAAATTATTTTTTGCGTTGATGTCTTTATTCTTTCAGCTATTTCTTCTGTGAATTGGCAATGTGTGATTTGATTTCATTATAGTATTATGCTTTAAAGGATTTGTAGTTTATCGAAATAAAACTATTTAACATAAAGTAGATTAAGTATATACATGAATATTTTTTCTTGCCCTTAGTCATAGCCCTTAGGGCCCTTATGATCCTGAGCTAGTTCATGAGCAACAATAGTTAATATATATAGATATTGGATATATATGTTGGTGCTTGATATCCAGACAGGTCTTTGTATAGTGCAAAGTAAATATGAAACTTTAGTAAAGTCCATTCACTGCACTTTATATATAAATTGGAAATTAGTTTATAGATGACCAGTACATTCATGATTTCATAAGACCAGAGCATTGATGATGATCAGCATGTCAGGATTCCAGCATTTTTTTTATATCTATAGATATTTTAGATGCAATTGTAATATGGTTAATTGCTTTTATGATTTTTCTCTAAGTTTGGCAAACTTATACTGCTTAAATTATATTTTGATTGAACCAGATTGTTTTATATTCTTGAAAAGTGAGCTATTAATCATTCTTGTCAAACAATTGGAGAATAAATTAAATAAAAACTTAGCTCTGATCATATTGATATCATTGAGCCATCAAGTAGAATTTTTTACTTTTATTCTGATTATTTCTAATTCTCTTATTTTCTATATTTTAAAATTAATGAACAAATTTTATAGTATTGTTTGAATTTTTAGTAGTAAAAACTTCTTATACTGTCATTAATAACATATTTATTTATTATTTGAAATATACACTATTTAATTAAATCATTTTTTTATATATAGGTATGTATATGAAGAATATTATAATCTGTTATGAAAAATTCACTGCTTGCAGATATTTTTTGCTCCTTATAGTTCCCACATATATCAGAAAAATTTGCCCATAGCTTACAAATCATGGAATAAATAGTATTCAGTAATTAGGATATGGAATATCTTGACTGATAAAAGAATAAATATTATTCAAAATGCCAAATTAATTTGTAAATTGCTTTTTGTACACTGGTGAAATTCTAATATCTTCTTTGAATAATAGCTGATAATTTTAATACATTTTTTTTTTATAAGAACATTATCATAATTTCACAATCCCAATATTTGACAACATATATTGAGCCTTAAATAAAACAAAAATAATTAAATGAATGTCAGCCAAAGTAGCAGAACAATTCTAATGGATAATTGCAATACATTTAGCAATGTGAGTTTCATTAAAATTTATGATGTTAAAACAAAAATTATGATAAAATATTGAAGCTTTGGAAAACTATCTGGCTTTAACAGATATGGTTTTAGGGCAAATTATTTAAAACATATTTTAAAAACTTATTAATCTATAAAATGCATTATTAAAAAGTTATGAATAATTTTATAGCAGATAATAAGCTGTCTGACTTTAAGGCTCTCACATTGTCTATTGCTTGATAATTTTAGATTTACAGAGATATTTTTGTATGACATTATTTTTCTTTCATTATGGAATAAAATCCAAGTGTCTACCAACTCAAAATACAAAGATAGTAAGATATTTATAAAAGGAATTATTTCTAAATAAAAAATTTATTTAGTAATAAATATTTATATAAAGTTTGGAATATATTTACAAAGGATTTTATTTTCTTTTTACCACAAACAGTAAATACTTTTCATTAATGAAGATCAATTAAGCTTATACCAAATTAATGATAAAAGGTGTTATTTTTACTAAATTTTATATTTTATATATAAAATTAGTGTATGTGCATGTATGATGCAGAATGAGAATATTGATATTATCTTTGTTCTTAATTATCTTATATATGTTAATTTTATTCAGTTTTAACAAATTTAATGGAGTCAAAATGAGTGAGAGTCAAGAAACATTTTATTTTTTAATTGACCATATTAAGTTTGGCAGTTCATAAGGATGCAAACAGACAAAAAGTAGGATCTTAGATTTGTTTTTATATTATATGGCAAATATTAGTTTGCTTCTGGAATTTTTAATTTAGTATATTATTCATTTGAAAGAATTGAATTGTTAAAAGCTATGGATTATAAACATTTGAATTATATTTTTAGAAAGATAATATCAAGATATTTTCTGCAATTGTGATGTCATTGTCTATAATTCATTTTCAGAAAATGATTTTTTGTTATTAAAAGTTCAAGTAACACATAAGACTATATTGTTTTAAAATGTATTCTAGAACAATGGTAATGTTATGAGAGTTGAAAAGTTTAAACTTTTGGACTAAATAGATATTTAGTTTTGTATAATTTTCAATTAATTAAAACTATTACGTTCTCTTCCATATCTCCATTAAAGTCTAATTTTAAAGTGTGGTAACTCTTTCCACTAGCAATAGTCAATTCATGTCCAACATCACCCTTTTTTTAATGAATATTTTAATACATATGAATATCTAATTTTTATCTTATTTATTTTTAATGTAGAATTTGTGCACTAGCAGTCAATCATTGAAAATTGAATAAGCTGAGGCTTAACTTCTATATAGACATGCATCTTTGTAATCAAACATTGTTAAACCTGAATACTAGTTTTTAAGTGTGAAGGTTTGCCCTTGCTTGTGATGGTTTTTCAATTTTTCTTATTGCTGTTGGTGGCATATTTTGTAATTTATGTGAATGTTAATTTATTTTGTTTAACTGCTCTTTAAAATAAAATAAAAAAGGAAAGAATTGAGAAAGAGAAAATAAATAAAATTCAAGTTCATTCTTTGCATTCACATAGCCTGTTTATCATCAATATTTTTAGCAGGCAATAGTTTTAAAAACAAGCTGTAGCTAAGAAATGAGACTAGGTTTACCAAAACTGCTATTGTAAATCATTTAAGATTTAACTGAGTGCAAGGAATCTAAGAATATTCAATTTCGAATTAAACCAAGCCTTCCACTTTGTTCACCTCTTTATACATGCCTTTAATAAAATCATTTGGGAATACTGTTTACAAGCCTTTTCTATTTAGGTTATTTTAAATCATTATGGTTAATGATTTCATGCCTGAAAATAAATTATATGGGGGGGGGGGGATCTGAATTCGGAAATAGCTTTTATATATTTAAATTTAATCATTTAAAGTACAAAAAATGTTAGATTTTTTTTCCCAAAAACTTTTAATAATTTAGAAGTATTAATAGTTAATTATTCACTTAAGTAAATATGTCTATTTACTTTAATATTTATCTTAATAAAGTATTAATCAAATTATGTGTTGGTTCAAAGATTTGGAAGTATGTGCTGTCATGTAGGAGTTGATTAAAATTGTGCTGACTCTTAATTGTGAAGTGGTATTTTATTTACATGTATTAATAATAAACAATTTTCATTTATTCTGAATTTTACCTATTCCAAATTTTGCCTTAATGTCTCAAAGTATTAAATATTTTCAATATATGAATCCCGTTTTAAGAAAAAAATAAAAGTTGTTAGTATATGTATTGTAGAACAAAAAAAAAAGTCTTTCATACTTGTCAACTGTTGACAATAAGAGAAATTAACAATAAAGAAATGTAAATGCAACCTAAATTTTAAATAACTAGCAAAGGAAAACAAATGAAACGTTAGGCTAACTTTATTTGTAAAGAAATGTAAAATTACATTTAAAAAATAAATAAGATTAATTGAAATATGGGGGGGGGGGCAATTAAGCTTTTGTTGCAGCAAAAATTGTAAAATAAAGGAGACAATATATACTGAAATAATTGAAAAAACATAAAAATGGTTTGTAATATTGGAATTTAAGAATAATTCAATGTATTTGGAGTTTAGACGTAACTGTAGTGGGTTTAAATACAGACTTTCAAGCTTCCTTCAGCTATCTACTCTAAACCGATACATGTGACCACACATGAAAATGATAAATGGTCTCCAATATATGTATTTCCTACTGAAATATGTGTAGGACCTACTGATGAGTGCTGGTTCAGCATTAGATACATTTATTGGGGATCATTTATCTTTTTCACATATATGTGGTCGTGTGTATCGTTTTTATTCTGAGATAGAGTGGATAGCTGAAGGGAGCTTAAAAGTCTGTGTTCAAATCCTCTACAATAAATATGGTTTGTATGCTTTTCATTAACAATGTTAATGGAAAAAGAAATAGTTATTATTGATATAGGTATTTTAGAAGATAAATTAAGACATTTTTTCAAAAAATGCAGAAGAAATTGTTGAGATTCTATTGAAATTCAAAATTTCTGAGTAGTGCAGTGTAGCTTTCCCTCCACATACAGGGAACTCAAAAAATTATAGACAAAAACATTCCTGTGCATTATTTATAATAGACTTAAATAATAATGAAAGTATTAATAATAAATAAATATGCTTTAATATTAAGTGAAAATTTAGTAAACTAACTAGTTAATGGCCCTGGCATCATATTGAATTTTTAAAAAAACTGACTTGAGACACAATTTTCACAATAACTTCAGTTTTAATAATGTTAGAGAAAAAAGTTTTACATTGATAGAAACTAGAAAAACTAAGGAAAATAATAAGTTTACGGCAAATAGTGATTACCATTTAAAAAATAAGGGAAAAAAAAGAAATTTCAACATCTGAAATAATTATTACTTTATTGTTTGTTCATAATTTCTAATTTATCATTAATTAAGTTTAAATTACATCTTCATTGATAATTTCTTTGTATTCCTCACAAAATACTCATTCAAACCATATATTACTTCTAACCTGAGATAATCCATAGTTTCAGAATATCGAAAACTAGTTGCATAAGAATTCTTAATTTTTATCTTGTACCCCAAAAGTTAACAAATCTCAAGGCATCTATAAGAAAAAGATTCATCCTAATAATAGATACAAAAATCATTTCCAGAAGGTGGATATTCATTTGTCATCATAGCATTTGGCTTCTTATCTATCTAAAACTAGAAATTGTAGGCTACTGTCTGTATCAATGATAAAATGAGTTTCATCTCATTTTATATTTTTTGTGTATACCAGTGATGTTTATATTCTTTATGTACACCAGTAATGCTTTTTTTGTTATATTTATTATCCCACAGAGATATAATTTATTTGCATACAGCTGATTTACTAGCTATAGACTTGAAATAATGTGATGCAAGATGTGGCAAAACTACTGATTCCACAGCATTGAATATCAAGATAAAGGCAAGAATCAGAATTTGATTCTTTGCCTGCATATAAATTCCATATGGTATATACATAATCATTGTAGCTATCACCACACACATACCATTTGAAATCGCTCTCTATTGGTTTTAAATGTTTATATTTTCACATACTATGTCTAGTAAATTGTGATTGCTTTATCAACTGCAACCTTTCTGTACATCTGATAATTAGTCTTAAAATTTACATTGCACTGCTCTATATATGTAAATCATTACTTATTATACAAACACAAACATGCAGTTGCAAAGACAAATACACTAATACAAATATAAACACATAAATAAGTTATTAAATCTTTTGAGAATCATTATGTCTATAAAATAAGGTTGCCTCAAACTTGGATCAGAGGCCAAAATTACATTGTACATAAATCACTTGTTAAATTTTAATACAAATTTATATACTGTATAATAAAAAGCATAAATGGTTTAATATTACATAATTTATATACTACCCAGACACACCAAAACAAACACATTAATAAACTACACCCGGGTCTCTTTTTGTGCGGATTTTTTAAATACGATTTTGAAGTTATACGATTCATGTTTCTTCTTAATATCTTTTTATGCGATAAAGAAGTTCATATTTCACTTAAAATTGGGATTTCCTCATTTTATGTACACACATATTTTACATACTTTAAATGCCAGTTGGAAAAAGGTTTGGCAATAAATTTAGATACTGTAGAAGATTTATAAAAAGATAATGAAACAGAAGTGGTATTTCACAGCAAAAATGATTTGAGAAAGTCTTCAACCTTCTAATCAATTGGGCAAACATTTTCTTGTTAATAACATGAATTATGAATGAGTTTTTAAATTCCAACAAGAGCTAAATAGTTGTATGTTTGGATATTGCGAACTTCATAAACAATTAGTAAAATCATCATCTCAAAGCTTAATCACTGATTACATTGTTGACAGAAAACCATTAACTTTTATAAAAAAAATTTATTGGCTGAGTAAATTAAAGTTTTAAACTTTTGATTGGTTCAATTACGGAATCAGCAGTAAAAGTATATTAGATTCATTTGTAAAAAGCAAATTAGTAATTTGTCAGATTATGAAAGTGAACAAAAGTTTTTTCAAAAATAAATTTCTATTTATAATTATAAAAATATTTTATAGTGGAAAACCTAAAAAGAACGTTCATAACCTATTAGAAAATGCTGTGTACATCATTGATTTCTTTCTCAATTTACGTTTGTGTAAAAGTAAAGAATTTTTACTAAAATCTTAACTATTTTTCTAAAATAATTAATTTTCACTATATGTTATCAAAATAATTTATAATATGTAAAAAAAAACAACAACTCCAAAATATATACATTTTTTGTTTTGAATATCAAAACAAAGAACTTGGAGCTGTCAAAATTGTTGTCAAGTGTCCCTATGGTTCAAAATGAGCAACAACAAATCAGTACTTTACGGTACATTTTAAGCTTTAAAAAGACTATAAATTCGCTACAATAATGCAAAAATTGATGGTTTTAAAGCGACTTGAAGCCATGAACGAAAATTTTTAGTTGAAGCACCTTATTAAACACAGCACGAGATTGAAGTTGGCACTAATTGTATTTCCTCTTGTGACGAATCTGATTTATTATCAGTTCACAAACATACCCGCATATTGTCAAATAATGATAATGATTAAAATATGTATGAAAAAATGTAAAATAAGTTGCACATAAAAACATATTGTTTTGAATAAAATTAAATAGTAAATAAAAAAAGTTTGTCTTGTATCAATTTTTGTCAAATATTTGAAATTTTTTATTAGTCATACTTTATTTCCTTTTTTTTTTTTAATGTGAATTTTAAAGTAATTTTAGCTTGTTGCTTTGCTTTTATGCGTTTATTGAAAATTATGGAACGTATCCCACATTTTTCAATGTAAGTTAAGTCTATTTTTGTGCGATTTCTTTTATACGGGTTTTTTGCGGAACCTATCTACCACATAAAAAGAGACCCAGGTATATACCATTTATCATATAATTTTTAAAAAATTTAAAATTCTATTCAAATAATTAAAAAAAATTTAAATTGAATACTTATGTTGAAGGCCTTGAAATGCGAACTATCAGTGTATTTTTAATCCACTTTAGTAACGAGCCTGTGAAAAAGCAATTCTGCCATTGTCATCTTTGTGTAATCTAGTAAACTGACCAGAAAAGAAAAAAATTAAATGTACCTATTAATAAAAAATTCAAATTTTATCTGATTTCAACTTGTGATACACCATTTTAAAGAGAGATTTAAGCA
Organism: Epiperipatus broadwayi; assembly: GCA_028023455.1. Taxonomy (NCBI): domain Eukaryota; kingdom Metazoa; phylum Onychophora; class Udeonychophora; order Euonychophora; family Peripatidae; genus Epiperipatus; species Epiperipatus broadwayi. Next base: position 483,357 of record JAQFVV010006396.1, on the reverse strand, counting down.
GCAACAAATGCTGGGATTTCTGTTGATGTCATGCGTATAGTTTTCACGCAATTTAAAAAAGAAAAAATTTCAAAGAATCAACTGCTGCAAAGTATCTGATATGCTACAATCATTCAATCTAGCTAAAGGAGTGAAGGATTTAAATCAGATTTATTTTTGAATGGTCCTTAAAACATAGATTTAAATGTAAAATGTAACTGTTAAATGCTACTCAGTTTGACATACATGCAGTAAATTGGCTATAGCTATTATTTATTTTTTTATATTGGTATATTGAATATTGTAGATCTTATTCAGAGTTTTTGTTTATAATATTTAAATATGTGTTTGCTAAATTTCTGATCAAAGGCAACTTGAGGTAATTATGCAAAACGACTATAATCAAATAATATTTTCTGTAATATTTGGTCATCATTGCCACTCCTTATCAAAATATTTAATCCCCCTCCTATTAATCTCTAACATTAATTAATACATTCTATAGTAATATTAAAAATTATAAAACAATTTACTAATGAATGTATAAAATATTGAAAAATTGTACAAATATAACTGACTGATAATGAATGCGATATAAGCTTACATCAAACTGCATTGCATAATTTAAATATAATTATTGATGTATACATTGTTACAAAAACAAAAACAATACTGATCAATGGTTTAAAAGTAAATGCATATACACCTGGGTCTCTTTTTACGCGGATTTATTTAACACGATTTTGAAGTTACGCAATTCATGTTTCACCGGAAGTTGACCTCCGATAATGCGCTATTACTTTAAATAATAAATTTCGTGCACTTACATTATATTGAAAGTATTAGCACATTATTGGAATTCTACTTTTATCTTAGTAATTTCAATATTTTCAGTGCTTTATAATAGTAAGATTTTATGCAATAATGAAATTAAAATCATGATTTCCACATTTTATGTATACACACATTAAATTTTACAAGATTATAATACAAATTTGTTCAAACATTGTGCTTGTTAATTTTGCATTTTAAATCACATTCTGTTTTTGCTTTTTAAAAAAGAACGTAATCAATTATTAATCATTTAGTGTCCACAAGTTTATTTTTAAAAGGTCAGTAATAGCAGTGGGCACAATGAAAAATTAAAATCTGATTTTTAATTGTAATTAACAATTTAAAAATTACTTATGGGCGACTTGAAATTAATGTGATGTAAAACGAAATTTGATTTTTAAACGGAATTGAAAATTAAAGACAAAAAATAAGAATTTAATTTTTAGTTGTTAGTTTTAATTAAATTTTTCCCAGCAGTGGTGAATAAATGTCTTTTTATTATCATAAGTCTAAGTTCATAAACAATTAATAAAATCATTGTCGTCGTCAACAGAAAACCATTAACACAACATGAGAGTGAACTTGGCGCTAGTTGTATTTTCTCTTGTGAGAATAATTGCTGAGATATTCTTGACTTCGTTTAAGGAGAAGCCAAATACATCACATCACATGAGAATCTGATTTTTTACTAGTTTGCAAATGAACGTGTTTCTGGGCAAATAGTGATAATAATTAAAACGTGTATAAAAAATGTAAATTATGCATAAAAAAATATATTATTTTGAATAAAATTAAATATTATAGTTAAAAAAAGTTTGTCTTGTATCAATTTTTTTCAAATTTGAAATTTTTTATTAGTCATATTTTATTTCCTTACTTTTTTTTTGCACAAATTTTAAAGTAATTTTACGTTGGTGCTTTGCTTTTACGCGAATTTTGAAAAATCACACACCACACCACACCCCTTTTCAATGTAAGTTACGTCTATTTTTGTGCAATTTTGTTTGCGTGTGTTTTCTGAGGTACCTATCTATCGTGTAAAACGAGACCCAGATGTATAAGTTTTTTTTTACACAATAGACTGACTGATTCGGAAACAGCATGAAAAGGGCATGATTTAAACTATTTCATTAATTTATGGTTGCATTAGAAGCACTACTGTAGAAAATAATTAAAAAATATGTTTTGACTATATAAAAAAAAAAATGTATTTGAATATGCGTTCTTGTCAAACATTATAGCCAATTATATATCAAACATTTCTACATGTGGTTAGTATTGGTATATATTTTCTGGAAAAGGTTTTATTATTGTTTTATATATAAAATGTAAGGGAAACAACAGATTTGATCATTTGTTGATGCACAATTATTGAAATAGATTGCCCTACATGATTTAGCTGAATGGTGAATGAACTTGAGAATTAAAAGTTCCTAGATTGGTTTTTAACTAAGGAAAGCAAACAAAAAGTTTGATCAATTGAATTTGTGTTCATATTATCACTTTGATTTTTTAGTGTTTATCACTTATTTTTATTGAAATAGACAAATTCATGTCATTTATTTATCAGAAGCTTTAAATCCTTAGAAATTTCCAACGTGATTACACTATTACATTTAACTTATTTATATAATTTTTTTTAATAATCTAAGTTTTAAATTTCATATAAGCATTTAAAATTTTTAAAGTTTAAGTATTTTTAATACAAGAAAACTAAGCATGTATATGAAGTACAATATTAATTTATGCTTATTTTTCATGAGAGGATTGTGTAGTAAATTGCACTTTGAGAATGGTAGTTTTATTAGTAATTTTATTAGATATAAATACTTAAGTCTATTATAATGGCATGCAACCTAGGAGAGAAGACTGAGCAAAAAAGACTATAAGGATAGTTAATACTTTACTTTGGCATAAAAGCATCTTTGTTAACTTATTAAGATTATTATGATATAAACATTGTCACACAGCTATATGAAATATGGGTTTTAAGTAATATATTAAAATAAAAAAATGTCAGTGGAAATGTATTTTTGAAGAAGGTTGTTCACAATTTCCCAAATATTGAAAATTTGAAATATAAAAATTCAGAAAAATATTATGCACTATATTGTGGAAGTAACGGAAATTAAAATCATGAAATAGTATAGTCACATATTTAGAATTGGAGAAAAGATCATTGGCCAAAAGTTGTGATGAAATTGTCATTGATAGGAATAAGGAAAATATTATTTTCTACAGTAGAACAAAAGAACACTCATCTGATATAGGGAATACCAGAGAACCAAGCACATAATTCAATCAAATCTAGTACAAATCTAAATGGAATGAGAAAATTGACTTCATTTATAGCAGCATTGGGCATTCTGAAAATAAACTGAACAAAAAAACAAATTTGATATAAATTATAGTAAGGGCCTTCAACATTAAAAATATATATCTAAAAGCAGGTATCAATGAATTAAAGTTAAAAGTGGATATTACCAGTGAAATTCAATCATTTTTGTTTGTGTGGCAATGCTATATTAAAAAAAAGTATAAATTTTGTTTGAATACTAATGAATGTGATGATCATCAACATTATTATAAAGAGTGGGTCCACAGCATGTTTTAATATATTAAGCAAAAGGAAACAAAAAGCTGCATGTACTACCATTATATCTCTTGTACCAGTTTTGGAAATATGAAACTTTCATTTATAAATTAATGAAGCACAAATATGTGAAAATGATTTAGGTTTTAATATGGATGGCCCATAAACAGAAGAAACTATTAAAAACCAAAAAGTATAATAGGATTGAGTAATATTGAGATAAATATACATTTTGGTAGCTGATGAATTGACATATTTTCTTGTGTAAGTATTCATATTTAAAAGTCATTTTTAAAATGTTTGTTAAACAAATTCCTTAACTCATTAAGAGTTGTTGCTGCTATGTCTGATAAATCTGAAAAAGAGCACTTTTAAAGTTGATAGAATTGTAAAATAAATGAAATCTAGTTCCATTATCTAACATGAGTCTTGATCCATATGTATTTTTAGTATCTAATACTAATTTTAGTATCTCGTTAAATTAGGAAACCATTTATTCATTGTGTTGACAAAGTTGAATTATAAATCATGCATAGTTATTATATTGTTAATAACACTCTTATCTTATAATTCCTATTATCACTTGATTTTGGTGTCCTTTCAAAGTATTAATATTATCAGTACAAATTGTTTTAATTTTGGTAAATTTAGTATTGTAATTACTTAATGTAATAATTTTTCATACGTACAGAATTTTTAAAATTATATACCACATTAAATTTTTTTTTCTACCATGTATGATTATTTTCTTATTAAAATATATTCTTACTAATTTATTTTATAATTGTTAGCACATTACTAAAAAATATAACTAATTTATTCTGGTTTGATACAATTTTTTATTCAAGCTATTGTTTTTAAATTAATACTTCATTAATTGTCTATTAATGGCAAAATATTTTTGTAGCCGATTATTATGAAATGAATATTATCCATAATTATCATATTTTGAACTGTTAATTTTTTATCCAGAGACATTTTTTCGGAAATTTTCCTCAGGAGCTCTATTAATCTGTATACCAATAAACATTTATCATTAAATGATATGCAGTATACCCTTTGCTGCAAATTGTATCATTTGTTAGTGCCCGAAGGATATCTGATTAGAGCATCTGTAGAATATTTTCATATTTATGATGGTTGAATCTTATTAATTGATTAATAATTTTAGATTACAGTATTTATCTGGCTATAAAATCAATTTAGGGGATGTTAGTATGCAGCCCAGTCCATTCCAGATTCATATGCAATTTGTAATTAGTTATGAATTTAATCTTAATCTTAGAGCATTTTTTAAAATTCAGTTTTAACTAAGTGATGAATTCAAATATATTTGATATATTAATCAAGCTTTATTTTAATGTTATTTTAGAGAAACAATTTATTCCTACTTAGATATTGGAATTGTTGATAAAAAAGAAATCCAAAGTTTATACAAAGTTAATTATCAAATAAAATTTAGTTTAAATATTAGTAATTTTTTTAGTTTGCTTTGGTTTTTATTTATTACAGTAACTTTGTAAAATATATATAATTGTTAATTTAAAATATCCAAAATCATTTATATGAAAATGATATAGCTTTCTCCTTTTAAATTCACATGTGTTTTAATAAAATCATCTGAAATTATTATAAAACTTATAATTTTTAAAGTTGTGAAATGTTAAAAGATAAATTCAAAAAAGTCAAGAATCTGCATTTTAGTTAAATATAATAATGATAGGCATATTTTAATACTTATTTTTATTGAAACATGTCTTTTATTTAAATAATAATATATTTATTATCAAAGGAGGGAGATATATTATTAAATGAATATACATTATAAAATATAGCCATATTCTGTTACAAAACTTTTTTATATATGAATTTTTACTATAATGCACACCAGAAAATTATTTTACATTTGCTTTTTAAACCATAATTATTTGCTATCAAAACTCCAATTACTATTTTTGTTCTCTGACATTTATAAACCTTATTTCTGATATTATTATTTTTAAAAAATCATTATATTTAATTATTTAGATAATAATTAAGATTAATTTTTAATATAAAAAAAAAAGTGAATACATATTCTTTACCTGATTAAAAAAATAATTTTAAGGTATCCTAAATAATCTATCTTTTTTTTTTAAAAAAAAATTCTAATTATTGTATGCAGAGAATAATTTTTCTATAAACATTTACTAGCTCTGGATAAAAGTTTTTTATATTAATTAAAAATATATTATACTTAATAAAAATATTTATGCATGGTAATTTATGAAATCACACACAAACAATAACTTTTAAAGTAGTTCAACATTCCTATTATGATTACAGAAATATGGTAACTTTATGAAAACACAATTTAATTTTTAAAAAATTCAAATTTGTTAAAAGATTTAAGAATTTTTTTTGTGTGTGTAATGACAGAAAATTATTTACAATAATGTAACAATTTGTTTAATGTCATATTGATGAATGCATTCATGCAATTTTGCTTTTAAAAACAATTCAATTTATTAATAATGTTTTCAATTTTTAATTTAATTCATTAATCCATGTTAGTTTTTTTTTAAATTCATGATTGTTGGTATTTTTTTTCTTTAAAAAAAAAAAAAGATGTTGCACCGGTGATAATAGAGGGAGAAGATATGGTTCGATTTTATCTTTTAGAACCATTTCCAGGATTTTAATACCAAGGGGGCTCGTGGAGATTGGTCACAGATTAGATAGATTGGATATTGAAGCTTGCTTTTTCTTGAATGAAACTAAGGAGATTGGATATAGTTCTTTTATGTTAAACAGCCTTTGTGATAGATAATTTGCTAAATCTCATAGATATGCAAAAAAAGGTTCCTTAACAGGCCAAGCTGCCCTCATTTTCAAAACCATTGTAAATGCAGTTAGAGAGCAGAAAAAGTATGCTACAATGGCTGTTCAAATTGACATTGAGGCTGCTTTTGACTCAGTCCCAGACACCAAAATACCTTGCTCTCTCTTACATCTATTAACCAACCTACTCCTTAGTCATGAAATCCATATTACAATTAATGGTAGAACATCACCTTCATTCTCTCTCCACCAATCCATACCTCAAGGATCTCCAATCAGTTTTTTATTATTTATGTTCTACATTAACCCTCTCATAAACAAAATACAACAAAAATTACAAGGAATCCAAATTACGCACACTGGACTATATATATACCATGTATTGCATACATGGATGATCTTATTGTTTTTCTTACATCCAAAAAACAACTCCCAACTCTGGGAAAAAATACTTAATGAATACACCCTCAAAGATAAACTCAAGATCCACATTAATAAAACATCATCTTGGTTTCTTTATACTGTTAAGATAAATACACAAGTTTATCATGGTAAACCAACTAATTTCCTTAGGTTTTCTTTCTACCTAAGGCCCTCTGCAATGAGACAAAAATCCAGAAAAAACTGAAAGATGATGCTGAATGACCAACCACTTCTGTCTCCAAAATCTATCTCTCATTATATGCAAAAGTATGCCTTTTCAATCAGCTTGTAACTACAAAAATAACATATTACTCACCAATCATAAATTTCACTAGATCTTTCACTTCATCCATTTACTCACTCTGTAGCAAGATATTATCGCACAGAAAAGTAGTCTCCATTTCTGTAAAATGATTTAGTCTTCCACCAACCAGAAATGGATTAGGTCTTCACTCCATTCAAATTTTTCACCAACAAAAAAGTATTAATCTCCTGGCTGCACTGATAAGAAGTTTTCCAGCTTTCGAATGCATCCTTCAAATAACACCTACAGACCGATCACCACCTTCACATGGATATTTGTCTTTGCTCGTAAACCAACTTCAAAGCATTTATGATCAGGTGTCTTTTTTGGGTATTAGTCGATACACCTATTGAAGTATTTACAATATGCTGTACCCAGACATAACTACTGATCCTTTCTCACGAATGCTAAATATGAACAACAGTCATTTGATGCAGCGATTCAAAAAATGGTCATTGGAACCCTAATTTTTTTTTTACTTTCTTTTAAAGCTAAATCTTCATGCTCTACTTACCTCCTATTTCCTTAAATACTGCATATTTTACAACAAAATTGTTGCTTTTTGTTCCTTATGCCACAGGGAAGAAGAAATGCAACAGCATCTATTTCACCTCTGACAAATACCTGAGAAATTATGATTAACACTTATAGACAAAATAGCATCTCCCTTGATAACCTAATAGAGACAGTAAAGGCTTAATATCAGCTGCTCATGCAGTAACTTTTTGTTTATATACTTTGTGGTGCACCAGATGTACTTTCTGCCTTGGAAACAACACCAGAAGGCGCCCAACCACATTCTCTTAATAAGCTTGACGGACAGAGATAGCAAAATTACACACCCAGATATATTTTCTGCTACATGGTCACTATTAAAAACCTGAAATAAACCATAACCTCAAAAAAAACAAAAACAAATAATGACTTTGCTGCAACAAGAATAATTTTTTTTTTTGTTTACATATCTCTTGTTCAACAATTTTTTAAACATGTCTGTGTATTGAATAGTCCAAAGGATATATTTTTTAATTCAATCAAAAAGTATTTTAAACTGATGAACTAAACTCTAACACAATGAAAATACAACATAGGCAAATACATAGTTTACAAGTTTACATTTATTAGGTACCTGCCTAGCAATTTATTTGAACTGTAACAATAATATCTATCTGTTTGTTCCAAAGCTATGTAGTTTTAAACCACGTATTTTCAACAATGTAATTTTTGATGAACAATAAAGTTTTGATTTGGAACACATAGATAAGTAAAAAGAGAGAAATCATTACAAATAATAATAAATGTATAATTGCTAATCTATTTAATCTTATCTCCTTTAACTGTACTATAATCATCTATGTTAAAATGTACCAGTAACTAATAATTTGTAAACCTATTTGAACAATGCTGTAAGTTTTCTAATTGAGAACACATTTGTTAGACCCATCATGCCATTGTAACACTGGCAAAAACATTGTAAAATTCATGTAACCTATTTATTGTACAATAAAGTATATTATTATTTTTTAAAAAAGATTGCATACACAATTATGAAAATCCGTATAATAATTTGAAATTATAAACATTTTTTTTTTTAAGATTAACAAGGCTGTAGGTAAATTCTGCAGTGCATTCTAGTTAAATTTTTGCATGAGGAAAATATATACTGTATATTAAAATATTTTATTTAAAAAATTATTTTATAATGAAAATGAAATGAAGGCATCTGAAAAAAAGTTAAGGTAATTTTAATAGAAGTATTTTGAGATTTAATTTTCAGTTTGCTATTTAATTTAATAAAGTTATACTAGAAATAATATTTAAAAATAAAATAAAATGGAAAGGGCTTTTGAAAAAGCCAATATAAAATTGAAATGTCTTTCATTAAAAACAATTTTTGGAATTTTACATTCCAACTCTCATTTAACATTTAAATGAAAAATGTTTATGTGAATAAATTTATCTGTCAACCTTAAATTTGAAAGTGAATTTGTTGGTGGAAGAAAAACAATATGAATAAATCTATCTTCAAGATCTTAATTAACAAATAGCATTGAGTTTTAATCAAGATATAAATTAATTCTTACAAAGATGTTATCTGATAATGAAGCAATAGATTTTTCTGTGAATATTTTTAATTTTTTAATGATAGCGTTGGGGGGGGGGGGGGATCATGATTAGACTAAGCTTCAAAATTTAATTATAAATAAATTTAAATTTGTTAAAATATTTTAATTAAAAAATGAAAATGGAAGAAATGGCTATAGCTAAGAATAAGTTAAGATAACATAGGAGTAAACAAATGGAGATATAATTAAGCCTTCACAGGAGGAATAAAGATAAAATTCTCTCAATTAAAATTAAATAAATGAATGGAAAAAAAAAGAATGTCTTTGTTGATATTACTGATAAATTAGTGAATATGGAGAATGTCAGTTTAGAAAAAAAGAAATTGCCCATACATATTGTACCAGTCAGAATTGTATGTTCATCTAACAAGATTCAGAATATAGGCAAAAGTACTTTAAATCCATTCATGCTTGAGATACACAGGTCATGAGCAATCATGGTTTCTGCCCTGTTTACCTTTCTCTAAAACTATAACAGTATGAACAACATTTCTAATGATAACAGATGAAATTTATTTGTTGCAGTCCCAGAGACACAGCAGAGAAACAAAAGATCTACAGGGAAATGATGGTGCTACATGACTTTGAACCACTAACAGGATGTGTTAGCTTCTGATTATTTTACTATTTCATTAAGAATCATTAATAATGGAATCTGAGTCATATATAATTGCAATCTAATTAACGATGTGTATGCATAAAACATGAGACAAAACACAAATTACTGGTTATGAAATGTTAATTTATTAATAATAATTTGTTAGAAATTAAATAAACAAATAATGATTATATAATTTAATAAATACACTGGCGAATCTATTTACTTGTCATAATTAATAGCATCTGGCTTTCACGTAATTATTAGCAGTGATTTGCGTATCCTAATAGATTACATATTAGAACATAGATTAATGATTAAAGAATAAGCAAATACAAGTCACATAGACGAATAAAAAATAATAGATAATCAAGATGATGCGCTTAATATGCTAATGGAGGAGATATCAAATTTACAGTGATTTTATAGTTTGAATGCTATGATTAATTCAATAAAAAATAAATGACCTTAACTATACAGATAAATGGAATTTGATTTACATAATTCCATTTATTCCAATCTTCTAACTATTCAGTAAAACAGTATAAATTACAAAACTTACTCAGTCATTAATTATACTTCATCAATCATTTAAAAAGAAAAACGGTTATTTGCATATTTTATCAAATTCTGATTTGAGAGAATTTACTGAAAGTTATTGATTAGCTTAACCTAAATATCATTTAATGAGAGGGCAGATAGCTTAAATAAGCTTTAAAATGACCTTTCTAATCTATAAAATGATATAAAAAGAAAAGAATAGGATGGTTTACAAAAGTCACAGCATTACGACTTATAGATTAATAATTGGGCAATACAAAATATTAATCAAGAATTGCGGTGCTAACCAAGATTAAGTCTGTTTGGATGAGAAGCTTCATCAAATTTATGAACGGAAGAAACTCACCTGCACTTATGACAGGGCGGTATCTGAAGAAATGGTTGGGAGGGATTTTATGGTTCGAGATTCCCCGATGTTATCATATGCAGAGCCTAACTATAACCTGACAGTATCCTGGAATCAGTGCTTCCAAATTCCATTTAGGGATATGCCTTAAGAAATGATCCGGGAACTTCAGGTATTCGTTTGACAAAGCAAGATATATGAATATTATAATGTTATCAAGGGCAAGCAATGCTAATAGGAATCAGGTCCATAATGTCGTTAATATGTTAACTAAGGCCCTCGTAAATTAATGAAATTTAGTGTAATGACACTATAAAGTTTAACCCATCCTTAAAGGTATGCAAGGGACCTTAAATACTATTTAGAAAGTCAAACAATAAAAGAGGGAATCTGTAGTTCCCTTCATTAAACAAATATTAGTATACTTAACGAGTAGATAATTACATAATAAAATTACCACACTGGATGGTGTGAGAAGCAAATGACTGATTATAAGAAAAGATAAGATCATTAAGCTTTACTTTATATAATATTAAAATTCACTAAATCAATAGTGTTAATATAGTAATAAATTGATATCTATAATCTGCCATTAAGCATATAAAACAATTTAGTAATATTCAATCGAACGAACTTTGAGTTTGGTAAGAAAACTTACATTTAAATATTTAAGATCCCATAACGACGGGTTGGAGAATTAAAATAAGATCGGTTCGCTAGATTGAATTATTAGCATATTAATTCAAATGTAATCAAACATAAAATAAAGTTAAAAGTTTGCCGCATTTAAAATAGTAAGATAGAAATAGTATGAAATCCAGCAAATACATTTAGAGGATAAATTTATAGATTTGTGCATTATATTTTACAGAGGGAAAGAGAAAGTCATTAGTTTATTACTTATGATAATCGGCACTACATCACCGATTATTAAATAGGTAGAGAGTTACATTTATATTTTAAATAAATTACATAAATGGAGGTTTTGAGAGTTCATATTAGCAGCAAAGACTGTGACTTGATGGCCGTACAGATTGATACACGTAAGGAATAAGTAGCGAAAAACACGGTTGGCAATGCACATTTTGGAGAAATAATGGTTGGCATCTTTGTAGAACTAGTTTAGCATTTCATTAATAGCAGTCTTTAAGTGGTGATGGCATAGCAGTAAGAAGACAATCTTGAAAAGATCAGGAAAGCAAATTTCTCCTCTCTACTCAGAAATCATTTTAAAATTTTGAGTGGTGTAGATTTGTTCTGCAACACTTTCTGAAATAAAAGCAAAGAGTGCCTTGCATAGAATTTTGGCTGGATTTATACACCACCAAAACCTTCTAGAAACTTATATTACCTTGCCGCTGGTGAGGCCCGGATGTGCAGTAATTGGCCCAACTGCACTTATCCTTTGTTTAAAATGTACATTTTAAAGATGATGAGATAAGTTCTGGAGAGTATTGTTTTAATCTATTTCTAGTGTGGAAATAAATTCAAGAGATATATTTTCCATTAATGGTAGGATTTCTAAAATAAATCTAATTCACCAATGGCATTTTTAAATTGAACAAGGTACGTTCTTTTGTTTATAATTCCAAGTTATGTTAATTACTCTCCAGAATCTCTTCTCTGGTATTGTGTCAACTTAATAAAATATACGAATTATAAATAATAAAATATATATTTTTAATAAAATGCAATATGATTTTACAATATTTTTAGCTATCTGTGATACATACACACTCATACATGACTTTATGGTGGTGGAAATTTAAATCTTTGTGAATTAAAACTAATATTTATTACTCAAAATGAATGTTTAACTTACAAAAGAGGGAAGATATTCGCATGTATTTGTGTACTCACACTTCCTGATGATTAACAAATATATAAATGGGTTTGAACTTCTGGTTCAAAGTTTCTAAGATCACTAGATAGTGAAGCAAAATCTGCATAACAGATTTTACTGCTTCAATATATAAAAAGCAGTATAAAATTGATTCCAAGCAAGACTGAGAATAATTTGAATATATACTATAATAAGGGATTCTAGCAAGGGCAAAATGGAGAAATGTCTAGCAATAAGAGTCAACAGAAAGTCTTTATTTATGTAATAATAATAAGAAAATTCAGTCTGAATAAAGTGAAAATATATAAAAATAGTAAGTTTATGATAATATATCTAAATTGATTCATGAATGAGTTATAAATTGTCTTCAGTTATCTTAACACATATATACTGAAAGCAAATATATTGTTCATAGTATTGTGGCTTTTTTTATTTTTATAAATGAATATTTAAGCACATAACTAATATTTTATTGATAATTTCAATACTCTTTTGTAATTGAAAATAGTTAATAGTTTTTTATAAAGATAATTTTTTTTACTTTTAATGTAAATCAATATAACAATTGAAATTATACATACCTAAATCTGGCAATAAAGTGAAAACTATATGTCAGATTTTTTTATTATGTAAAAATACAGGGAACTATCTGTAAGATGATATAATGATCTGTGCATAGGACATAATATTTTTGTAATCTAAACTTTAACAAATATGACTAAGGGGATAATTTTCAACTTGGCATTCTTGACTTTATAATACAAATTGCTATTAAAATTAAAACTTTTAAATGTATTAAAACATTTTTGTTTAAGATTATTTAAAAAATGTATTTTCAATTAAGTAGAGAAAAAGAAAATATTTTATTTTTCAAAGTGCATAATTAGTTATAAATTTTAAATATACACATGAATGATATAATTCAGTAAAATTAATTTAAACATGGAATAGAATTAAATATTTTTGAAAATTATCCATGCTATAAAAACTTAGAAATTTATTTATTTTATATTAGATTAGTTTTTCTAGATTCAAAATATTTTTTGTTTGTCATAATTAAAAATCATACAATTACAGAAAAAATTGCCACATTTTCACTTGAATTGTTTTGATACATTTTTGATTTTGAATATAACTCAATTTAATTTTGTTAATGTAAATTATCTAAATTTCACAGTTCCTTTATCTTGATAACCTATTTTAGAACTATTACTATATTCTTCAATAAATTTTTAAAATCTTAACTGAAATCAAATTTTTATACCTATAAAATATTTTAATTAATTATATTTCATAGTGGCAAAGGAATAAAAGTTATCATAGCAAAAAGTTATAGTATTCTATCAAATACATTCATTACATTTGAAAAACAAAATATTCCCGAAGTCTGCAAATTCACAGAAATATAAAAAATTAAAATGAGCTTTTTTTTTATTTTGACATTCTGTAATATAGGATAGTAAGTTCCCCAAACCATATCCCTGATTACATTTTTTGTTTTAAATGTTATTCATATAATGGAGAACAAAAAAGCAAAAAGTTATCCTCAATGTGAATATTGATTGATCAGAAAATGATTTCTCTTGATGCTATTTGTAAATATTAAGACTTTGAATTAGATTTATTTTTTAAAAGTAAATTATTATTATGCTCACAATGATTTTAATAATTACTGAATAAATAATTTTAAAAAAGTGATTTGATGAAAAAAAAAAAAGATATAATTATAATTTTTTTTAATAGCCACAACTTATTTATCTCTAAAAATTTTGAATAAGAATTGTGATCAAATTGATGTAAAAATAATGATTATGTAATAATATTTTTGTGAGAGTAATATATTTTGTATTGGATTATCCATTGATTGATATTTATATATGAATAAATATATATAGTAGTATACATTCACATACTTGTTGAGATATTTTTATTTTGTTTATGTATCTAGTAATTAATTAAGTGGAATTTAGATTTTAAAAATAAGTTATTATGCTGATAACATTTTTTTTTTTTTGGGGGGGGGGATGAGTTAAGTCATCTAATCAGTCTTTGAATCATATTTAATTTTTTTCTGTTATGTGTGTCTAAATTCGTTAATGACGTATATTAATTATTTTAAATAAGTATTTTTTTTGTTTTTAAATCCCTTTTTTACCTAAAAGATTGTAATTTTTATATGCCACATAAGTTTACGTGCTTATGCTAACGTTTATTGCACGAAATACACATTCTTTTATTATTAAGCATATTTTTACTGTTACTCAGTCAGTAGTATATTTTTAATTCTTTCTATCTCTCTCCTCCTACTTTTTTTCTAAGTCTTATTTTGGAAGAAGGGTCATCATATTGTTAAGCGAAAGTTTGACGACTCCCTGCATATAATTAATGTTTCCTGTTCTAGTGGGCAAAAGAAGTGTCAGTCAGGTGATTTTGGTATGGAAATGTTATTATCTTCCATAAATTAAAATATAAAAGTCAAGAGGGGGGGGGGCAATATTTAATGAAAAGGCGGGAGAATACTGTCCTCTAGTGAGCAAATGATTGAATTAATTAATTTTTATTTTTTTTAATTTAGAGTTTCAAAAAAAAAATTTAATACATTTTCATCAATTTATTATTATTCACATATAGATATTTCTATAAGATGCATAGGAAAAAAAAACTATTTAATAATTCTTTATAAGAAGTATAATTCTTTTTACTCCTTATCAAAATGATAACTATTAAATGGATATTAAAATTATTAGTTCACTTTAGTAGTAGAAGGAAATCATGCAGAATTTGATTTTCTATCATTGCATTAAACCATTGATTTAACAATATTATTACTTTTTCTGAACAGATCAATTGTTAATCTGCTGCCTAAATAAGTCATGTGAAGATGAAGCAAACCTCCCCCTTTTTATGATTAATTTGCATAATGTTTTATTAAAACTGATCTGACAAAGATTCAATCATTAGGTCTGAATTGAGATGAGGGTCTCACAAGTTTATTTATTTCAAGACATACTTATCTAAGAGGTGGATCTCATAAATTTATTGATGTTAAGATACATTTATCTAAGATTTTATTATTATTTTGTAACCAGAGGAAAGCTGAACTCAGATCCCCAAACTCCTCTCAGTCACCAGCTCCATCCTATACAACCAATACACACAACCACATATATGTGAAAAATAGAAATAGTCTCCAATATGTATTTTGTATCTTAATATTGCTATCGTAATATAAACTGAGCACCGATTATATATATATATGCGGGAGATGATAATCTGGACCATCTGATGAGTGCTGGTTCAGCATGAAATATATATATTGGAGCTCATTTATTTTTTTCACATGTATGTGGTAATATGTTAGTTGTATAAAATAGAATGAATAACTGGGAGGAATTCGGGGGTTGGGGTTCAGGTCCCCTCTAGTTACATCTAGTTTAAAGTGTATATACTATACTTGTATTTAAATATTATTATTTTTGGCATATTTTGTGAGGAAACCTTTATCTATTTAATAAGAAAAAAGAAATGTTTTAAATATTGCACTCAAATTGGAAGTTGTAAAGATATCTCTTGATATAAAAGAAGGATCATAATATATATAATGGTAAACTTATGCTTAAAAAAAAATTAATTTGTGAGGTCATTATATATCATCAACAAAACCAAACTCATGTTTGGAAACATATTGAAAACATTGGATGTAACAAGAAATTATTGAAATTCCATTATTTTCATACTGCTTTATTGCAGTGTTGTAAGTATTAAATTTTTATTAGCTTTAGAGAATCATTGTATACTGTATGAGTTTTTCACCTTAGAGAAGAGATTCCCTGTTAAAGAAAAAATATATTAATATAACAAAATGGTAGACCATAAGTCTTTTCTGGAAGGGCCTAATGTTGATCTGATCTTGATATTCAGTTATACTTGATATAATGGTAAATTTATGCTATATTATCTTCAGTATTCCAGTTTGTAATTCTCTGTTTTGATTAACAATTAGTATCTCAACCTTTATGTAATTTTTTAGTATTATTGTCATATATAGTATGCCCTATAAAAAGTTGACTGGTTTTATCTATTACAGTGCCATTTTTGAAAGAGTGTTACATACTAACATAGTTTAACTATTAACCACAAAAAATTTAAAGTAGTAGTATGCGTCTGGATTATGAATTGTAACATGAAATGTGACCATGCGTATTGTCTTCAATGGTCTCCCTGCCATTACAAAATCTTGCAAACTACTTGAAAACATTCTTGCAACTCATAAGCTTCAATGCCATTCACAGTTTTAATCATTTCAGTAACAGTTTTACACAATTTAAACAAAATTTAATGTTACTGTGTTGTTCCATTGTGGATTAAAGTACAAAATACAATCACATTTCATGGTGTAACTTATGATTCAAGCACACTAGCACCTTAAAAATTTTGTAGTGAATAGCTAAATTATGTTGTAATGTAAAACAAGCATTGATTTAGCAAAGAGACTGCAAGTAGTTTCGAAAGAAAACCAGTCATCTTTTCACTAGTACTGTATTGGTCAATTTGCATAATTCATACAACCAGACCTGGAAATCCAACCTGAGTTCCTCAAGTCAGATCATGTGAAAAATACCTAAGTCAGGAACATTTTCTAACTTTGCCCTACAAGTTAAAAACCACATCTCTATACCTATGATTAGCAATATCTATGGCACAAATTATATTCAATTATTTCCGGCCAGCAGCTCAGCGGGAAAACAAAAAGATTCTAATTAGGCAACTGGCCATATCTATATAATTGTTACTTATAATGAATTGTTTATATCATATGTGTATGTATAAACGTAATGGGCATAGATATATGTGTAAGGGAAAGCATAATTAACTGTATAGGCAATGATTCAAGAGTAGACTTTAAATATTGTTTAATAATGCGCATATTATGTGTTAATATATATTACATTTGATTAAATAAATATTAGCCTCACAATGCAACCAAATGCATTTACATATCTTATAGTTTTATACCGTATATTAAAATAAGTATATTTTGTTTTTTAGATATATTTATTTCTAGTACAGTTTTTGAGATATGCCAATAACCTTTTATTATTGCGTTAATGGAGTAAAAATGGTTACAGCAGTTTACTTGAATAATACACTATTTACCATCCACACGATATATATAAGCTTTTGTAAACGATCATTTAACATGGGAATAAATTATCAAGCTTTTATTTACGCAATTAGTTTATTGTGTTAGGATACTATACATCATTAGAGATTTTAAATTTCAGATGGAATGTAGGGAAAGGGCATTTTGAGCATTTTAAATATCCAGAGTCGGATACTAGCACATTGATTTATGAATTTTAAATATAATATTAAGAATAGCATTTCGATACACATAATTCAGCCTCAAGTGAACACAATGTCAAACTACAGAATTTTATAGGTAGGACTTACTAAAGAAAGAATAAGATATAGTAATGGTGATGCTAATGTTCATGCTGTTTTTATGTTAAGGACTTCATTTAGGAGACATGATGGTGTGCTTGTGAGATTATCAAATGGAAATGCGATTTTTTTGTTCTGCATCATTTGAGACCAGTTTGCCACACACCAAATTTACGGAGGTCGGTCTCTGGAATGAAGAAATATTTAGCCTGAATGGGATCGTCCTGATGGTACAAAATCCCATTATTAAGCAGGCATGTTGTACAGGGTCTATTTCCCTATCACGGACTGGAAACTAAGATTAACTGGCTCCGGTCTTTCTCAATGCGTACTTTGGACAAATAGCACACAATTTATGAAATAGATCGACATTAGCAACGCTTGGACAAAATATAACAATCTTTTACAAGGCTTAAAGTTAACCCATAATATATTAGTTCTTCCTTTTTCTTGACGGTATGATAAAATTGCTTAAGCTGACTTATTTAAAGATAACTTACATTACACATATTATATAGGGTAAAACACATATAACAGTTATTACACATATAAAATATAAGACTGATTTTCTTGATTTAGTAATTTTCTTTTCTTTTAATAAATTTTAAAATATAGAGCCCAACTCCCCCCCCCCCTCCTCATGCCATCTAACCTTAACTTTAACATTGTTCACCAAGTGATCAAAAAATTTTTAACAGCATTAATTTACCTATTTACGTGACTGAGGCTTTTAGGAGGATCATTACATGACATAATTGAAATAAAATCCTTGTTTTTTACTTCACCTTTGAGTGGTAAGTTTTAAATTGCACTTTACGCAAAAAAGTGAAGCTTATTATTATCAGAAAAGAATTATATGGCTGAGCGCTTCATAGTCTATTTTAAGTGAAGTTTAGCGGTAATTTATGCAAAGTTTTCTTTTATATAGACTATTGTTTTACGTAAAGCGCAATTTAAGATGTAATTATTAACTTACGTGATGATTAAATATAGAAATGACATATGAAAGATATAAAATCATTTACTTTCTAATTTTCTATGATCTGCGATCTTAAATTATTTACATTTGTTTATTAAGGTTATTTTAATTATAAAAGCATTGAAGGTGGAAAATGTTTTCCTCCTCTGTCAAATTGCAATAATATTATACTAAGAAAAGTAACATTTTAAATCTTTCCAACGCAGCAAATGTACAATTTTGTAATAAACAACCTAATTAATTAAATGATGCTTTCTTTTAATGACAGGGGAACTGCGCTAAATTTAAACACATTTGCAGAGTTGGGGAATAAATTTCTGGCATACTACATGAACAAATTAAAAAAAAAACATGTTGCAATTATATAAAAAATTAATGCCACACCATTTTAGAATAAGAATTTTGTGAGACTAATAGAAAATTAGGTGATTAGTTTTATAAAGAACCATGTAGAAAGCGGATTGAATATTGTTACATAGGTAAGTTAATTTTGTAAGAATTTACATTACGTTTCCATTTAATCTTAGTTATAGTTAATATACAATGGATATAGAAAATAAGTGGGAGGCAGTTCTTTTACCTTCATAATATTTTCTTGATTCCCTTCTTTGGTAACAGTTCATTATTCTTGACATGGTTCGAAACTTCAAGGGAAGTAGCATAATTTTCTAGATCAGATTTAGGGCACAGTTAAATAGTTCATGGTTTCATTTTAAGTTCAAAAAGGCATTTCACTAGAAAGTGGTTCAGGAATGGCCAAAAGAGAAGGTGCAATGGTTACTCCTCTCCCATAAATACAGCGGTGTGAAGTCGATTAAAACAACTCTTTCTCCAAATGAAATCAAAGTCAATACAATCAAATTTTTGCACTATTTATATGATCCCCTGGATATTTGGACTGCACTTAGTGCCTGTAGCCTACAGCGCTGTGTAATTTTTGTACAATGGATATTTTTCCATATAAACCCACCTTTCTTTCGTAAGTATTTTAAGATAATGCGATTGGTCTGAAAAATTCTTGAACGATTGTTTTAAATTCTATTTTAATATTTGTGAAAGATCTCTTCAGTAGATTAATTTCTGCTAATGGAAAGTGTACTTTTATTAATTGCAATTTTGATTTATCTGAGTAACAATAATTAATTTCCTCACTTTTTCTTTGTTTTAAACCTCATAGTAATACTTTTAGAAATTTCCAACCCGACGCCTTATCTCGTGCCGCCATTATTAGTAAAATATACAAAATTTTAAATGCATAATATTTCCCAATGAATTCATATATATCTTATTAATACAGTAAAAGTGTGGGTATATTTTGATTAAATCTATCCCTCGCTGTGTTTCCATGACTATTAATTCACTTTCTTTCCCAAATCGTTAACTTATTTCTATAAGAACGGGATTAATATTAAAACAAAAAAAAATCCTGTGTAAATAGCAAGTACGTATACGAGCATGGAGAGAGATAAGACTGAACCCCGTTGGATGGCACTATGAATGTTAGTAATCATGATGTGTAATCTGAGCTTCAGATTATCCACTTCAGTACTAACTGTATATGCCATTCAAATTTTAGAAATCCAGTAAGATATGGAAGAATGGATAACAATTGTTAAAGTTTTTTTTTTAGATTTTTAATCGATGACTTTATTTTATCTACTATCACTTGAAAGATCACTTAAAGCATCATTAGAATTCACTAAAATTGATAAAGTTTGAGAATTAAAACATTGTGTAGATGTATCACTTTTGCATAAGATTTATTGAAAGATTTGTTGGCAATAATAATATGATCAAATTCTTGATATTGTTAATAAAGACTACAGTTTGGCATTATGATAATCCTGAAATATAGGTTATATAAGGAAAATTATATGCTATAATATAAAAACTATGGAGTTCAATTGGCAGAAGTCTTAAAATTGAATCCATGACTTTTATTTACAAAATAATAACTTTTAACCCATTTGTTTATATTATAATTTGTTTGTTAAGTTCTGGAAGAATATAAAGAATTATTGAGTCTATGTCAGTTTTGCTTTTTGTTAGTATAATTTTCTGCATGTTGTTCTCTTCCAAATCTTAACTATGAGAGATTTGATATTGCAGATTACAAATATTCTAAAAATGTCAGCCTTAATAAATCTCAGTTTTATTAAAATCATCATTGCTATTTCCCTGGTTTTAATGTTATTACAGAAAAATTGGCATATCAAAAAATTCATGCATTTTAAAGGACTGCATGCATGCTAACTTTCATTTATTTTTTTTTAAATCTATGTTGGTTGAAAAATTTACTCCTACTAAAAATTAAGATTTGATTATAGAAATTAAAGGAGATTAAAATTAATCTTACATGTATATTACTGTTATAAAATGGTCATTAAATTTATTTGATAATGTAACTCACTATTATTAAGGAATGAGAAATTATTATTTCTTTAGTAAATCCTATTATTTAATTATATCATGTGCTTTCAGATAGGGAACATACATGATTTAAACATTAAGCTGTTGAGAAATGAGTAAATATACTCGGCAATTCATTATACTGTACTATAAATCACTTTTAAATGTTGCTATTGATTCCACATCATTATTTTTGTTTATATTAAACTTATGGAAACTGTCACTCAAACAAATATTAAAAAAATAAATATTTTAAAAAAAGTAATTTTTAGTTTTACTTGCGTAATAAATTTATTTAAAATCAAAAATTTGTATGAATCTTAAATGAGTTTTAAGCTTATCTAAAAATACATATATATATAGTTATAATATAAATCAAGTTTTTGGGGAAAAAATGTATGCTTTGTTATTTTCTAATTTAAAAAAAATTAAATTTTAATGAATTTAATTTTTTCTCCATTCTTCTATCTTGACTAACATGCATATATGTGTGCATGTTAGTATTATCATAATAAGATAAAGAACAATACACAAGAATATGAGAGTGTGGAAAAGACCTAACAATAAAATAAACTGGTTCTACAAGTTCCAGATATTTATTTTAATATATATATATATTCCAACACATGGATAATACAAATATGTACATATATTACTCAGAAAGTAATCCAAAGGCTTATACAAAATGAAAATAAAGTATTGTATGACCTGTAAATTGTTTCCCTATATCCATTTGACAACCTTCAGGTAGTGGATGCTTTGAGATATGAATTCCTTCCATAAAGTCCTATAGCTATTCCAAACTTTTGGATTTATTTACATCCTTCCAAGTATCTGGAGTAAATAATTAACTCATTAGTTTTTAATAATAGTAATTAACATAGGTTATTATTATTAAATAAAGAGCTTTGCTAATTGCTCAACAAGCTTTGTGATAAATGCTAACCAAGAGAAAGAAAGCATTTAAAATATCTCTTAAAAGAAACCACACCAATCCCTGAACAATGGTTTCATGCTTTGGCACTCCTCAGAGAGGCGCAAAGGTAGATTTAGATACTAGATCTAAAAATACCAACCCAAAGTCAGCATTTATCTAAGAGTAAACCTTTGAGTAGAAAATCTGAAATTTTCAGACACTTAAATGTCTTCAAACTCAGCTATCTAACTCAAACAGCTATATCGGGATGAGAGATCTTCAGCTAAACCATATACTAGTAGTCTTAGCAATATAACATCACTTAAGACTTAAAGCAAAGACTATAAATAGTCAATAAAAAATGTCATATACCACATGACCTCATTTCTTTTTTTAAGCTTGTAAAATGTAAACAAAGAGCTTTGCTAATTGCTCAATAAGTTTTGTGATAAATGCTAACCAAGAGAAAGTATTTAAAATATCTCTATCAGAAACCACACCCAATATCCTGACCAATGGTTTCATGCTTTCACACTCCTCAGAGAGGTGCAAGGGTAGATTCAGACACTAGATCTAAAAATACCAACCCAAAGCCAGCATTTATCCAAGAGTAAACCTTTGAGTAGAAAATATGAAATTTTCAGACACTTAGCCAAACCATATATTAGTAGTCTTAACAATGGTAGGAAATTTATATCTGCAATAAGAAAAAAAGATGGCATTATTACTAAAAAGAGAGATGACATCATGAAATGTATAGAAGACTTCTATCAAGAATTATATAGTAATAAAGAACAAGTGCCTCCTATACGTATTATATCTTCCGAATTGCCCAGAATTTTGAATGAGGAAGTGAGACATGCAATTAAATTTATGAAGAAAGGGAAGGCTCCAGGTAATGACGGAATTATAATTGATATATTAAAAGAAGCAGGTGAAGAAATAGAATTTTTTTTAGCAAAGTTATATACCAAATGTCTAAATGATAAAAATGTACCAGATGATTGGAAGAATGCAGTATTAATATTAATATTTAAAAAAGGTGATAAAGAAGATATTAGAAATTACAGACCTATCAGTCTTTTATCAGTTTTATACAAAATTTTTACTAAGATAATCGCAACTCATCTACAAGAAAACACTGGATTTCCATCAACCAAGAGAACAAGCTGGATTTAAAAGTGGTTTTAGTACAGTAGATCATATCCAGGTATTGAGAGAAGTTATAGAAAGGACAAATGAATATGAGTTGCCATTATGCTTAGGATTTGTAGATTATGAAAAGGCATTTGATTCTATAAACATTTCTTCAGTGATTAAAGCATTGGATCATCAAGGTGTAGATCCAGAATATTGTCATATTTTAAAGAATATTTATAAAAATGCAACAGCAACAATTAGATTACATAATGATAGTAGGAAAGTCAACATTGAAAAGGGTGTAAGACAGGGTGACTCCATATCTCTTAAAATTTTTTACAGCAGTGCTGCAAGAAGTAAATGGGGATTATTTAAGTCATTTAGATTTTGCAGATGATGTAGTTGTTTTTGCAAATAATGCTTTAGAGTTACAGGAAATGTTGCAGGAGTTATCAGATGAAAGTAGGACTAAAGATAAATGTTAAAAAGACTAAAGTAATGTTTAATAGATTTTCTCAAAATATGAAAATAAAGATTGATTATGATGAGTTAGAGGAAGTTAACAGTTACAAATACCTTGGTCAGATTATTAATACAGATGGAAACAACTGGATGAAATTAATCATAGAATTAAACTTGGTTGGAATGCTTTTGGTAGAAATAACTTGATACTAAAAGGAAATATGCCTATGTGTTTGAAAAGGAAGGTTTTTAATAAATGTATTTTATCAGTTCTTACTTATGGATCTGAGACTTGGACACTTAATAGAAGAGCAGTACATAGACTTCAGACCACTCAAAGAAGTATGGAGAGATGCATGTTGGGAGTTACAAGAAGAGATCGAAAACGCAATATATGGGTAAGAGAACAAACAGGTGTTACTGACCTCATTGGAAAAAATTAAGACTAAAGTGGAGTTGGGCTGGACATATTGTTAGAAGAGATGATAATAGATCGGACAATTTGAAATTTTAAACTGGATTCCAAGAGATTGTAAAAGACCCAGAAAGAGACCACATGTGAGATGGATGGATGAAATAAGAAAGTGTGCAGGGGTGATGTGAAGAGAAGCTAAAGATAGGAAAAGATGGATTGAACTTGGAGAGACCTTCATCCTGCAGTGGATTGATACTGGTTGATGATGACGAAGACTTAAAGCTAAGATAGCTAGGTTTGAAGATATTTAAGTGTCTGAAAATTTCAGATTTTCTACTCAAAGTTTTACTCTTACATAAATGCTGACTTTAATCTACCCTTGCGCCTCTCTGAGGAGTATCAAATCATGAAACCATTAGCCAGGAGATCGGGAGTGGTTTCTGATAGAGATATATTAAATGCTTTTGCTTTGTTAGCATTTATCACAAAGCTTGTTGGGTAATTAGCAAAGCTCTTTGTTTACATTTTACAAGCTTTAAAAAAGAAATGGGGTCTTGTGATATATTACTTTTTTTTTTTTATTGACTATTATTATTATTATTTAAAAAAAACTCTTTCCACTCTTGCTCAAATTTTTACTTATTTGTTTCATATGCTCAAATCAGTGCTTATGTTTTTTATAATTGTAAATTCAGTTGCATTCAGGAAATTTTAGAAGATATCGATTGGTGTCTTAAAAATCTGGTAATTATATTTCAAAATATAATGGAATAGTCTTAAATAGAATTTTCCCACTGCGCCCCCCCCCCCCATTTTTTTTTGCATTGATAAAAAGTGCCCATATTTCATTTTCTTATAATACATTTTACAGAATAAATGTGTTATATGCAATTTAAGTTGAAGTATTTATGTCACTATGATATAATATCTTTCGCTGAAGCAGCACAGAGAATTCTACGCAAACCTCTCTACACCCAATTTTATTTATGTAAAAAGTAATCACATTATCAAGCTGATTTCATCATTGATTGATAAAGCACTCAAGTTTGTTCTTTTTAATAATAATTTCTAAACTAAATTTAATATAGGTTGTTGTCTAGGATACGTATTACATATGTTGAATTATGGAATTAAGAGAGACTACTCTAGGATCAGATCATTACCGTTTTCAACAATTATCTGTCCATTGCAGTATAATTTTTCCAAGTTTAATCTAGTGCATTCCATTCATAATTTCTCCATATTATTCACCAAACATTCTTATATCTGCCATCCATCTCATATCTCTTTCTGGGCATTTTACAATCTCTTGGAATATAATCTAAAACTTTAACTATTCTGTCCAAATCCAGCATTTTAATTTTTTCAATGAAGTCAATGGTATCCATTTATTCTTTCATCCATGTATTTTACTTTCAATTCTTTCTTGTTATCCCTAAGACATATGTTAGAATTTGTAAAATGCATTTCAAAATCTTTTCAAATTCATAAGCATATTTTCTTTTAATATTGTTAGTTGTCCTTAATAAAACCATGATATTTGTAATAGTTAGTCTTTTCTAATTCATTATTATCAATCTTAATTTTTTTTTTATGTGAAAAACTGTTAAATATCATTTTAATTTTTGTAGCATTTAGCTTTAGTTCTACTACTTTTCTTGAAAATTCTGAAACATTTTTGCAAAAACAAACACATCATTTGCAAAGTTTAAGTAACTTAAAATTTTAATTGCCATTTATTTTTATTCTCTTAATTAAGTCACAAAATAGTTATTTTAAAACTTCTATGAAAAGATATGGATTCATTCTTGTTGTTTATCGTCATCAATATTATCTTACCATCATTATAAATTTATTAAACGCACATTGATTACGTAAGTAATATTTACTGAGGCTATAACCTCGATAATATGCGTATAAAATGTGATAGTAGGGACCTCTACAGGTATTTTAGCCACAAGCTTACGCTATGGAAGAGTGTAGAGGTCCCTATTATCGCATTTTATATGCATATTATCGAGGTTATAGCCTCAGTAAATATTACTTACCATTATTATGTAATTTAGCCACAGCTGTTGCATTTGATAAATATTCTTCAGTTTTGACAATATCCTGAGGGATCTATATTTTAATGTTCCAAAATTTTAGCTTTATAAAGTCAGTCTCTTTTTTATAATATACAAATTCAAAGAATGATAGCATTTTAAATTATAATTTGTTATAATATTTAAATATGATTGGTTGTGTATTAAAAATCCAGATTACTTTTTGTTTGATTTTCAAACCAAAATTCTGTAAGATCAAATTGTATAAAACTAATAGAAGATTGATGGATTTGCATTTAGGATCTGATAACATTCATTGTAAAATTATTAGGGTATAATTTATGCATTTATTTAAATGTAAGTTTAATATATTTATGTCCATTTTTAGACTTTTTATTCTAAACTACTGTGACTGAAAATGTGTATATATTTTCCAGTTATAAATTGAAAACATTGTTAGTTGTATTGCATTTTGTTGTTGTTGGTTATTTAAATACACATGGGTTTCATTTTATGCAGATTATTTTAATGTGATTTTGAAGTTATGCAATTCATGTTTTTTCTTAATATCTTTCATATTTCACTATATTTATTAGATATCAAGAAATTTAAATTATTAATAACTTAATTTGACTTGAAATACTTTTTTTTTTAAAAAAAATATAACATTATATTAGCAGCTAACATGAATATGGCCTAAAGCTGTATTTAGACTCTTAGTTTCTATGTAAATAACCTACTTATACTAATAAGTAAATAATAATAATAGATTTATACATATGTATAAAAATATCGCAATAAATATTCAAAAATTTTAAACTTTTAAAACATATTTTGTTAGATATTAACAGAAATAAATATTTTTTTAGATTTTTAAAATAAATAATAACGAAGATTTTATTGATTTTATAAACTGAAAATAATCTTTTTAATGATAATGTATAATCTTTTTGTTTTGATTGTGATCTCATTTTTTTAATATAGAAACAGAAAACCATTAACACAGCACAAGCTGAAAGTGGCACTAGTTGTACATCACATTACGAATCTGATTTCTTACTAGTTCACAAACGCATATTGTCAAATATGATTAAAATATGGATGAAAAATGTAAAATTAAATACTGTAGTTAATAAAAAAAGTAAATAAAGTTTGTCTTGTATTAATTTTTTTCAAATATTTGAAAATTTTTTAGTCGTACTTTATTTCCTTATTTTTTTAATGCGAATTTTAAAGTAATTTTTCCTTGTTATTTTGCTTTTGTGCCGATTTCTGAAAATTACAGAACCTATCCCCCATTTTTCAAGGTAATTTACGTTTATTTTTGTGCGATTTCTTTTGTGCGTGTTTTCTGAGGAACCTATCTACCACATAAAATGAGACCCAGGTGTACTGATAAAGAAATATGACAGAAAATCCAGATAATAAAGGTATATGTCTAAACCAAAAGCTGACTGAAATCTGAAAATTGACCAGTGCTTTAATATGCAGACATTGAAATTTATAAGCAATATATAATTGTTTTTCCTATTTTTTTAATATTTAATTTTTTAAATTTTTTTTAGTTCTATTGTCTTGCAAACCTAACAGGGCAAATTCTTAATGTCTACTCCATATGATCCTTATTGTTGCAACTAATATTACTATATAATTCCTTATATGGTAAATGTTAATAGATGAGCTGCTTACCAGTATGCATCAGCAACATGGTGAGTTTACTGGCTTTTTACTTCTAAGTTTAAAGTCAAGAAACACCATTGTCTTTTTAGTTGCCTGACAGTTCTGAAATGAAATATCAAGTTGTTTTTTTTTTGTAAGGCAGGATGAATCTGTGTGTGAATGATCTTTTTTTTTTTAATTTTTGTTGTAGATATTTACAATCATAAGAGGCAAAACTAAATTATAGTCCTTTTTCCCAGAATGGTGTAAAGCCACCAGTCAAAGGAAGAAGATACCAAGAATTCTCTTATTGCAGACTTAGACTATCATTTGATGACCATCTCTAGATATCTACAAGCGAAGATCACTTTCAAGTGAAGAATTACACGAATTGAAAGAGTTATCTAATATTTAATGGGACATTGCTGGCCTTTGCAAATAAAAGAAAAGATGATTTAAAAAATGCACATGAACTTTACTACAAAGGCACAATGTTGGAATCAAAAATGGAATAGCATTCATTATAGTAAAAAAAGTGAAAGAACAAAATTGTGGAGATTGATGGTATATCAGACTAAGAGTTTATGACAAGATTAATTACTCAAATTAATGGAAAATACCAATTACAGGTTGTGTTAACAAAGTAAATAATTTTTATATTGATGTACAAAGTAGTTTTGATCAATAACATTTTAAAATTGTTACAAGAGACTTTAATGTTAGAATTACTAAATGATTGAAAGATAAAAGAGCTATGGGCTTGTGGAGTTTTCAGAAAAATTGTATATTATGAATTCTCTCTCTTTTTTTTTGTTGAGAAAAATGATAAACGAAAGTGAAATGGAAGTATCCAAATAAAGGAGCAACAGAATAGGATTGTATTTTGACTAACAGAAGATATGTAATTCAAGATTGTAATATTCTTAATAGATTTAATAAAGAAGATGCTCACCAATTAGTGAGATGTAAGATATATGATAATGAAAAACTAGAGATGAAAATTATTAAAACAATATTAATAGATACATTAATAATTGATGTATATATTTTAATATTGTAATGTTCTTAATAGATTCAATAAAGTAAATGTTCACCAGTTTAGTGAGATGTAAACTATGTGATAATAATGCAAAACTAGAGAGATGAAAATTATTAAAACAGTATTAATAATTGTTATATATATTTCAATATTGTAATGTTCTTTATAGATTCAATAAAGGAAGTGGTCACCAATTAGCGAGATGTAAGTTATATGATAATGCAAAATTAGAGATGAAAATTATTAAAACAATATTAATAATTGATACTTCTAATCTTCAGAAATACTTCAATGAATTTAATTAGAATTTGCATTTGTTTTAAAATTTTGAAGATGGTTCAGATTTAAATGAAATCAAGGAAGAGATAACTAATACACTTTTAAAAACTGCAAGAAAGATAATTGGTAAAAAAAAAAGTTAGCAGTGAATTTTCTATTGAAGCAATATATAACAAAAACAAGTAATATGAAGACTTTAATATTTAGAGTTTTGTACAATGGTACAAAAAAAAAAATTAATAATGGTATAAGAAAATATAGTTATAAATTGACAAGGAAGGCTATAAAAGAAAATAAAAGTTTCTTAAAAATGTAAATTATTAAAAAGAGATCTTCTGAATTGCCAGCAGTTTTATGAGAAGTATTTTGTTGATTAAAATGGGAAGTTTAAAAGAGTAAAAGCAAATAGAGATTATTTAAATTATCTAAATTTTGCAAATGATATAATTGTTATTGCAAATACTGATTCCAGAGCTTCAGGAAATATTGCAAGAGTTATTAGGTGATTATAAGAAAATAGGACAAAAATTAAATGCTAAAAAGACTAAAATAACATTTAATGGATTTTTTAAATAAGAAAATAGGAGATTGATTATCATGAATTAGAAGTTAACAATTACAAATATCTTAATCAGATTAATATAGATGGTATAAATAACTTAATTTACAAGAAAATATGCCTACATGTTTGAAAAGAAAAATGTTTAATTTTTGTTTTAGTAGTTCTTATTTATGGATTTGAGACTTGGGGCAATATAGAGATTTCAGACTATTCAACAAAGTATTGATAAATGTATGTGAGGAGAAATTAAAAAAAAAAAATTGAAATAAATATATTGGTGAGAGGACAAATGAGTATCATTGACATTTTTGGAAGAATTAAGAAACTGAATTGCTGTACTTAGACATATTGCTAAAAAAGATGATAATAAATGGATATTTAAAATTTTGAAATGAATCCTAAATAAAAAGACATAGAAACTGACTTCATTAGATAAAATTAAAAAAAATTGCTGGTGTAATGTGAAAAGAGAGGGTTGGAGAAACTAAATTAAACTTGGAAAGATCATCTTTTAATGGAAATAATGATGATCTTAAATTTTCTTTAAAGAACTATTATAGATGCTTATGATTATAGTTGAAAATAAATATTAAGTTTTAGGCAAAATAGATTTATATTTTTGTATGTTTGTTAGAGATAAGGAGAAAAAGAGATTTCAATCTTTTTATGATTATACTTATTTTTTTTTAAAAAAAAGAAGAAAGAATTGTGTTGTGTCTGGAGTTTGTAAATATGAATTTGTTGCAAAGTTTTTCATTCTAGTTCTCTTATACTATTATAAACGAAAACATTAACCAAAAAATGGGAAAAATTAAACAGTAATAGATATATACTGTATTTTAAAAAAAAATTGATAACTATATGTTATCCATTTATCAAAATATCTAGAACAATAGTTTTCCAATTTAGTGATAACTTTTAATCATAAAATTGCAGTTATAGTTACATATTTTTTTAATTGCACTTACTACAGCTGTTTTCTAACTTATTAAATATAATAAATTCTGTAATGAAAATTGAATATTAACTAAAACTAGTCTTTTTTTGTAATATATATATTGTAACGATATATAAATATGTCGTTACATTAATTTAAAATAAAAACTTAAAAGTTCGCAAATAAAAGTAAAAAACTAAACGCTAAAATTAAAATGTTTTGTTAAACGTATATACATTCGCAGAGATGCCAAACTTTAAAAATATTTTTTTAAAAAACAAATAAATAAGTATTTGAACGTACTTTTTTATAAATAAAAAAAGTACAAGATTTAAAAATAAAAACAGATATTAATTAATTCTTGTAATCTGTAAATGGAAATGATTGTTTATAAATTGTTTGAAAAGCAAGCTAGCCTTGGGCTCTTGTATAATGAAAATGATCTGATGAAAGATAGATAAGAAGAAAAGAGAAATTAGCTTGACCAATGGAAGCACTAAGCCTTGGCTCGGACCCTAACGAAAGTGATGGATTAGTGATGTTTTGTTGATTGAATCCGTGTGGATTAATATAAAAAGGGAAATACAGTTTTTTCTGACAGTTCCAGCATTTTGTGTTTGAGAGATGTGGTAGGACGCACATACCACACTCTCTATAAAAAAAAAATAAGTGAAAAGACTGTGATACCTTGAACCAGCTATTGCCATCTCCAGAACATTATCTTCCAATGGAGGCATCGCGGGAATTAAAAGCAGAAACCTGGACTCTTCTACCATAAGCTATATTGACATGAACTCTAAATTTAAAAATAATCAAGAACTTTCGTTCAAGCTTATGAACTTCTATCTGACTTTTTTAAGTTTAAAATCAAATTAATAATGTTTAATTTTATATGTTTTCCGATTGATAAAAATCATTTCCATTTTTTTTTTTATTGTATAAATTATTTATTGTTTAAATTTTAAATGATGAAATTTAGGTTGGGTATAGACATTGCATAGATTCGTTAGCGGTTGATTATGTTGAAGTTTTCACATTTGATTAGAATATATAGGTCAACGATGTTAATGTGGGCATCTTATGATGAATGCCAGGGGGCCTTGTGTATTCCCTTTTGCAATTGACGTTATCGATGATTTTGTATTTTGATCGATTGTGTTTAATTTGGATGTTTTTGACCGTGGAATCTGTGCAGCCGATCTATACTCGACATTATAAAACAAATTGTATAAAAATAATCTGTGCGAACGTATTTAAATGTTAAATTTAAGTCGGGCATGAATGGCTATATAGTTTTGTAAAGTTATATTGAGGGAGGGTAATCTTAGATTATTCATTTCGTAGTTGAATTGGTACAATGGATTGGATATATTTGTGTAATTGTAGATGTAGTATGAGATCCACTACGGGCAGGATTATATATATACGCCACACACCTTCTGTTTGCCTATGGATGGGTTTGTAAGATGGCAAAGGACCGCAGTCCATTCCTATGGAGTTTTATGTTTATTGTTCTACTTGCCAACAGATGTAACATTCCTGTTGGTGGAGAGACAATGTCTTCTCTAATTCTACTTACTGATCAGATGTACATTCCTGACAGTATAGTATTTTGTATTGTCGTATTTTCATGCTACATTGAATACATAAATGTATCAGATGGATTGGTGCCGGTTTGATTGCGAAATTTGTTGCCTAAGGTTAAATCAGGGAAGAATATTTTCTTTTCAAATGCAGATCTATGTAGTCTATTCATACTCGACTATCTAAATAAAATATTAAACTCATTGAAACTTAGTTAAATGTAAAATTAAAAGTTAATATAAAAATCTAAAATGTTAAACTTATTCCTCAAATTAGAATGATTTTATATGTGTGTAAATAAATATTTTTTATGTGTTAATTTCTGGCAGTGGCTTTTATTTATTTATATTTAAGATATAAATTAAGATATAGATTTTTATCTCTGCGTCTCCACTGAGCTAGTGACTTGGGCTAACGATCTGAATATTTAAATAAAGTGGAATCTTAACAGCGCGTATCTGCCTACTCTATAAATTTTTCTAGGTTTAAATGCCTAGATGGTGCCTTGTAGAGCAGATATCGTAGTTTGCGGTTAGATTCGATCTTCACTTCATTTCGATCGTTATAATATATATATGATTTGTTGTCTCTTTAAAATTATAATTTGTTTTACTCTTCTATTTCTCTAATTACATTCATATATTTACTTTTAATAATACATGGAATCAATTTTTCATACCTTCAATTTAACTTCAAGCAACTTATTCAAATAATCCACAGATTGTTTTTATATATATCAATTATATTAGGAGAAGATTTCAGAAAGGTATTTTATCATGTTATATATATAAATGAGAGCATTTTTATTTATTCAGCTAATATAATTACTTATTTTTATTATCAATGTAGGTCATGAAATTTTAATGTGATTGTTAATTGAAGAATTTGAAATTGAATTTTTTTTGTCCTTTGATAGATTCATTTGAAAATTTTGAAATTTAGAATAGTTGTATTAGACATAAAAAAAGAAAAAGAAAGAAAAGAAAATATAAAGATTATTTATTCTTAGCAGTTTTTTTTAGAAAATTAGTCACTTATTTGGGATGGATAGATGACATCCTTTCTACAGCCACCCAGCAAGTAGCATACATTAGTAAGTAAAACTAATTGTCTCCCATATAGAATAGAGATATCATTTTAATGAACTCCTAGTTATAGATAGCAACTTATAAAAACAAAACTATTAATGTGAATTCCATCAGCACTGTGATGGATAACTATGCCAGGACTACTGTGATAAAAGGGTTATTAAACTCTCAAAATTAAAATAACTACATGGTTGTGGTATTATAGATCATTTTATAAAATATGTATATCCTGTACAGAGTGATGTTCATCTAGGAAACATAAATTTTTTCATCTTAACATTGAGTTATATCAAAATTAAAAATGGAGATC
The DNA here is from genome assembly GCA_028023455.1 of Epiperipatus broadwayi. Classification (NCBI taxonomy): domain Eukaryota; kingdom Metazoa; phylum Onychophora; class Udeonychophora; order Euonychophora; family Peripatidae; genus Epiperipatus; species Epiperipatus broadwayi. The sequence continues at coordinate 449,661 of JAQFVV010006396.1, read as the reverse complement.
CTCTACTACACAATACTAATGTAATTACACTTCAAGAGCTTCATCATTCTTCTAATAACATGCATCATTTTAAAATATCTATATTTACATCGATTTTTGATAGACTTCATTTGAAACATAGTATGGCTACCATTGTTGCAAACCATTTTGTGAAGCAAAACAATTTATATTGAAGATCGAATGACATTGCAATCACTATTTGAATAGATAACTTATGTATGCAATATTTACAAATTTCCCAATAGAAACTGAATTATCATCTTCTTTCAGATCTTCTATATATATATGAGATTTTAATTCTTAATCCTTAGGAATCAAGCAGGTTATCAATACTAAAGAATGTGAAATATTCCATTGTATGTGGCAAACAGATATCACTTCTGACATATATTTTGTTTCAATAAATCTTCAGATCTAATATGGGATCATTTTCCTATTATCTACTGTATAAACCAAACCAAATCTAATCATTATTGGAATCCATATTTCTATAATTGAAAATTATTTTGTTTCAAGATAGAATATAAGCTAAGATAAATGGATATTTTGAATGAATAATAATGGAATCTCTTAATTTTTTTTTTTTGCTATGATAATTTAATAAACTCATTATAGGACCCATGCCTCAAGGATATCAAAAACAATTCATTCCTAATTGAAACACTTTTTATAGCTAATATTTGTTTTTCAAATATCTGGAAATTACTGAGAAACTTATATGATCATTGGATAGTGTGGAAAAAAAGCGGAGGTCTATGGAAAAATATAACTTTCTAGAAATCTAGTTGAAAGACGTAATCATTTTTGCATAAGCTTGGGTTGTAAATACACCTCTAAAAAAACTTATACTTTTACTACTATTGAGATTTTCAGTTTTACTTATTAAGTTTTAAACCTGAGACTGATAGAGTGATAAAAAGCCTTGTTATTTCTCTAATATTAGTCTAATAAAAAACGTAATAGATGTTAGTGAATTTAAACTTGGATTGTCATAAATCACAAATGCCTCATGAACAGATAGCATATTTTTCGGAGTTTTAAAAAAAAAATTATATCTATAGTCAAAGCTCGTAGTCATTCAGAAATTATTAAAAAAAAAAATTGCATAAAAGTAAACAAAAACAAATCTAATATTGATCATACCAAATTATTGTTTAATATCATTAATCACATTAACAAGAATGAAGAGCTTTTTATCTATAAAACACTTTTAAACAATTTATTTGAAGCATATGTTAACAAGTCTTATTTTTAATAATCCACATTGAAAAAGGTTTTCAAAATAGATTAAACATTAGTGCTACTTTTATTAATTTAATCTGAACTTACAATTTCTTGTTGGAAAAAGCATCTTATAAGAATTTCAGAAATCTAATGCAGCAAAATTTTATTTACTTAACAAAATGCTCTAATAGAAAAATTCAAATGGCACTAAATGATAATCTTAAGAACTGCCAGTATACATTGTTATGTCATTTGCTTTATTTAATATATTCATAAGTGATCTAGAAACAAAATGCAGATTCATCAACATTAATGATATTTATTACTTTGACTTCACAAAAGAGATTGTTCTAGAAATAGAAGACTGAATAATGATGTAAAAAGTATGATTGGGATCTTATTCCTAATCCAACTTAGACAATATACTCAACCTTTTATTGTAACAGTAGAGAAACATTTTATAATCTAAATATAACTTTTTCTACAACAGACTAAAACAATTCTTTTCCATTGTATTCGAGAGCAATCTTGGATCATAGCCTAACTTATTTTCATCTTTTAAAGTTAGATCCAAAATAAATTATATTAATAATCTTCAATGAAAGTTGATTAACACTACTTGGAGTTGTGATGCCAGCACTTTTATGGACAGCTTCTTTAGTACTTGTATAACCTACTGATACTCTGTGTCCTAAAGAAAAGTTCCTTTAGTAAATTTCTGGATACTCTGATGATATTGCTATGAGAAATATTATTGATATACTCCAAGTCTATTTCTTTTATATTCTTCCATTAGATATTAAAAGAAAAGTAGTCTTATAGAAAATATATTTAAAAAATGTTAAATAGATCAGACATTGCCAATAATCCAAGGTATGGCCATCTAATATTTAATCTCAAATCAAAATCCTCTTTCTGGATGTTCAACCAAGAATCAGCAAATAAATTAGTGCATAAAAAAATGAAATTCTTATGAGATTCCAAACAATTTCCTTCTTTTTTAGATCTACTGTAAAGTAGCAGGATTCAATCTTCCTAGATTCAAGTCCAATCAACAGAGTTAGGATAACCCACTGATATTGTGCTTATATGATTCACAAATGAAATTTAACTGCTATTGATGTATGTATGTACAAACTCTGAACCAATATAGTTAATGATTATCAAAGCTATGACTACAGTGGCAAAATAGATTTATAAAATTACTGGTGAATCTATCTCTTGATTGTAATCTCTACAGATAGATGAATAATAAGATATTTTAAACATAAATGTTCAGACATTTATAAGAAAAAGATAGATATGTTAAAAATTGGCTTTATTCATACTGGGCATGTTTTCAGTACAATGTGTACCATAATTATAGTTAGACTACTTTACTATTTATTATTGGTGATATTTAAGTGTACTTGTTTTTATATTCAAATTCATTTAATTTGTTGTGTAGTTATGTAAATTTTATTTGAAATCTTAGAGAGACCATTTTTATTTATTGCTAAACGATCTTTGCTATAGTCCAAGCATCTTTAATTTTTCTCTTTTTACCCTTCTTCTCAGTACAAACAATTTTTGCTTTAGATAAAATGAATTTATGGCCATGGTATTGTTTTCTTGCTTTATTCTATAAAAACAATTAAATCATCAAAAAGTATTATTTCAATGAATATAATAAAATATTTTTGCATATATGACTCTTTCTTGATCTAAATTCAAGCAATATCTATTTAGCACTAATCCATGTAGTATTCTACTTCACTCTCTTTTCTACATATCTATCCTGAATGTGAGATTTTATTACTAGATATTAATTTTTTCTATCAATAGTTTTGAACTATTCTATATAAAAAATAAGAAGTAATGGTAATGAAGAAAGGATCATTTAGATGAAGAGCAGAGTCATGCTCACAAAGATATTTTTTAAATCTAAATTTAAGTATTATAACATCTTCATTTTATTAGCATTTAATTTTTTGGGAGAGGCATTTTAATAGTATGTCTATACATATATATGTGTATAAATACATATTTATTCTTTTTATTATTTTATGAAATGTATTCCTACATCAATAGGATAATATATTTCTTAAATTGTATTCCATTTTTTGGTTATGTTGCATTTTTGTATTTTATGTAAAAAATGAATTTTAAAATATATATATATAGAATAATTTAAAACAGAAATTTTATCTATTTAACTGTAATATTTTTTTAATTATAGATTGAGAAAGAAGACAATGGGAAATGCAAAAAAGTTCGTTATGATGAATCATGGTATTCTTATCCACAAATTGAGTCTACCATGGGCTGGTCCTTTTTATACAATCATACAAGGTGGGGAGTTTCTGCATTCAGGCCATGGGATAGTATTTACATGAAAGGTAGTAAAGCTTTACCACCACCACCTCCACTTGTTCGACCAGAAAGGTAAGTATTCATATATCCAAATATATCTTTCTGATAAATGAGTTTGTGTTTCAGTTAAGCATTTCTTAGTAAAATAAGTCATAAATATTTTTTTGGAAAAATGGGAATAGATCATAGTATATTATCTTAAAATGGATTATATGAGATAGTATTTTTTACTGGATTAAAAAATATAAAAAGAAAGAAGTGAACTAATAATTATAGCATTTGAAATATTTCGATTAGAATTTAGAAAAAACAAAAGAAAAATGAAGATATTTTGAAAAGAATTGAAGAATACCTTTTTGAAAAGTATTGGAAACATATGCAGGATTGATGAAATCTTTAGGGAAATAAAAATTACTTGCTAAAGCAAGAGCAAAGATAAATTACTTAGAATAGTTTCATCATAATAACTATTATCAAAATGATTATAATTGTTTAAAGATATCATCAAAATTAGTTTAGAATGCTGGAAAAATATTATAAGACTACATTTTGATTGTTAATAAGTTTGCACAAAAAAAAAAAAAAACTCCTCTGAAATTAAAGTTAATTTTTTTAAAAAAAACCACACAAAACAAAATATCAATGAATTAAAGCTTATTTTTTATTGAATGAATTTATATAGAATCACACGTAATGTATATAAATGTTTTTATAAAATATATATTATTTGAAATTTCATACCCATTAATAGAATTAATAAGTTTGTATTCAGCTAGTTTTATTTGCTAATGACCCAAAAGTTTTTTCTCATTTTTCCATATTGATTAATGTAGTTGAATGATATGAAATGGGGGGGGGGGACCCACAATCCATATTCTCATTTAAAGAATGATAGTATGATAACTTTATAAAATTATTACCTACTTTTAAAAAATGATAAATTGTTTAATTTATAAAAATCTTATAATCAATAAAACTTGTTTTTTCCATTGATTTATTTTGACATTTGTTTTCATTTACTTATTCTATATATTCATTAAATTGACTTCGATTGGAGTTTTTTTAAGCTTGTCAATGAATATTTTAATGCATACTAGCATTAATCAATGTTATTAGTGCGATAAAATTTTATCTGAAAAAAATTTGGTACAAGAATTTTCATTATTTGTCCTCTTTATGATTTTTTATATTGGTAATTTTTAATATCTAGTCTTTTAGGCATTAATTACTATTTAATTTAACTTCTTGATTTTGAGTTTCATTGCATTATGGAAGTATTTGTTTTGAAGATTGTGATAATAGTCCTGCTTTAAATCGCTTTTCTATTTATTCAATCTTTAACATTATTTTTTCAGTTTTTTGCACTCACTTGATGCTAGAAAAAGAAATTAATATAATATTGATATATTAATTCAATAAAAAAGTCTGAGGATATCAATACTTTTCAACAAACAATAAAGTCAAAGTAATTAAATCTAGCCCCCATATATTTGATCGTTTCTTGTTTTCCAGTTTTGAGATCAATTGTGAGATTATTTCAAGATCTTTGGAATAGAAAAAAATGTTCATTTTTTTGCCTAGTTTATTAAAAATTAATGATTATTTTTATACAATAATTGTAAATATTTAAAACGAAAAGAATACATATATATACTTTTATTTTATTTGTATATATATTATTTTTAAAAATAGAAGTTAATATATTCTATTGCAATGTGATCAATAAAAAATTATATCAGAAATGTCTTTACCAACATAATATTAGGAATTTTTGAGACATTTTAAAAATTGTAAATGCAATTTTATATATTAAAGCAGAATTTGATGGATTTTTGAAGACTTGTCATTTATTTGTTTTTGTTTTTAAAATAAATTTCAGTCAACCAAGATTTTGTTAATTTTCTGGGGTTGCTAGCTTGATTGCTTTCTTGTACATTGTCACATGAGATAAATGTCATTTGTTATGATTAACTATTCAGTTTATTATTTTTTCAGTGTTTACAAACTTCAAATATGATCTTTTAGAATGTTTTTTTTTTAAAAAAAAAACTTATATTTTTAACATTAAAATCGAATGTTGAATATTGTCAAAAATTGCCACCAGGGCTGACAATAGAAAATAACAACTTTTTAAAAGTTAAATATCAAAATTTCTAACTTTCTTTAGTTTTGTCTCATCATTTTGGATTTCCTTTTTATTTCAGAATTATTGTTATTGATTTTTTTATTAATTTTTTTTAAACATCTTTTATAATACTTAAAGTATACATGTAATCAATCAATAAAATGTGTTAAACTATATGTAAACACTAGAACAATCACTTTTTCAAATGCTATTAATATCAATACACTAGCCTCTATCAAACTGTCTGCTAATTCTAGGCTTTATTTATAGGTATGTTTGTTTTGCAGTATAGCCTTAATAATATAACATGTTATATTTATCATTTCTATAACATTAGAAATATTATGTAAAGGTAATTTTATGTTTGCTTGACAGTTTCATAAAGAGGCTGGCTTTTAATATTAACTGCATTTGAATAAGTGGTCATTTCAGTATATATATATACGGTTTAAATAAATATGCTCTTCATTGACACAAATTTAATTATGTGATCAACAAGTTAGTTTACCATATAGTCAGTTATTTTATTTTATTATTTTTTTCTCTAATTTAATTTTTTTTAAAAATAAAACATTGTTTTGTTTTTTTTTAAAGGCATTTGAATTTACTCTATACATAGCTATGAATAAATTATTACTATCCAAAAAATAATAATAATCATAATTCTAAATTATATTGGGTAATAATTACAAATTTGCTTAACTAGAAATGTTTATATTAGTGATACTATTCTTCATGAGATTTATATTCTAATAAGTAGAATTTTAAATCAGCACTTTATTTCAAGCTTATTCAATCTTCTCATGGGAGCTACATTTCAAGCCTAATTCTGAAATTGTAATTTGAAAAATTCTGATAAATATAAAATTTTTTAGAAAAATCATATATATGAAACCTTTTTTTTTTTTCCATTTTGGAAATGTAGGTTTTCATTATTTTTGCAGTAATATGAACATTGCATTAATGCATTTATGTTTTTTATATAGCATAATTTTTGAAATATTTGAATGCTGAAAAAGATTTTTTGACCACAAAAAAGTTATAGCCAGGGAGATCATATGTGCAAGGAAACTTTGAAAATGTGATTTCCCTAGTTTTATTTATTTATTTATTTATTTATTTATTTATTTTTTGAGAGTTTCAGAATTTAATTGGTAAGCAAAGAATGAATCTTTTTAAATAATTATTACACTTTCAATTTGTCTTTTTTAAAATTATTTAATAAATGTACATTCTTTGTCATTATTTGAAAAGATTTACTGGATAGTTATGACATTACCTTTTTTTTTTTTCAAAAGGAAAAATATGGGCTGTAATTTTATCATGCAACTTTCAGATTAGAATATTGTTAATCTTAAAACTTTTATGATTTCAAGTGGAAATATATATATTAAAGACTTTTTAAAAAACATGTTCTTTCATTTCTAAAAAATACATTTCATTCAAAAAAAAATTTGTACTGTTGAATTTTAACTAAGGTTATGACATTTTGCTGTAATATCTTTCCTTACATTATAACTTTAAAATTAATAACAATAGTTCAACAAAATCTTGATAAATACAGAGATCATTATGATTGTCAATATATGTTTTAATAATCTCAATTGAAGATAGAAGATTAATATTATGACTTCCAGATATTTTTATGGACTTATACGTGAAATTTATATTATTTAACTACAATGAAATATTCAAGCTAGTAATGTACTGTATTTAATTGCTTTTTTTTTTATTGCATTCAAATCATGAAGTATAATATCTATCTAACTCTATACTGAGATAAATTTCTGTACTAGTTTTGTTTAAGTTTAATAAGTACAAAAAATAATCTTATTGCATATTTGATGAATTTTATTTAGATATGAATATTCTATTTATCTTGACATTAGTTTTGTTATCAGAATATTTTATATGTATTTTTAATATGTGTCTAAAATAATTTTGGTAATGTAGTATATTGATACTGAGTGGCCTTATTTATGTGCAATTAAAGAAACAAAATTTTTTAAAAATAAAGAATAGTTAATAATTAGTGATAGATGTGATGAGTTTGCAAATGTCATAAAAAAAAGCAAGATTATTGAAACATATTGTTGATTCTGATAAATTAAGGCTTAAAAGTTGAAAAGGAATTCAGTGTGTAATATTTAAAATTAGAATGGCCATAACTAAATAATTGATTTAACATGTAATAAAATCTAAATTTAAGATAGAAGCATGTTTAATATTTTTGATTTTATAACATTACATGAATATTTACAAAATGTTGAAACTGTTAAATATATATGTATTTTTAATAAATGGAAAATATAAAGTTGCTTAAAAAGAATGGGCAATTACAATTCTTGGTAGTTTACTCTTACCGTGGTGAAACCGCTTGAGGGCGTAATTTTTATGTAAACAAACAAATATAATGTTACTGTGCTGTTGTTCTTTTTTTGATTTAGAATAAAATGATAAATAATGAAATTTATGTAAAATAAATAAAATATATTCCAGAAAACTTTTTTTTGTAATTTTTATTTTTCTAAAATAAAATTTGGAATTTTAGCAATAAATAAAAGCAAATAATTTCTTCAAAATAACATCATAGCCATGCAAATAAAATTTGTGACTTTAACATGAAGAAAAATAAATAATTTCTCTAAAACAACATCAATGCCACGAAAATAAAATTTGGAATTTTAACAGGAATAGAAATAAATAATTTCTCCAAAACAACATTGTGGCCATGCAAATAAAATTTGTAATTTTAATATGAATAAAAATAAATAAGTTCTCAAAAACAACTTTGTGGCCATGCAAATATAATTTGTAATTTTAACAAGACCTAACATAAAACAGGTATTTTGACAACATAATAAAAAAAGTTAAAATAATAAATACTCAAAAAACAAGTTCCAAATTATATTGAGCGACACGCAACTTGAAGCTCTAATAAGATGGCCCGGAAAATGTCTTCACACTTGTGGACATGCTGTCACATCCACTCCGCCAGGTAGGTGTCCAGTGATTTTCTGGCTGTGTCACGCTGTTTCTTATTGCACCATTTCAACAATCCACATGCGCTTGATATTTTGGGTGTGAGCCTGTTCTGGGATTCACAAAGTGTAGCGGTGGTTTATTGTCATGTGTCTGTAACCTGCAGCCTCACTGATATGTTATAACCCTTCCAGTAGAGCCAGGTTTCACGTTATCACGAATGGCCTGCAGAAGGGTGGCTGCAGATCGACAGGGAACATTCACAAATAAGCAGTCTCTGGTTTCATGGCACAGCCAGCCAAAAACCCACTGTTGTGGTAGCATTCTTTCCTGGTGGTTCTTTTTCCGGATAAATAATGTCTTGTCCACCTCCACAATTGAGCTAGGCCCACCAATTTTGTTATAGGGACAAGACATCTGGCTCTTGCGATAAAGTTCACGAAGTCCATTTGTCCATTGGACCATAGTATGCCTAGACATGTCCAAATCGCCAACAACCCTTTCAACGGTTAACTCCTCATGGCTTCAATAGTAGAATAGCCATACGGCCTTCACAAAATCAAACCGTGAGCCTTCGAACCAAGTCCCTTGGTGAATTGAACAGTGACACCTGCAGGAACCGGTCTTGCATTTGAAATAGTAGCTTCCACAATGATAAATTTGCATTTCTTGGCCGCACGAACACTTCTTCCTTGCTGGCAGTACTCCATGATGTTATAAAATCTGATCGCATCATGTTCTGTTAAGGGTAAATCCCAAACTTTAAAATTGTTTACTTTAACTTTAACCATTGTATTGGTCTTGCAATTTTTCTCATGCAAACATGAATTTTAGAGTGACTTTGAAAAAAACATGCTTACACCTCCCCTTTGACAATTAATTAAAGTGTCACCCTTGTCTAGAGAAGTGGGGCAAACTTTCAACAATTTTTATTAACTCTTACTACATCATTGGATTTGGAAAGTAATAACTTGGGCATGCAAATTTTAACACTTTTGACAGTCTCAATTACAGACATTCTCAAAAAAATACCGTAGCTAAATTTAAAATGGGATTGTTCATATAAGCTGTGTAACACTAAGTTCACCGTCAGTGGTCGGCGGCCGCTGTGGCAGAATAAACATCCTATTTCTGTGCTGTACCATAGACATAGCACTGCACCCAAGAAAGTGACTATTTCTATGCTTAAGCATTGAAATAGAACATTATATAGTGGTGTGGCCACTTAACAGGCATATTTGTATGTATTTGCACAGAAAGTATGCCCTCAAGCAGTTTCAACACGCTAAGAGTAAACTGCCCAATTCTTGTACTTCTTTAAAAAAAGAGAATACCAATATAAAATAATATTAACCAAAAACTAATTTGTTTATGTATGTATTATTTGTTGTTAACTTTTTAAAAAAATATAATTTCATTATTTTTAATCATCTTCTATTGGGTTATGTCTATTTTTTATTGAGATTGCAAATGGTTTATAATTCTTTTTCACTAATAAAATATTATTGAAAAATTAAAGTAAATTTAATTTCAGCATTGTTTTTTTTTTAATCAAGTATGCCAAGAGTGATCCCTCCTCCATATTTGAGCCATGGTCCACCAGTGCTTCTTAATCCTGAACGAGTAGTTACGTTGTCAGAGTCAGAGAGGTAAATTAATTAATTTTTTGCGGCTTTCTTTTTTTTTCATACGGATAAACTATTATTTATTTATTATATGTTACTTTTTCTAGATTTGAACGTCACTATCAGCCGAATGTTGCCTTAGCCCCAGCGTCGGCCCAACGATCAATCCAAACTAGCATTACAGCTGTTACATCAAATATTGCTCACAATCCAATTCAATCATCTTCAAATCATTCTGAAAGAATAATAAATGATATTAGAAATGATTCAACTACAGATACATCTACAGATAGTGAAGATTTTTCTACAGATAGTGCTAGTAGTCAAGATATGGGTATGTTTCTATTTGTTAATGTTATTTTAATATTTTAGTGAATATTGTTTTTAGAGGAAGTTTTTTTAAAGATAAGTAATAAAATTTTTATTAGGAAAAAAAATACTGAAGCTTAAAAAAAGTTTTAATAAATTAAAAACATCCTTTCCTGGTTATCAAGAATCATACTATGATAAATCTGGATATTGAAAGTTTATCCAATATAGAATTCAGAAAAATTTGATCAAAATGATTACCTGTCTTCATTAGAAAACTATCCATGTGCATTTACAATCATATTTTTAATCTCTGAATCAAAATATCTTTTCCATTTTTCTCCATTCCTGTATAATAATTAATTGAAAATACTTTTCTTAGATCTAACTTCATTGAAAAAAAAATTATGTTTTAAAGATTTCTGCTCTTTTACAAAAGAGAAAAATTCTCATTTTAGCTAATTTTTCACAACAATTAGAAATTCCATTGCATATTTCATCATACTTGAAAGTAATTTCATTATTAATAATTTTAGCTCCGTCTTTTATCTAGGACCAACCATATATTCCACATAAAATTTCTATCTACATTGCTTTAAAATTCTTTAAATGCAAAAAAAAAAAAAGAGTTATGTGACTTACAAAAGAAGTGAGACAAATGCTTGAACAATTGTTCTAACAAAGAAATATATATATATATGTCTCCAGTTCTGTACCTTTTTTTTGGAATAACTTCAGGTATAGTACTTATTTTCATTTGTTAGAACTTATTAGCAAGAGCTCTCTAGAGAATTACTTGACATTTCCACCTGTAATTTATTTAACCCTTAATTGTTGTGTTATAGTATTAAGTTATATTCAGTTATCAGTGCTTAAACTAATGGTATCTTGGTTTGTGTTTTAAAGTTAGAGTATAAAGTTTTTTCTTATATATGTATACTTTAATAATGAGTTCATTATTGTACAGTAAATTATTTTATATAAATGTCATGTTTTGATATGACAAGTATATGTATTGAGATACTTTAAGTTGATAACTTTCTGACTGTTAAATAATTTTGAAATAAATATATGATCTGATGTTTTGGGAATCTATGGCCCTACTGGGGAAGTTACACACGAGAAAAAATAACAGTTGGTTACTGTTTGAACTAAACTAACTTCCCAAGATTTAAATAATTTCATAAAACATCGTAATCTTATTTAACCAATGCAGCATAAACAAACTTCCACTCATTTCAAAGAAGTTTTTTTTTTCCTACTAACCATGAAGATTTCTTTTTTTGATTCTTAACCATTATATTGAATTAAATAGTAATTCAATTTTCTAATTTATAAGAGTGGTTTAATTTTAAACAAATTCAAAAAGAAAGAGAAATTTAAATCAACCTTATATCTAAATTTTAAGGACTTTGTATTGATTCTCTATCTAGCATTCTGAAATTTATATCAGAATAAGTTACTTGTTTAAGCTCATTTAACCTTTTTATATATTGTATCAAATATGTAAAATATATGAATTGCATAAAAGTATTTTTTAAAAAAAAAGTATATATATTGTAACCAAAAAGTCTGACAAGGCCACAAACAGATAGCACTAATGGTATAGCATGAAATTGTTATGATCTTATCTGGTCACGGCCAGGGTACACTATGAAACCCATCATAGCAGTATGTAAAAGTACGTTAGATTACCTAAGACAAATTATAATTATATAATTTTTATTATTATTCAAAACCTTAATTTGTGATCTTCGTTTGCATGAGACCTTATGGTTGACCATGGACAAGATGGTATAATTTATGAAACTATTAACAATTACTCTTTCAGAATGACATGTATGATTCCCCAGGTCTATATTAGCTATTACATGGTAGATACATGTTATTAACAAGAAAGCAATAATTATAATTATCACTATAACATGATTTATTATAACTCAGATATACTTAGGATTGTAGTACGAATGTTAGTCTAGGTATGAGCTTCACAATAATAAGTAAGCATAGGAAACTTCAGTTCTTTCCTCATTAATTTAGATTTATAATTAAATAAATGGTAGTGAGACTCTTCTTATATTTGATGAATTGCAAATTATAGCATTTATTTAAAAGAATAAATTTTATCATAACATTATCTATTAAATTTATCTATGACTTTAGAAACAATTAATTTTGTATCATATTCCAGAATAAACAAAGCAAAGCTAAAATGATGGAAGTGGTAAATGGTATTTTATTATACCCAATACATCACAAACTACATGTGAACAAAAGCATTCAAATATTTCCCCAGAATATTAATAAGACTTATTTGCCCTATTAGTGACAATATGTGCTCTAATGTATGCTCTACTCAGTATGTAGGATTTTCTGGTTTTTGTGAATGATAAATAGCAACTGCACATTAGGTTAAATTATGAATTAACATTTATTTACAATTTTATGATTAACAAATAGTTGATTATATAATGTCTCAATATGATAAATAAATAAACAAATAATATAAGCAGAATAAATAAAATACCATTCCATCTGTTTACTTCAATAGATGGATACTATACATGGTTTTATAATAGTCACAATCACAAGATTTTACTATAAATTGACTTAATTTCAGCTCTGAGAAGAGAGAATGGAGTTCAACATCAAGTCATGAAATATCCAATGTGTCAGTTTCAGAACCAATGAACCTATACTGTAAACTTATAATAATAATCTGTAAATAATGGCATATTTCTGAGAGTTAGCCATAATAAAAGAGATTTAACCTCAATTCAGCTAAAATATTATGTAAATAAACATATGATACACTATGAGGACAATTTAGATAAGATGCCCTGCTATTCCTTACAAGTTATACCTATAGATGAAAAAAGATGATTTTAGCATAATAGTACAAAATACTTTGCCCAAACCTACATTTATGAAGTAAAATGATATTTCCATGGATGCATTCATCTACACATAGGAATGATACAACACCGAATGCCCTGTGGATTTCTAGACCACCATCAAGCAAGAAGTATAATTACACATAGTTCCGCAGATTAACCACCAACGCAGGAATGAGTGCAAAATACAGAAAATGGCAAATAATTATTCTGCGGATTAACCACCAGCAAAGACTAATGCCATTTAACAATTACAAAGCAGTATTAATATTTACTTCAAATCAAAATGTAAAATCCTCCTCAATTATTCTGCTATCTAAGAATACACCAGCAGTTTAGCAGACATGAGTTCAGACATAATGAAAAAGTGTTTCATAATAAAGAATGACTGAGATAATGACTGACTCTGCTTAAAATATGGCTGTAATAATAATGTAATAAATATGACATAAGTATAGGCACAGAACCCTGGAAAGACTCATAGGAATAATTCATGTAATGTTAACACATTATAAATTCACCAATAATTCCTAACTTCTCGCAAGCACTGTTTCCCCAATTAATTATTTTCTTCAATCCCTTAAATTTAAATTAAGCATGGAAAAGTACATGTAATGAACTTTACACATAAGTTCATATGAAAATAAAATACATTCTTATTTAAATATACATTAACCCTTAAACCGCTAATTAAATCATTGGTTGTATGAGGTAAAAATCAAATCTTTTAATTGGCCAACTCACAAACTGAAGACAAAGCCTATTGTTAAAACATATTCGCCTATAATATTAAATTCAACTCAGATACGTTTATAAAAAGTATATAATTAATTTTTCAGGTCATGAAGAAAACGAAAGTTCTTTCAAAAATAAATTGCTATTTATTTATTCTAAGATATTCTATATCGGCAACATAAAAGTTATAATGTAAACAAAAAGATCGACTTTTACGTTATAGAAAAGTAAATATTTCTTTTTACTACATCTTCAATATATTTACTTAAATCTTCAATATTTTTCGAAAATAATTTTGTTTTTTTATTATTCTCTCTGAAAATTATGTTTAATTTCCATAAATATTATTTAATAATAATTTAAATCGTATTCGAAATGAAAATCTCAGCGTTTTTCTTTATTTTCTTTGATCAGGCAGTTTCTTTGTTCTTTCCAGCCAATCAGAATGTCTTTTTCGGCTGAGAGCATGCTAAGAACCAATCACAAATAATGTTCCTTCTTTGTTTAGGTTTAAATGCGTTTTTTTTTATTTTTTACTTCTAAAATAAATCGGAAGATGTCACCATCGTACAGAACTTTTAAAAACGAATTCAATACGTATTTAACGAATTTTATCGTATGAAAACGAACTGAGTTAGAGTGATTTTAGATGTCGACGAGGAGTCTCGTCGAGCGCGGGAAAAGGGTTAAATTAAATACACAACATTTTGGGTATAGTAAATATTCAGCCATAAAATAAATATAGCAAATCCTGAACAATTAATGTACATCACATAAAATAATAATTTTCAATTACAACGCCAAACTTCGGAGGTGTGATTATATTCCTTTTGTTCCAATTATTGTGAGCACTTCTAAATTAATGGACTTTTACATGGGCTCTATGAATAGATGAGATACTTTTAACTACTTCAGCTTCAAGCCGCCATATTGAACTTTTTAAAATACTGGCCTGACACACAATTTTCACAATAACTTCAGTTTTAATTATGTTAGAGCAAAAACAATTACATTGCTAGAAACTAGAAACATTAAGGAAAACAATAAACAAAAATAAATAGTGATAACTATATAAAAAATAAGGAAAAAAGAAATTTTCTCATCCGAAATAATTATTATTTTATTGTTTGTTCGTAATTTGAAAAGTAACATTAACTAAAATTGAAAATACATCATCAGTGATAATTCCTTTGTACTCCTCACAAAATTATTTTTCTAAACATGTATAACATGTCTTACCTGAGATAATCCATAGCTTCACAATGTCCAAAAGAAGTTGGTTATGAATGCTTCATTGTACCCGAACAGTTCCAAATGTCAAAGGCGTCTATAAAGAAAAAGATTCATCCTAATAAAAGATACAAAAGAGATCATCATAGCAATTGGCTTCTTATCCATCTAAAACTAGAAATTGTAGGCTATTGTCTATATCACTGATAAAATGAGTTTCATCTCTTCATTTTATATTTTTTTGTGTACATCAGTGATGTTTATATTCTTTATGCACGCACAAGTGATGTTTATATTCTTTATGCACAGAAATGATGCTATCTTATTATATTTATTGTACCACATAGATATAATTTATTTGCATATGTGTATTTGTTAGCTATAGACTTGAAAATAATGTTATGAAACATATAACAAAACCAAAGCATGAACCACGTATATATAATTTATTTGCATACAGATCATTTATTAGTTATAGAATTGAAAAACGTAAACAAGAATCAGAATTTGATTCTATGTTTGTATACATTTGATTATTAGTTTTATAACAAATTACTTATAAACCATATTATATAAACATAATTAATGATTTTCGTAATAAATTATACTTTTTGAAAAACATTTTTATAAGTGTAGGTAGAACATTAGAAAATTACATTAGATATGAACCGAATTCTATATGAGCATAAATAACTAACACACACAAATTACAAACTAAAGTTAATAAAAAATATAATTTTATGTAAAAAATAAAAAATATGTATAATTTTATGAAAAAAAATTTAAAAATGTTACTTACAGCATTACGTTGAACATCTGTTGTCAGCCATCTTTGTGAGTAGCACCGGAGAAATGTCATCTGCAGCCCGTAAATTATTTTTGTCTTTTATCGCTTCGTGATAAGTACAAAAATTATTAAAAAAACAAAAAAATTAAATACTGTGGTCTATTAAAACTGCTGCCAAAAATTCAAATTTTAACCAATTTTTATAAAATAAACATTTTCTGAAAGCCACATGACTAAGCCTTCGAAAGATCGTATTTTCTTCTACGTCATCCTTATACTTTTTACGTCAGTAAAGAAAGAAAACAAAACATCATCTGAAAAATCCCTGAGGCGCGATTTTATCGCCCACAAAGCGGAAAAGGTTAAAAGCACGACGTGTAGAGTTTTAATGAGAATGTTCATTATAAATTATTAAATTCTACATCCTTTGTCAAGCATTGTTCCAAATTTATAATATTTTGATTATATTAATTTGTTTATTCACATAAAAAAAAACTAGGAAAAGTAATCGGAGCAAATAATAGTCTAATAATCCAACATTGGCGATGGAAGTCAGAAAATAGTTTTCTTTTAGTTAACTGTTCTACAACTGTTATCACTATTTCAAATAATAAACAAATTAAGTAGAAGATACATTATTGGTAATATACGTTCATATAGGATAATTCCTTATTATTTAACCATTGACACACAAAGACATTAAAATAGCGTTTCATTCTGCATATGCATAATATAATAATATCTTTAAATAATGACTAAGATTTTATAAATTAAATCAGTATTATCTGAATAAGCAATGCGATTAAAATATTTTGTTTAATTTTACCAGTTTGCAAGCAATAAAAAGTATTCCAAATACACTGACCTTTTTCCTATTACTTCCACTTTCAAGGTTAATTGTTCCGACATATTTTAAATGTAAACATTTGAGAAAATTATCAGTGACTTGACTCCTGGTTGGAAAAACTTGAACAGATTATTTAACTTCAGCCAGTCATGTTATTGTTACAATATCACAAATCTTGTAATTTGATTCATAGGAGAATTTTGGCTTGATTCGTTTTGTTATTAATTTTTTAAAATGTTCGTTATATGTTATACTTACTCCATTTTCTTTTTTTTTAAAAATAAATAAATTAAAGAACGCTATGCCACACTGAAAATGCAAAACGTTTTTATCATATTTTATCTAATAATTGAAAATTAATTAAATAAATAGCTTTTGACTTAATTTAAAGATAAATTCTAGAATTATTTTTAAATAAATAAGGATTTTTATTATTTTTAACCACACTTTACTAAACTTGATATATGTTGTTGATTTCTTACAAGTTAAACACATCTGATCTAAATCAGTGGATGGAAAAGAGCAATTTTTTAACTCATTAAAAAAAAAAATACATGCAATAAGCAAGGCAAAATATTACATATTTTCATCATTAAGTTACTTTAAATGCAAGTATCAAGTAGATACAAAATGCAAGCCAAGACAATCAAGTCACATAGAAGAAGATAGAGAAATTTTTAAATCAGTTCTATCAAGCTTTATATTTTACACTAAAATGTAAGATTACAATATATAATGGAAAGGGCTAAAACTTAAATAGTCATTATAATGGTAAATAAAGAGGGGAAACATTTTGAAATAGAGAACAAAAAAAGACCTGTTTAGAATTAAACAAAAAAAAAGGTATTACATCAGACTTGATTTAAAATAAAAGAAAAATAGAAGAAAGAAAATATATAGTGATAATTTACAAGTTTTAATTAGATTTTCTTTTGAAAGAAAATCTGATAAAAGTAATCACAGGCCAAATAAAACCAGTAATAATTGCTTATCTTCTTTTTAAAATTATGAAATGAAAAGAAAAAAAAAGAATAACTTTAAAATATATACAATAAGTTAAAGTATTAATTTGAAAAAGGAAATGGAATGTAAAATAGTTTAGTAAGATTATCTAATCAAATATAAAATAAATTTTTGTAAGATTATTATCTAATCAAGAAAGAAAAGATTGTTTTACTGAAAACAGTAAACTGATTAGAGATAATATTATAATTAAAAAGTAGATTGATTAATTAAAAATTTGAAAACGATTGACATGAGTGATGCTCAAAACAATGGTTGGTCAAGGATATGAAAGCTAATAAATTTTTATTAGCATAGTTATATTGCTCCTGTTAGATTAATTATTGTGTTGCTGATATTACCTGATGAATTTTTTGGTCTCTATTATCATGAAATTCTAGTTTTGTGGCTTAAGCAATATATAGGAATTTGCAGATGCCTTACTACTACTATGTGCTTCTGGATTTGCAAAAGAGATATTCATTCGGTCTTTCATTCTGCAGTGTTTATGTTTTATGGACAACCTGAGATGTGACTAAAAACCTGACCTGCCATTGCTGAGATATATACCTCTCATACGTTCAAGAATGTTGCTAGCAGTTAAAGAGAGTAGATATGCACTATCCTGGAAATAAGCTACAAGATGCTATGCAAGAATACTGTTCATGAGCTCATGCATATAAATAAAGACATTAAAAGATCTCTTAGACATTCTAAGCATTGTCAAAGAGAAAAGTAAGAAAAAGGAGTGATCACCTCAGGAAAAGCCTTAACCAAAACTTAGATCAAAGGCAAGCCAAAACTGAGTCAAAGTCTAAACTCAAACTAAAGCAAAAGGAGTTAAGATTTATATTTTCCTTTTGAAATTGTTAAAATCAAGAAAATAATGTAAAGTAGTAGCTCATTATTGAGGATTAAATTAGTTCTGTTTGAAACAACTTTATAAATAATTTAAGTTTTATTATATGTTTATGTTGTTATAGTTTGATTATATGCAAATAAATGTAATGTTTTAATTGTTAATTTGGCCTGAATTTTCTTTTTCCTGAATCTCACTGTATGAAATTTAGTCAAAACAAAATTTGTTTATTATATAGTCTTGTTTTAAATATTTAATATCTGATTGCTAATGAGGTGAGTTTCTTATGTTTAATTGAGCTAGCTGAGGAAACAAGCACTAGAAGCATTTAAAATTTTCGCTTGTGGATATTCCAGTCAATTCTCTAGATGGTGGCCAGGTGCAAAACCACTATAAGTTAAAAATATTCATGGGCGAGATATTTTGCTTTTAATAAGAAGAGCAGATTTAACGGTCTTAAAAGGTGGCTGTGGTCTGTGTGTTTGTAGGACAATATCTGGTCTGACCATTAGTATAATTAATTTGTAAACTATTAATTATATTTTCCCCTCTGCTTGAATAAAGTATATAAATAATAAAAAATAGAATAATGTAGTTTATTATATATGTATAGTGAAGCTGCCAAGTACATTAAACAAAAATATAAATAAACAAACAAATAAAAAAAAAAAAAGCATTAAAATTTGCAAATTTAATACATTTTATGATTTCGAAAAATTTGTAAATAAATTTTAAATTTTCCAGCAGCTGTTTTCTGTTTCAGAGCTCCATAAATCCTTTCTGAATTTGATGTGTAGTATTTTGTATAATAAAATATTTTCTAAGCATAATACTAAAGGTTTTACAAAATTTTAGAAAATACTTAAATTTAATACAACTTAAAATCATCAAAATAATTAGACCATAGTTTTTTGATAAGAAAATAGTCTATTACGTTTCTATAAGAGAAAAAAGTTATTGAAAAAAATAAAATATGATTGCCTGCTGTGTATTTACATGCCATAAAAGTCAGACATTTTGGTGTTTATTTAAAAAAATTAAAAAATGCTGTAATGGTAATTTTTTTTTTGGTGAAGGAAAAATATATGTAAATGTGCCCTCTTAGTTTATTATTAGTAACTATATTGTTTTAAAAAAAAATTGCTTATACTATAATTTTAATTTATATATCCATGTTGAAAAGTATTGTACACTTGCAGCTAATAAATGATACGTATTCTATTCTATTCTAATCAGTGTTTATCAACAAAACATGAGGGGAACTTGGAACAAAATGTAGTGTAGTTCACAACTCCATTATATCTTCAAAATATTTATTTCTGTAAAAATATCGATAACCCAGTTTCTTCTTTTTTTTTAAATTCATTCAATGTTTTATTTGTCCAGGAAGTTTTTCATTTTTTTTTTTTTATGTGCATATTTTAAGTGTTTTTGTTTTAACCTTTTTTTTTTTTTGATTGTTGACATTTCATATTCATATATGTTGTAATTAAAAAGTGTTATATAGAAACACCACAACCAATCCTGATAGATCAGTAAATTGCTATTTAGCTATTCTTAGTTAGATATAAAGATTCCAGATTAATTTTGATTAGTCAGATAAATGTTGGTATGCTGAATGTAAAAATTAAAATAAATATGATTATAATATAATGTGGTCTTCATTTTTGGTAAGAAAAGTATTATATTCTTACCCTCGAAGTTGAAAAGTATTATATTCTTACAGATGTTTAGTTTCTGTTTGTCTTTATCTTATCCTTTGTCCATTTTTCTTTTTTTTTTTTTTACTTTAAAAAGTGCTTTATTTTACACAAACATTTATAAATGTGAATTTTTTCATAATATATATATATATATATTTTCAACATAATCTTTGAATTCTCTCTACTGTTGTCAGCCAGTAAATCTTAAATTAACGTTAACCAGGACTTTCATTAATGTGAAAAATATTTTTATAAACTTTAAGATTCGATAATTTGTAAATATCTACATTTCATCCAGAATTGAATTGATATCTCTTGCTCAATAAGCCTATTGCTATACTCAGTTTTATTTAATACCTATCTTTATTGTTTTATTTTTATCATACCTCCATCAGTTTCTAAAATTTCACCTGAATATTTGCAAATATCAGTAATTCATTGATTTTTTTTTTTTACTTGGGACATATATAATGAATATTTTGAATATTTTTTTTATGTAGACATTTGAAAAGAATTTCTATATATATAAGCAAGTAAAAGGGATATGGACCAACTCCCTTTTTTTCATTAATTGGCTATTCAAATGCTAAATCAATAGATGTGAATGGAAATTCTACAATCACTTTTTTGCTGTGTTAGTTTAGATGATGCTTATACCAAAGCTTCATTACTTCAGTTTATTACAAGATAATATGAATAAAGGAAATCACTAGTTAGATTAAAATGTAGTGAAGTTATAGTAGCATTATGTCAATCAAAAAGGTCACTTAGATAGAATCTATTGTCATACTCAGTGCTTAATAAGAGATTAGATGAAAAGTAAAAAAATATCATCACAGTCTATTATGTATTGATGTATATCATGACTTATTCACATTAATTATAATCTACTTAATAAAGTGAATTAATACTTGGCTTTTTATAATTCAACTTTTGACTTACCATAATCATCAAAATATAGCAATTTTTAATCCATAAATGATTTATTAATCCACTATTTGTACATTTATAAATTGAACTTATTTTTTCGTTATAATAAGCACTCAATCCATTAATTGTTCATATGTATCCATGTCTCAATGCTATAAAAAAAAAAATATAATTTTTACAGAGTCCATAATTTTTTAAATTATTGTTTTTTTACATCTATTGTTCACAAATCATGGATTTGAAACAATATTTCTGCATGTTTTTTTTAGCTTTGACACAGCAAACCAATATTATTGCTATATATATACCTGCACAGATATATATATATAATATAATTAGTTTGCTTATTATTGAATAATGTTTCTGTAATTAATTTTTTATAATTATAATTAATAAATTAAAATATATATATAAAATAATGATAATCTTACAATTTTCTGAAAAACATTGTAATGATTTTGTTTCTAATAAAAATAATTTCAAATACTTTTATTCTAGGACAGTGTTTCCCAACCTGTGGTACGCGTACCACTGGTGGTACGCGAGTTGCTGGTTGGTGGTACACGAAAAATAATCAATAATGGCGGTCATAAAAAAAATTAAATCATAAAAATATCATAGAAACGTTTTTTCCTATAATTCATAAAAATTATTTTAATTAATAATATTATACGGTAAAGTTATTAATATGTACAGTCGATAACGATCTTTAATGTTAATGATAAAATTGAAAGTATGATTAAGAAATTAGATTTTTGGAAACTGTATCAAAAACAATCAACAATCAACCGGAAGTATTCGAAAATCTACTTATTTTTTTGTTTGAAAATAAAGTTAGTCTGTCTCAAGATATACGAGAAAATATAATAGCACATTTAACAGAATTAAAATTGTCTTTCATGGAATATTTTCCAAAACCCGAAAACACAAATGATAATTGTATTTCAAATTCCGTCTATGCAGAAAATTTAGAAAAAGCTACATCATTATCAATAAAGGATAAAGAAAATTTAATAGAATTATCATGTAACAGAACTTTACAAGTAGAATTCAAATGACACAATCTAATTAATTTTCGGTTAAACATTAAAGAATATGAACAACTTTCTGAGAAAGCTCTTAAAATATTATTACCGTTTACTAGTACGAAATTAGTAGGAAGAGCTTTTACTTCATATATTTTTTTAAAAAATAAGTATCGAAACAGATTGAACGCAGTTATAGACTTAAGGGTATATATTATACCTCGCATGTTTTAAACCAAATTTCAAAAAATTATGTTGTTCAAAACAAGCACAAGGATTTCATTAAATTTATTTTATAAAAATATTTGATTATGATAAAAAAATATATTAATTGTTTTTTTATAATTTTGTGTTTTTATTAAAACCATTTATTAGTAAACGAAATATGACAAAATAATAGATAAATAATGAGTCGGATCAAGGCAAATCAATCTAAATTATTTAATTTGAAAGAATGTATCAGAAAAGGATCATAACCAGAAATTAGACTCTCTTTAATTTTTGATCATCTATTGTGGATTACTAGATGTAAGCTAGTATTTAATCATCAAAATTTTAATCCTATTAACTTCATGCAGAACAATATAAAGAAAACAAGAACAAGAGATAGCCTGGTAACCCCTGAGGTTATTTTTACCAGGACTTGGGACATGCTGGATTTATCCTCTCCATGGCCCAACCAATAGCAAGATGCTCCGAAAAAGAGAAAACAGACTCAAATTTGGGAAAACCAAATGAAGGAATGAGAAAATACTTTGAACAAAATATGTACCAAATAATTTTTAATGTAATAATGTAATCTTTAATAAATATTTTGAAAAAAAAAAAGTGAAACTTTGAACAAACACATACATATAAATATGTTATATTGAGTTTATAATTTCAGTGAGTTTATAATCAGGCGTGACGGTTAGTCGTGTTTCAATGTAATTTGTCCCATTATGTGATGTGAATACATACATGGTCACCTTATAATATTTATAATGCAAATAATATAACACACTCGCAATAACAAATTTCACGAAATACAATCATTTTTACGAAGTGGTACAATTTAGCGTGATGTACTACCAAGTGGTACGCGAGCCAAAAAAGGTTGGGAAACTCTGTTCTAGGATATAAAAGCTTCTTATCTAAAACTTTTTATCTACAATCATTCTCCTTTTTAAAAAAAAAAAAAAAAAACAGGTAATGCTTTAAATTATTTTAAAGCCTCCTAGATTGAATTAGCTACAAATAAACTAAATTTCAATTTTAAATGGAGGCGAAAATTTAAATGAAATAAAAATAAGTGTGAAATGATTTGAATTATAAAATCTGATTCTACTTTATACTTATTTCTATGAATAATTATTAAATTGTTTTTATAATTTTTAAGTTTTTTTTTTAGGTATTTGTTATTTATTTTCTCTAATTCCTTATTTGCTTTATTTTGCATTTATAAGTTTCTGCTTAAAAATATAATTTAAGAAAAATGTTTATTTATTTACAATATTCTTACTTAATTTATTATTTTAGTATAATTTCTAATAAAATTTATTTTTTCAAAATGGATTCAACTTAACAAACAAGAATCTTTATAACTTGAGATCAAGTTTAGTAAATAAAATTCAAGCTAGTAAATAAAAAATAAATCTTTATAACATTTGCACTAAAGTAGCTATTGTTAATAACTAAAGTATAATCTTTATAAAATTTAAGGAATTGTAGCTAGAAATCTTTTTTTGTGTGTGAAAAAGTAGTGAATATAATGTTTACACATACTTGTGTATGTTGTTTTGAATTCATAATTTGAGTTAAAATTTTTAAGGCATTAACCTAGATTGCATAAAAAGAAAATAAGACTACTAGATGTGTTATATTCTTTAGCCATCATTGCACATTTGACCCAATGATGTAGACTCCATACCAGAAAATAGATGTATTGATTGTATTACTGTCTGATGTCAAGCTTATTTACTGTTAGTTCAGATGATTATGTGATGCTTGAGTACCTAAGTGACAGACTGAGCCCAATAATTTCATTCAAGGTATCTAACTGGATTTTATTTAACTTATCAGAGAATTGATCCAGCATTATTCTAACTCTTGAGTTTAGCATTCTACTATTATATAGGCTTTGAAGAAGATAACTGCTTTATTGTTTATATTATTTAAGGATTTACTGAAAAGAATAATGTGATAGCAATGATTATATGTCTTCAATGCAGGGAAGTACTATTGTAATTTTGCTCTTTTAAAAAAAAATTATAATTTGACAAATAAACATTAAAAATTTTATAATTTAAGAAGAGGTATTATTTTAAAAAGCAGTTGTATTCTATAATTTTTTTAAAACATCCAATTATATATGTTAAGGTCTTTGCTAGAAGATAATGTTGAAATAATTAAAAAGCTTTTTTATTTAATTATTTAAAATGAATTGTAAACAAAAATTTTATCACACACATAAAACAGTGTACTCTTGTGAAAAGGTGATTCTTTTTTATCTCCATGCTGCCTAGTTTAAATATTCACTAGAAAAATTTTAATGTGTTAACATATCTAGATAATGAATTGTAACATTAAGTGTGACAATGTTTTATACTTTCATAAATCATCTTCAGACTCTCCTTGCTATCACAAAGTCTTGTAAACCACGTGAGAATATTTTGCCATAGACAGTTTGAGTCATCTCAAATATTTCAGTAGTAGTTTTGAGCAATTTTAAACAAAAAAGTAAATAAATGAAAGAAAAGAGAATTTTAGGAAATAAACTAAAATAGCAATTAGATCAGTTAGTAGAATTTTATTAATTGAGTTACAAGGATGGGGAAAAGAAAATCTGATTAACAATATTAGGGTATTTGGTGCCATATTGAATTTTTGAAAAACTGACTTGAGACACAATTTTCACAATAACTTCAGTGTTAATTACTAAGGAAAACAATAAAGCTAAGACAAATAGTGATTATCATTAAAAAAGTAAGGAAAAAAATAATTTTTCAATGTCCCAAAAAATATTACTGTATTGTTAGTTGATAATTTCTAATTCATCATTAACTAAGTTTAAAATTACATCTTCATTGATAATTTATTTGTATCCATAGCTTCAGAACTTAGCAAAGTACTAACATAAGAATTCTTAATTTTTATCTTGTACCCCAAAAGCTAAAAAAATCTCAAGGCATCTATAAGAAAAAGATTCATCCTAATAAAAGATACAAAATAAATTATTTCCATAAGGTGGATATGCATTTGTTATCATAGCAATTAGCTTCTTGTCTATCCAAAACTAGAAATTGAAGGCTACTGTCTGTATTAATGATAAAATGAGCTTCCTCTCTTTTTATGTTTTTTGTGCACACCAATGGTGCTATCTTGTCATGTTTATTATTCCACAGAGATATAATTTCTTTGCATATAGTTCATTTTCTAGCTATAGACTTGAAAATAATGTGATGCAAGATGTAGCAAAACTACTGACTCCACAGCATGAGTACCAAGACATAGGCAAGAATCAGGATTTGATTCTTTGCCTGCATACAATTCCAGGTGGTTTACAAAACCATTGTGGCTATCACCACATACACCACTTGAAACCTCTCTTTATTGGTTTTTAGAATTTATATTTTTACATGGCACTATGTCCAATAAATTTTGTGATTGCTTTATAAACTGCAACCTTTCTGTATATCTGATAATCAGTCTTAAAATTTACATTGTACTGCTCTATAGTACCTTAATTTTATATATAAAAATCATTATTTGTTTATAAAAACACAGATATGCAAGTACAAACATAAACACACTAATACAAATATAAACACACTAATAAATTATTAAACCTTTTGAGAATCATTATGTCTATAAAATAAGGTTGTCTCAAACTTGGATCAGAGCCCCAAAATTACACTGTACATAAAATCACTACCTTTGTTATATTTGAATTTGAATACAAGTATAATTTATATACTACACAGACACACTAATATAAATGCAAACATATTAATAAATTATACATTTATCAAATAATAAAAAAATTTAAATTAATAATATTCAAATTTAAATTGAATATTTACGACCAATATTACGTTTATTTTCTGGATGAAGGCGTTGAAATTATAAATCATCAGGATTTGTTGAATCCATTTTATTAACAAGTCTGACCTATACCAAAATTGTGCCTTTGTCTTCTGGTTGCAATCTAGTAAACTGAGCAGAAAAAAATATTAAATGAACTTTTTAATAAAAATATTCATAAAAAATCGAAATTTTATAAGATTTTAACATGCAATACTCTATTTTAAAAAGGAACTCAAGCCGCTGAGAATGCAATTTTAAAAAGAAGACAAAAGAAATTTTAATTTCAACGAATTAGTGACAGCGACGCTTATAACTTTAAACTCGTTAAGATTCAGAACCCGCTCTCTTCTTTTTATCTGTAAGAAAGAAAGAATGAATGAATGTTATAAAAGAAATAAGATATAAGTCAAAATATAATGTAACTTAAAATAAAAATTAATTCACAGTAAAAATAGACAATAAATTAATTTTGAAAAAGTAATCTTTGTAAACTATCTCATTGGCAGGAATGCAATTAAATTTTGAAAAATTCCTGGCCAATAAGATAGTAGATTAATCTAAAGAAAAAGATAAGATTAATCATTTAATTAAAAGCAAAATATATAAAAGTGAACAACAGAGGGTAAGTGGTATAAAACGGCCGACTTGATAGTTGGAGGCAATCAGTTAGTCAAAATTTTTGTGTTGAAGTTAATAGGGAGTCAAGTCTGTGAATTATTAACTAATAATCGGCAAAGCAACATTACACACTGCTACGAAAACCACAGGAGTGCCCATCTGGGCTTCGTTCCTTGATTTCTATCACCATCAGTCTCTCTCCGGCTATCAATGCCGGTGTCTATAATGTAGGACTCTGCCGCATACACTCGCCTATTGCCATTCAGAAGTTCTGGAAAAGGAAAAGAAATTGTAGTTGATGACCACATGGCCAGCCACGAAGAATGCAAGGAGCATCATGAACTTAAAAGCCCACAGAACTGTGAAGGAAAGTCTATTCATATTGGCAAAATAGATGATATGAAGAATTAGTATTAACATTACAAATGTCAATTATGTAATAGAAGTATGCGATGAATTAACTCTTGTTAAACTATATTTATGCTGTTTGATAATTAGTATTATATCTATTTATATTGTGTTAAATATATGTGTAATTGTAACATTAACCTAATGTTGTGTGTGTGTATATATATGAATAAAAAAATTTAAATAAATATTACTTGATCTGTTCTTTTTCCTTTAGCAGCATCACTGTGATTAGAGAATTGGGCAAGTTTGATAGGTGCTATTGATTCATGCACTAGGTCCACTGTCTCATAATGTTGGAACTAGTCTGCGTAAGTTTCCAAGCGCTGGGTTTCATTCCAGTTATACAATATTTATATGGCAAGATGGCACCTGAGATTTATCTCTAAAAAAATAAATTGCCTTTGGAGGATTGGCGTAGGATCAGCAGTTATGGAGGGATACTATGATCGGAATTGGTGCATTCCTGCAGTCTTGATCTGGTCATAGGTATGATTGATAGTTAATCTGTCGGCAATATTCTACCTCTCAGCTTGAGTGTACAATACAGGATGTCAAAGCCATTGCATTTTTTTAAGTAAATCAACTTAATGCAATGTGATATTTAATTGAAGCTATTAAGTTCAATAAAGGTTACAACAAAGTATATAAATTTATAGTTGATATAATATTCTAAAAGAAAGAAAAAATAATATAAAAAGATGATTAAATAAGAAAAAGAATGTTTATACTAAATAAATAATGATAATAAAAAAATAATAATAAATGATAATACTAGTAATAATTAAAAATAAAACTGAGACTGTTACAAATGTTTCCATTTTCCACATGAAATGTTTTCATTAATTTCCATCTTCCGTGATCGTTATAATATACATATGCTCTTTTTTTTTTTTTCAATTTTTTACTATTGATGTATATATGTATAAGAATGAAAGTTTTAAAATATCTAAAAATATATAGTGCACATAGAAAAAAGAGAAACAAAATTGATTTAATATTATATGATTATGCTTAATAGTAATAAAAAAAATAGATAAATTAGTCTTTAACAGAATTTAAAGTTTATATCTGTGCTAGAAATAATAAGATAACCTCCATCTATTCATTTCAGATAAATATATTAATGATTAAATATAAATAAAATCAATAATATATTTATCTGAAGTGGATGGCATAAAAAATGTAGTTGCAGAGGATTTGATTCATGGTTTAAATTGTAGTAGTATACGTATCATCAATTTACTCATAACAGATTTATTGGACAGTCTTTCTTTATGATTATTTAAATATTGCTTTATTCTTTTTATTCAAAAAAATTCTTTTTTTAAATGAACCAAATTCATTAGCATTAATTATAAATGACGTCCATATTTTCATAATGTAGAAATATATAATTGTATATTTGATCTAATGATATTTTTTTTCTATTGTTTTTATTTCATATTAGGTGGATTAAGTAAAATAGATGCTCCTAATGCTTTAGGAGGGGAAAACCTAGAGATTAGCACAGAACATGAAGTCGATGTAATCAAAGGTTGTTTAGATGCCAGTGGGTTTGCAAAAGAAATAAAAGAAAAGGTTTTGCATGAAGTTGCAAAAATGAGATTGAAACATGAAGAAAAGCTAAGCAATGCCATAGCAGCCAAAAGGAGTCTGCAACAGGTAATAAATCTACATTTTTTTACATTAAAACAACATACCAAAGTTTTTTCACTTTTTTTTAATGTGTATTATCAAAAATGGATTTAACATTTATTTTAGTTTAGTTGTTGTTCATAAAAAAAAAATTGTGATAATTGCAGTTTGATAAATTTTCACTTAATAAGAACTTGAAATTATTGTCATTTTATTAAGCCTAAATGACATTTAAGCTACAATGGATGTTCTTATTTTATATTATTACTAATTTACATTTGGAATTTAAATTTTTTTTTACAAAACAGAATTAAGTTTGTTTATTATTTAGGCAAACCCAGACATATTGCAAATATAAGAGATATAGTCTTTAACAATTATTTTTATTATTTTTAATCACAAAAGTTTATTTATTTTAATTTTCATATGCATTTGAAGCATTGAAACTTTCAAGAACAGTATTAATTGTGCTACAGAAATCTCAGAAATTAATTTGAAATAGTATTTTTAATATCTGATATTAAAATTGATTATAAAATATTAAAACTCTTTTTGTATCCTCTTTAGCGTTAATTTTTATTAGCGATATTTTAAAAAACTTGTTGAAAATACTCGTGATAAAACTTTCAATGAAAATTTTTCAAACTTATTGAATAAATAAATAAGTATCAAAATTCTGGTTTTTAAAGAATTAAAATCAGTAATCATCTGAAATCCGGGCACGGCCGCCTGATGGCATTGTTTATGTGTCAAAACACATGAAAATGCCGTTTCTGCAGCCGGCCTTACGGCTAATACAACATTTACATTGTATTAACCCATTGCAGGTCACTTTACATGACATTGCACAAAAATATTACGGCCTGTTTTGTGCTTTGAAACTATTTACCCGTATTTGTTCTATTCATAGCTTGAGGGTGTTTTAATTTCAAGTCGGTACAACTTTTTAAATCTCCATAATAGAGTAATGCCATTTATATTTAAATAATGTTGTTAATTACCAAATAATTGTCATATGGTCCCCACCCTTTTAATATGTAAAAAATTGGCAAAGGGTATGTTCAAACACGGTTCGACAAAGCTCACGCGCTAAATCACGTTTCAGCGGGGAAAATATACGAAACCAATAAAAGGTCTGAGAAGAATGTGCAATTTTTAAACTTTTCAGAATTGCCGAGTACAGAAAATGAGGGAGACTGTGTTATTTTTTTAAGCACATAATGTCCTCCGAAATACTAGACTTTTTATTACAGCAATAAAATAATAAATAAGTTCAAAAAGTCCAAAGTTTATGTGCTTTTTTTTTTATTTCATTAGAAATTGACAAGTATTTGGATTATATTTTTTCAGCGGGGTTAAAAAAGCAGTTTATTGTAGAAGGCAAAAAAAAAAAAGGTAATTCAAAATGAAATATAAATAAAAGTAAAAAGTGAGAAAAAGTTGTTGAAAAAAAAAAGAAATTATTGTCTTTTTGTTATAATTATTTTTCCGAGTGTGGGGATTTGAAAATAATTTTGTACCCATAAAAAACACAAAAGTTACTTTTGATTTAATAAGAAGAAAAACAATTTGGTCAACCAAAAAAAAAAAAAAAGGTAGAAAAAATTCAAAACAATTCCCAAATAATTGCATTATATTTTTTCAGCAGGGTTAAAACAAGTGGGGTTAAAATAAATGACTATTTTTGTTTACTTTTTGTTAATAATAACAGTATGAAAGCCCCCCAAAAAGCTGTTTATTGTAGAAGCCAAAAAAAAAAAAAAAAAAGGCTAATTCAAACGAAATATAAATAAAAGTGAAAAAAAGTTATTGACTTTTTGTTACAATTATTGATCCGAGGGTGGGGGTTTCAAAACAATTTTTGAAACCCCAACAACACAAAAGTTACTTTTGATTTAATAATAAGAAAAACAATTTAGTCAACCAAAAAAAAAAAAAGTAGAACAGAGTTGAAACAAGTCCCAAATAATTGTATTATATTTTTTTTGGCGGGGTTAAAATAAGTTTTTTTGTCGTGAAACAGTCCGAAGTTGTTAAAATCAGAAAAATAAACACATAATTAAATTACCAAAATTTGTTGAATAAAGAAAAATGTCAGATTAAAAAAAAAAAAAAACGAAAATGAATATAAAAATTTGTTTAATAAAAAAAGAAATCATGTTATAAATGAAATAAAAATTTGTTTAATTAAAAAAAAATAAAAATCATGTTCTATAAAAAAAAGTTGCGGCGGCCCAATAACGGTACATTTATTGATTTTGTATAGCATCAACGCCCCAAGTGGCCGTGCCCAGATTTCAGATGATTACCTTAAAATCTTTATGCAGATTGGCATGAATCTTTAATTTCACAGGCTTAATGTTTTATTTAAATATCAAAAATCAAATTTGATCTGATTTTGCTTGAAAAGATTGGATATATTGACACAGTTTGATCTGTATCTGTCTATAACATTATTTAATAATATTTAAGTTTTTTATCTTGTACAATATTAGGTTGACATACCTATAATGATGCATAAAATAAGGTAGTATAAACTCTTAAAATATTTTATTAAATTGCACAAAGCATAAATAATTTTTTTTTTTTTCTCCTTGATTAAAAAAAAAAAATATCAGTGTTTTTTTATAATATTAATTTAAGCAAGTTTACTTAATTTAAAATTAATTTTGAAACTTTTTAAAATTGTATTTTTGTTTATTTCAAAATCATAAAATTTTTAAAATTAATTGGAAAAATAAGATTTACTTTTAAAAGTCTATTTGTCAGTATAAAAACTACATTATTTTTTACAGAATTTTCTGAATTTATCTGGTTATAAGATGCCAGCTTTTTTTTTCTTTTCAAGATGTTTTATCTCTTATATATATATATAGTTGTTTTATTTAATGGATTATTGAATAGTTAAAAGTTCTCTAAAGTATGATTATTATTAATTGCATTAAAACTACTGCACAAGTTAAGATTAGCCATTGTCACTGTTAACTCTTAACACAATAACAATCAAAAAATCTTTTTTTTGGATTATTTGCTGTACATCTTCTATAAGTGATTGAAGAATATCATCTATAGAATCTTATACCAAGCATAAGCTACTTTCAATTTTGCAGATATTTCTGTTTCGAGCGTGAAAAAAACTGTTTAAGAATTCAATGGATTAAAGTTTCTATATTATTTAAATACAATTGTGTGATTGTATACATAGACTTGTATACAAATATTTTATACAAAAAATATATATAATTTTATCTCTTTTATGTATTGTTTATATAAAGCTATATGTGTTAATATGAATACAAACATAGATACATGTGCGTAAATGTGTATAATGGTTATATGTTTGTATAGACAATAACAAAAAAAAAAAACTAAAATTAGATAATTTCTTGCGTGTGCATAAGAAGGCACATGGTTATATGATACAATGAAGTTAATTCATTTACCATTTATTCTGAAAAATAGTTATTTTAAAATTGCATTGCAACATGTATAGCCAAATGAAACTATAAAGAATGTCAATAATGATATAAAAAACAAAAAACAATATTATAAAAATAAATGTTTAATAGAACAATACAATGGCAATAAAAAAATGTTTAATTAATTAAAGGATGACATATCCCAAAGACCTAAAGTATTTATGTCAACATTAGACCAAAAAAAATAGATAAATAAATTGATTATAATTGATGGATATATTTTATAAATGTTTGAGAATTGTTCATTTTCATAAATTAAACTAACTTATCATATTACAGATTTTTTTTGTCTTCTAATGGTATATTTTCACATTATCTTATAATATCATAGCTGTTTTGGAACTTTTCTAGGAAAGAATTTTAAACATTGAGAGAATAATTGATCTTTACTAAGACGGAGCATACACTTAAAATAAATACTGACACTTTCTCATTAAGTTTGAACTTCTTATATCTATTATGGTATTTTCCATTTTTTGTCTTATAATAATTCTATTTATTGCTTACATTTTGTAATAATATACATGTGCTCTTCCTTTTTTAATCTATATATTTTTTCACACTAGCATTGTTGATATATCTTCCAAAATTAATCTTTTTATTTTTTTCCCCTCATTAGGGTATTTTTATTATAAGTTTTAAATTGTACTATGTTTAATATTTGATTATATTTTGAAGCTATTTTTTTTTTACATGTTCATTTTTTAAATACTATTCTCAGTTTTGTATATCACTTTTGGTGGTGCCCTAATTTCCGCCTAACATGAATTTTTTCTTAACTTATTTTGTTTAACAAGATATGCTGTACGTATATAGGCAAGTCTGCTAAAATGAATTAATTTGTTCTAGAATGCCATTCTATATGTACCATTGATTCATTGTAGTTTAAATTGAGGTATCTATATTTAAAAGTAATTCATTCTAGACTCATGATCAATAGCAAAGTTATGGTCCAATACAATCATTAAACAATATGCAATATATAAGCATAAAAATATATGTAAATTTGAAAGTTCGATTTTTTAACAAAAACTTAAATTGAACCTTTAAAAGCATAAAAACTATCTAATTTATCCTAATAAAAGTTTACATTGATAGTTGGGTCATTGTTTCTAGTCATCGAATATCATCATTTGTAGAGTATTTACCCATTTTTTTGAAAAATGAATACCGAATTGACTGTGTTATGCTGAATTTTTGTATCTTCCTAAAGTAAAGAAACAAGACCTTACTAATATAATTGAAATGAATTCCACAGCAGCAAAATATGGTTGATAATCTTTGAATAGTCGAACAGTAATATCCATAATGTGAATGCTATAATTTTTCTCCCTCAGCCTCTTTGTCCATAGAAGTTGTTTGGGGCAACAATGCCTCTGCCTTATTTTTGTGAAGCTCCATATGATCCCTGGCTTATCTATGTGTTCTTGCATTAGCTCTTCCACATTCTCTTTTTTTAAAACCAGGGAACTGTTTAGATGCACAATTTCTTATACAGCAATTTCCTCTCTTTGTTGAAATTTACTTTTAAAACTACAGCACTTAGACACAATAATTTTGAAGCTGAATTCAAACACCTAACAGAAACCTCTCCAGAAAAGCATTTGCTATATTGAAGTGACTCCTTCAACAGTTTTTTGGAGTCAAGTGTAAAAAGTTCTCTCATAGCATTTCTTACACAGTCCCTTACAGTTTTTTAAAATTAGCAATCATTTGCTGGTTTATAAATTGTAGGAGAGGATCTCATATTTATAGAAAAAGGAGTGTCTCGAAGAAACTGAAATTATTTAATAATTCTATCAGATCAAAAGGGTGAAATAGAACAATCTATGCCAAAAAACATTCATTAGAAATTTCTTTTAAAGATATTCACAAACAGTTAGGCTAAACACTTTAATAGTCCAGCCAAAAAAAAAAAACATACTCCTGATGATATCCAACCTTTGCAGTTACAATGCTACAATACTCCAAGATAATTTTTCTCAAGAATTTTAAAATCTCTTGAACTTTTTGAATGATATACTTCCCTGAAGCATTGGCTCAAAAGAACAATGTAAGACCATTTATTAGTTTATGACTAGACTTTATTACTAAACAATGCAACATTTTGGTTTGTGGTGTGTTTCTGTGTTTATTGTTTTCCTTAAATGGCCAAAAATTTCTTGCTATGAAACAAAATTTCCCTCTTCACTATTTTTTTAAAATTCCTCAAGATATTCTGCACTAGCAGCCTCACAATGCCTTACAATCCTAAGCAATCTAGTTTTTTTCCTGAATTTAATGAATCAATTCTTTTTCATAAATATTTGATGCTATTACCTGCAATTTGCTCTATGATATTACAATATGAACTTAGGTCTCTTTAGAGGTTGTTTAGACTATCTGCATTTTTTTTAATTCATCCTTTTTTTTTTTAAATCATGCACCATATTTCCAGCTTAAATCTTTGTCAGTTTTACCATTTTCTCTTTTAGAAACACCCCCCCCCCCCATTTTCTCTTTTAGGACCCCCCCCCCCATTTCAGAGTTAATAAATTTTCTGTTTGTCTGATTCATGATTAAAATTAATGTCTAAATGAAAAGAATTTTATAATAAATGAAAAAACTGTTAAAAATTTCAAAATAAATTGCAGAAAAATATGCTGTAGTAATTAATGTAAGTTTTGAAAACATAAAAATGTCTGATGCTTTACTGAATGATAAACCATTTTAAAAAGTTTTGTGTGCATGACTTTTATCAACCAATAATGTCAATTGTAATATTTTCTATTTCAGCCAATGACTTTCATTAATTTAATCATTTTTAGATTATCACTTCAATTTCCACCATTTTCACTTTTATTTTGATTTTTTTTTTTTCTAATGCAGCATTAATGAGCTTTCAAATTTGGTGGTTCATGGCTAAAATTATTGCAATTTATGTACCTAGGAAAATATTTTTAAATAAAATTTATCCATCTTTTACTGCTGGAGATAGAAAATAGATATAAAGACTAAAATGATTATTAAATTTTAGCTCTTAGATTTTCACTAAACTTTTTTTTTTTTAAATTTTATCAACATTAATATTATGTCAAATTGGCTCATAACTAAAATCACAGTATATGTATTTAGAATATTTTAAAATGAAATATAAACAGTATTTTTACAGCTAAAGATAGAGTTATGCAAACTAAATTAATAAGTAAGTTTTGTGCAATAGAAATGTCTGCCATTGTGCAAATCTTGTTTGGTTTATTAGTTTTTTGTTGTAATATGAAATATATATTTTAAATTTCAGATTTAAAAGAATGATATTCTTATAACTATTTTCTTTGTAAAATATATGTTTTTTAATATTCTTTTTTTAACAATAATTTTATACTTTATAATTGTTGCGGAATATATGTAATTGTTTGCTTGGATTTTTTTTTTTAAATTTTTAGGAAGTTGAATTTTTACGAGTAGCCAAAAGAGAAAAACTTCGAGAAGAAGCAGAAGCCAGGCGTATGTTACGCAAAGAAATAACAAAACAGAGAACTGATTATGAACGTAAAATACAGAAACTCAAACAAGAACTGGACATATTGCGTAACAGAAGATATTCTTCTGAAATTAGTAAAGATTCTCCGGTGAGGTCACCTGATAAAACATTATCCATTGGTTCTGATATTGTGATAATTAAACAGGAGAAAATGGACGAGGTAATGGATAAACCAGGGATTGATGATTCTCCAGTCACCTGAGCTTTTGTATAAAAGTCTTTGTTTACTTTTCAATTGCTGCTAGTCTCTAAGGGCATTATTATCATCGTTTTTAAATGTTTATTGTTTAAGTGAAAATGAAATGAGATTTCATTTTTATTTGTGGGTAATTTTATTTTTTTTTAAAACTTTTTCATCGGATTCTGTTGAATATTCTTTATATGTATAGTCCAAATTGCATTCAACTAGTGTCCATACTTGATAGAATTGTTGATCTCACTACAGAACTAATCTAAATTTGAGTTTCAGCATGTATATTATATATATACACACATACACACTTGTTTATACACATGTTTACACACACATACATTTTGTCTGGTATTTTAACTTGGGTGCTACCCTATATAAATATACATATATATGTATTGTGTATGTATATATGTAAGAGTATTTATATGTATCTTTATTAGACAGTACATATATATATATAAGCATACATGCATACATATCCATGTATAATATATATATAAATTTTAAAAAAGTACTGCCATATTTTATAAAAAGGTTTATCATGAACTATTAATTATATGTTACATAATAGCCATTTTATGTTAAATATGAGAAGATAGTTTTATTTCTGGAAAAGAGTTTAAAAGTTTTACAATTTTTTTTTTTAATTATCATAATCTAATTTTTTGAACAATTAGAATGAAATTACTGTTTGAGATTTTTTTTTTTTTAACATATATATGTATAATTATCATAAATACTTTTTAGTATATGTATTCTCACAATTTACATTTTACCATGGCTAAGGCATTTATTTACAAACATATCTAATGTTACTAATTGGATTCCATGATGTAATCTAAACTTTCTTTAAATAACCAAATTATCATAAAGAACTATTTTCAGACAAAACTAATCAAATCATTTTTTGTTCTGTCATACTCTCCACTCACCATCTTTTTTAAAAACAATTTTATGATTAATGATTCTTTTGCCCAGTTTGGGTCATGAGTAATTTGTGCAGTGTTTATATGGTAGGCTCTTGAGCAATTTGTTTAGGATTACAAGCACAATTTTGAGAATGAATTTGGGTATCGTTTCAAAGAAGCAACAAAGATGAAGAGCTTGCATGAGTGGTCTTCCTTTGCTCATACTGCCATTATAGAAAAATATATATATATGATCATTTATGTACAGTATAAATATGTTAGAATACATTTAGTATTTGCCAAATTAAAATCGCACAACCGGTGTTTCTGTTTTTCAAATGAAATACTGGCCTTTTCTGAATCATCAGAAAAATTTACTTTCTGTTTAGCCAGAAATGGATTTTTTTTTAATCCGGTGTCTATATTTTATTGTATTTTTATATTATTATTTAGCAATAATAATAATGATAATACACTTTGTATGTTTTATCCTACCCCCTTCCCCTTTTATTATTCTGTTTATATATGTGTCTATATATATACAAATACATTAATACATACCAGATATATATTAGACATATTTTTTTTTAGAATTCTATGTACAATTTGTTAATATTTTGATTTCATTTCTTTTTGTACTTAAAATAATTATTAATATTAATTTTAGATTGTTTAGATTGTTCATTATTTTTATTAATTTTTAACTTTTTTTTTTAAAAAAAACTTTATTATAGTTTTTTTTAAAAAAACAAACAAACGGGGGGGGGGGGCTAAATTTAAATATTTTTCTTTTTTGCTTTTAAACTAAGGGAAATTTGTAGTGACTGGGTGGCTTTTAACAGTAATTTAATTAATATATAATTATAATTGTAAAGAGCACTCAACTAAAAATCATGAAGCTATCCCCTTAACCAAGGTTTTTATGTATATAATTATATAAAAGCTGAGCCATTTAATTTTTTTTTTTTTTTAATTATATACTATAAAATATATAAAGTTGTTAAATTGTAATTTTTCTATAGAGAGAAAACAATTCACTTTCAAATGGTGTTATTTGTTTAATAAGTTGTAAATATTGTTACATTTTCAAAAATTCTGTTATGAAATATGTGTTATAATCCCAAAGTAAAAAATAAAATAAAGTAACTACTTCAATGTATAAACTATAACCAAATATGTTACTTCTTTAAATACCTTTTTTTTTTTTTAATGTGTGTGTATATTGCACAAGGCTGTATATCATATCAAATAAATATATGTACATCAAAATAAATTTTTTAGTACATTAAATGTATTAAAACAGGCAAAAACTCACTAACGGTATTGCCACATTAAATGTACTTTTTTCTTTTCTTAATTCAGTCGATTTTACTTGTTCTTTTATTGAGATCTGAATTAATATATATATATATATTTAGTAAGCAGTAAAAGACTTCTGTTAAGTGAGGTAAATTTGGAATATGTCTAAATTATACTTGTTGATTATTGACACTATTTTAAACAACAAAAATGCTTTGCTGAATTATACTGCATGACTAAATAAACAGTTCTTTTTTTAATTTTTTTTTTTTAACATGCTAATTATCTTAATTATTATTATTATTTATCAATTGCAATTTTTAAAAATATATATCAAACTATTTTGATTAAGTTTAGCATTATACATGTATTGGAGTACCAATTAAGCTTTCATGATTTTTAACAATTGCTCTAATTTGAATCCAATTCAGCAATTTGCATTTTACTGATAATTGTTTATACCCAATATTTAAATTTTCTCATTCATTTTTACAAGTTTAATATCCTTTTAAAAAAAATTAGATTTAAATTTTTGAAGAAATTTATTTTGAACACACCAGTTTCAATTATTTGGTGAGCGTTTTGTCGTGCACCGTGGTATTGATGCTGTTGCATGCTTACAAAAAATATACAAAAATAAAAAAACACACAAAAAGGCAGCATTGTTAAGCATTTGTTTTCCATGTCATTCAGACTTGTAATCATCATTTTATTTTTTGGCTCTCCCTAGTGGTAAAATGTTATCATTATTTCATAGAATGTTATTCATCAATTTGAAGCTGTTTTTTCTTATGTAAAAATATATACGACATATAGTGTAATTTTTTTCCTTTCAAATTTTTATTTTCTTTATGTAATGCATTTTACAATATTTTATCACATGTAGTATGTTCATACATGTATCTTACCACAATGTATTTGCTAATTATTTTTTTTATATTTATGTTTGTGTAAATCATATGTTCCTTTCCCTTTCCATCATTCCATTCCATTTCTTTTGACCACTAGGGGATGCTGTTAAACATCATTGTAGTATATTATGTTTGCCATTGTGGCAACCAAAAGATGAAAAAAAAAAAAAGAATACTTTAAAAAATTATATATATATACATGTAATACTAATAACAAACAATGTTTAGTGTACTGTATCTAGCATAGTGATTTTTTTCCTGAAAGAAATGGCTCAGGTTTAAGTACTTTATATTAAATGTATTATGGAGAGTTTATCCTTAATTTTATGAGAGTGTCATCCATTTTCTTTAGGAAAATTCACACATAAAATGTCAAAATATACTCAAAACTGAATAAATGTTTTATATAAATATGAAAAGATTATTTCCTTTTTTTTAAAAAAATCCATCTGTTATCTGCAATGTTCATTCATATAATTCTTGTTTTAATGTGATAGCCCTACAAGTATATTTACATACTTTTTATCTATTTGCATATACTCAGTTATTTAAAACTAGTTAGTTTTTAAAAAATCTACAATAAGATCAACAGTGCATTTAATACATATATAAATATTGTTATCCTAATTCTAGAAAAAAAGAAATGAATAAAATGTTAAAGATCAGTTTTGCAGTGACTATACAAGCTAATTTATAAAACAAAACATATTCATATATATATCACACATGCAAGTCTTTATATGATATCTTGAAAAAATGTATTTTAACATCTACAACAAGTTTTTTTTTTTAATTCTTCAATAGTTACCTAAATTGCATAACCCTTACGATGTATTCTATCCTTATTCATATGCTGGGATACAATGGACCTTTATGCAATGATTTGCTATAGCAATCATTATCAATTTGTACTCACTATTT
This sequence comes from Epiperipatus broadwayi, assembly GCA_028023455.1. Taxonomy (NCBI): domain Eukaryota; kingdom Metazoa; phylum Onychophora; class Udeonychophora; order Euonychophora; family Peripatidae; genus Epiperipatus; species Epiperipatus broadwayi. Next base: position 409,069 of record JAQFVV010006396.1, on the reverse strand, counting down.
TGATTTACAATCAATTACTCACTACTTTATATTTTAAAAAAAAAAAATGAATTTTTTTTTAAAAAAACATTCACATTTTTTAAAAAATGGCAACTTATTTATGCTTAAAAGGTATTGTACAGAATGTATTCATTTTATAGTAAACAATATTGTTTTTATTATAGAATTAAAATAGGATTGATGTATTTACATAATTTTCATTCAGTATTCTTACTATACAATCAGTACTTTCATTTATGATATATACAAACTAAAGATTTTGATCTTTGACGGTTACAAAAGCAAATAAAAAGTGTAATTTTCATTCAATGCAATATATAATCAAAAACATATTTTGATCACATACAATAATAGTACATTAATAACAAATTTTAAAATGTTGTTCGTTAGTTAAAACATATTAATTCTGTGAATTTTGGATTGAAAGTTTTATGAATGCTAATTTCACGTGCAGAAAAATTATGGCCAGTGTAATTATAAAATATATTCATTGTGATTGTAAAGTTACTTTGGATTAAAAGAAAAAAAGATTCTATATGTATGCAATTAATTATCAATTTTATATGATCAAAGTTTAAAATATCATATATTTATCTTGTAATTTATTTCTGACATTCAAGATAATAGCTGCTTTTATCCCAAATATAATATTAGCAAAAAAATGAAAAAAAAATTTAATCGTTTACATTATTAAAATTACAGGGAAATAACTGTACATAACATTTTTTTTATTTAATTTTGGCTGCATTTATATAAAATAAATAAATTTTTTGAACTGTTACTTTAAAAAAAAAAAAAATCAGTGCTGCAAAATATTCAATTTTATTGGGTAGATATTGCAAAATAAAAAACTTTGATAATAGAATATAAAGTGCACTAAAAATAATGTTTTAATTTAAGGAACCATGATTCAGAGAATAATACAATTCTCAGATTGCATGAGAAGCAAATGGTAGACTGTCATCAAGAAATTAAAAATTTATTAAAGAGAAACAAATAGCTATAGTTATTGAAATATTTTCCCCAATATATATATACAATTATGATAGACAAAAATAAAGCACGGCCCTTATTCCCAGGAGGCTGTAAAGTCACCAACCAAGGCAGCAGTTGGTAGCCGAAGGCGGAGGGTGCTAAGAATCCCCTGATTGCGGACCCAGGCTGCCATTTGATGACGACTTTTTATTTAGGTACTTACAACTGCAGATCACTTTCAAGTGAAGGAAGATTGCAAGAATTAGAAGAAGAACTCTCTTATATTAAATGGGACATTATTGGACTTTGTGAAGTTAGAAGAAAAGGTGAAGAGACAATTGATTTAAAAAGTGGACATATACTCTATTATAAAGGCACAAATATTGGAAATACAAGTGGAGTAGGATTCATTATAAATAAAAAGTGGAAGAACAATATTGTGGAGATTGATGGTGTATCGGACAGAGTGGCAAGATTAGTTATACAACTTAATAGCAGATACCAAATGCAGATAATTCAGGTTTATGCCCCAACAAGTTCTCATAGTGATGAAGTAGTAGAAGATTTTTATATGGATGTACAAAAGGCTTTTGATCAGAGTAAACACCATTTTAAAATTGTTATGGGAGACTTTAATGCTAGAATTGGTAAAAAAAATGAAAGATGAAAGTTGGTTATGGTAATAGAAATGAGAGAGGACATAGACTTGTGGAGTTTGCAGAAAAAGAAAAACTTTATATTATGAATTCTTTTTTTGAGAAAAATGTTAAAAGGAAATGGACATGGAAGCATCCAAATGAAGGTACAGCAGAATTGGATTATATTTTGACTAACAGGAAATACATATTTCAAGATTGTAATGTTCTTAATAAATTTAACACAGGAAATGATCATCGATTAGTAAGGTGTAAGATACGTGTTAATGTAAAACTAGAGAGACAAAAATTATTAAGAAAAACAATATTTACAGTTGATATTTCTAATCTTCAGAAACATTCTAATGAATTTAAATTAGAACTTACAAATCGATTTCAAGTATTAGTAGATTTTGAACATGATTCAGATTTGAATGAAATTAATATGAAAATAACTGATACACTTTTGAAAACTGCAACAAAGATAGCTGGTAGAAAGAAACAGCAATTGACCAATAAAATTTTTACTGAGACTAGAGGATTTATGAAGAAAAGAAGGAATATGAAGATATACAAAAATGATGCATTAAAAAGAATTGAATATCTCGAATTTTGTAAAATGGTGCGGAAAAGAGTTGAAAATGATATAAGAAAGTATAACTGTGAACTAGCAAGGAAAGTTGTAGAAGAAAATAAAAGTCTTAAGAATGTAAAACAACATTTTGGTATTGGTAGGAAATTTATATCTGCAATAAAAAAAAAGATGGAATTATTACTAAAAAAAGAGATGACATCATGAAATTGGTAGAAGATTTTTATCAAGAATTATATAGTAATAAAGAACAAGTACCTCCTATATCTATTACATCTTCCAAATTGCCCAGAATTATAAATGAAGAAGTGAGACATGCAATTAAATGTATGAAGAAAGGAAAGGCTCCAGGTAATGATGGAATTATAATTGATATATTAAAAGAAGCAGGTGAAGAAATAGAAAAAATTTTAGCAAAGTTATATACCAAATGTCTAAATGATAAAGATGTACCGGATGATTGGAAGAATGCAGTAATAATATTAATATTTAAAAAAGGTGATAAAGAAGATATTAGAAATTACAGACCTATCAGCCTTTTATCAGTTTTACTACTCGTCTACAGAGAACATTGGATTTCCACCAACCAAGAGAACAAGCCGGATTTAAAAGTGGTTTTAGTACAGTAGATCATATCCAGGTATTGAGAGAAGTTATAGAAAGGACAAATGAATATGAGTTGCCATTATGCTTAGGATTTGTAGATTATGAAAAGGCATTTGATTCTATAAACATTTCTTCAGTGATTAAAGCATTAGATCATCAAGGTATAGATCCAGGATATTGTCATATTTTAAAGAATATTTATAAAAATGCAACAGCAACAATTAGATTACATAATGACACTTCAACATTGAGAAAGGTGTAAGACAAGGTGACTCCATATCTCCAAAACTTTTTACAGTAGTGCTGCATGAAATATTTTATGGATTAAAATGGGAAACTAAAGGAGTTAAAGTAAGTGGTGATTATTCAAGTCATTTAGATTTCGCAGATGATGTAGTTGTTTTTGCAAATAATGCTTTAGATCTGCAGGAAATGTTGCAGGAATTATCAGATGAAAGTAGGACTAAAGATAAGTGTTAAAAAGACTAAAGTAATGTTTAATCGATTTGCTCAAAATATGAAAATTTAGATTGATTATGATGAATTAGAAGTTAACAGTTACAAATACCTTGGTCAGATTATTAATACAGATGGAAACATAATGGAGGAAATTAATCATAGAATTAAACTTGGTTGGAGTGCTTTTGGTAGAAATAACTTGATACTAAAAGGAAATATGCCTATGTATTTGAAAAGGAAGGTTTTTAACAAATGTGTTTTATCAGTTATTACTTATGGATCTGAGACTTGGACACTTAATAGAAGAGCAATTCAGAGACTTCAGACCACTCAAAGAAGTAAGGAGAGATGTATGTTGGGAGTAACAAGAAGAGATCGTAAACGCAATGTATGGGTAAGAGAACAAACAGGTGTTACTGACCTCATTGAAAAAATTAAAAGATTGAAGTGGAGTTGGGCTGGACATATTGTTAGAAGAGATGATAATAGATGGACAATTGAAATTTTAAACTGGATTCCAAGAGATTGTAAAAGACCCAGAAAGAGACCACATGTGAGATGGATGGATGAAATAAGAAAGTGTGCAGGGATGATGTGGAGAAGAGAAGCTAAAGATCGGAGAAGATGGATTAAACTTGGAGAAACCTTCATCCTGCAGTGGATTGATAATGGTTGATAATGATGATGGTGATGATTCCTAATAATATGCATAGTAAAATATTTATTTATTAATTATCAGTTGTTTTTTTAAGCTTTATTTTTTAATCAATTTTGTATATTTTGAATTTAAGGATTTTAATTTTTTCCCCATAAATTTTTTATAATTGCTTATTTTTTATGTGATATTTTTTATTTACTATGCATTTTGGTGAACCAATCGGCTCACTGTTTGGGTAAAAGTGTATTTATAATAAAAGCAATTAAACATATTTTTGATATAAGGTTTATAAACATAAATGGATCTGCCTTAAGCTCAGTTCTCCATAAAATACTTATTATTTTATTTTATTTTATGAAATCTATTACTCAGAAGTCATGTTCAGTCCAATGAAAATATAATCTTACAATTAATTGTTAATTAATATCTTACTCAAAAAAAAATGATAAAAACAACTATTGTTTTATGATCTTTTCCTCATATATTCAAAATGTTACCAACTAGTTTTAAGTAGCATTTTTTTAATGCCCTTATGGCAAGTTAAGTAGAGTATCCATCTCACTTTTTATACAATAAATTTGGCAGAATAACAGTCCAATATAGAAGTAATTTAGTTGAAGTAATATTTGTTATATGCTATAGCAGTGCATTGTATTGAGATCTATACCTCATCATTAAAATCTACCAACAAATTAGATTAGATATTTAAAATTATACAATGTTGAAAGTTTTGTTCTATCAAGTAATTTATAATGTGCTTGATTGTTTTTTTTTTTAAAGCATTAACTTTTAAATGTAATTCAATCAAAATCTGAAGAAGATTCTATAGATTATTATTTAAATTAGCAAGAACAATACAGATATTAGCTTAATGCAAATCTATCAATCAGGAAGATAAAGTTTTTGTTTTACTTTTAATAATTAAAATTAAAACTCAATCAAACTTATGTCATAAATTGCTGTTTGCTTTATGATGCTAAAAAAAATAGAAAATAAACTGATTTGCTACTTATCCCTGTTTAGCATCAGTTTTTATTTCAAGTGCCACATTTATTCTTTTGCAAGCCAATTAGTATAAAAAAAATTCTAGGAACAATTGGTTGATTATTTCTAAATGTTGTTATGGCACTTTTTTTGTTGTTGTATTTTTCTGACAATAAAAACTACTTATAATACTTATTAATTCTTTAAAATTATACTGCATCTCTAATGACCACTCATCAATGATTAGAAGCAACTTGAAAATACTTTTGCTGTAGAGAATAAAGATATTCCACAATAATAGCAACAATGAATTTTTAACATGGAACAACATTATGGACCCACTTTTCATTTCTTTTAAAAATTATTCAAGGATCTTAACAGAATATATAGCCTTTTTAAAAAATAAAAAATTATAAAAAACTTTTAATCTCATCAAATAGTAATGAGTCAGTAGAATATATTATTGATTGCATTCTTCTGAATTCTTTTAAATAATGATATATGGCAATCAAGTCATTCTTTTTCATGATATTTTTATATAAAAAGTGTCATCTGTTGATTTAATAAGATTAATACTTTTGTCAGATTCTTATGTTACTTTTAATGAATCAGAAATTGATAATGACCAACAAATACTTGTATCTCTGCAGTTTTAATGCAATCATTTTAGGCTTTTTTATCAGCTGTTGAACTTCTGCTTTTAATTGATATTGCCTATGATACTTCACATTGAGTTTATTTATTAATAATTTTTGATTAAATTGAATTATCAGAGAATCGCCCAGGATTCTCCTTTTTAATAAAATGAAGAATAGGTTTACATATGTCAGCAGCATAATTTCTTAAAAGAATTGCATGCCTCTATAACATGAATATCGAAAATCCAAACTGACAATTTTTATTTAAGTTTTTACAAATATGCTTGAAATAATCTGTACCTAATTTAAAGTTCATTAGTTATTCGATGATGCATTTAGATATTATAAGAAATTAAATTAAACCTCTCAGTAAATCCAGAAAAAAATTTTCCATATGTAAATTACTTTCTGAAAATAACTTACAATCATAATTCTGCTTGTTCAATTAAACCTTAAAAATTTTATATAACATAAAATAAATGGATTCATGTACTTATAATCTAAAAAAAATCTTAAATAGTAAGAAAAAACTTGAAATATTTTATTACTAGGCATGGTAACATAGTTAGATTTATGAGAATACCCCTTTTTTAGACTCTTCCATATTTCTGATGGTAGGAATTTCTAAATAGATTTGTCCATGTCTGAAATTCATTTACAAGTGATTAACTTTACTGTGTAAAATCATGACTAAAAGGCTGAGAGCCTGGTAATGTCAACACTTTTTTTAGTAAGAATTTTGCATATATTTAGATGCAACGATTGGAGTTAGAATTGTTCGTGTAATTAGAGGATAGAATTGTAGTTATATAAACACACAATTCCATTATCATGAAAAGCCTTTGATAATTAAACTATAGCAATTTGAGTGGCTAAAGATAGTAGGTTGAAGGAACAGTGGAGACAAAAAGCTGGTAGAATCGGAAATAATAGTATATGAACCTTCTTAAGTCAGCCTATATAAAATAACCCTTGATTGGACACTTTACTGGTTCTTATTTGCTAATTAGTATTATCAGTAATCTTAGTTCCACATGTATAATCCAAGATAGCTTATTACTTAAAAAATGAAAGCAAGAAATACATTGTAGAATGTTATTAGAATCTTATAAAAGAAATATATATATATGAATAAAATAAAAGAGTCACTATGTAATTAGTAATGTAAGACCAATCCATATATTTAGAATATATGCAGTGACTAAACACAATGTATTTTAATTAATATGAGTCCTATTAGAATAAATCCAAGAGATAAAATGGAAGACTGGATTATGACTATGTATAATTAAATTGAACCCATGTTGCTTTAGTTCTTCACCCACTTACGAAAATATCAGTAAAGATTTTTCATAAATAACCCCTGATTTTAAAATTAATGAAAAATTTTATTTTAATACAAATGTAAAGGTTCTGTATAAGGAAGATATAACATGAAAAGAAAATGAATCTATGTGAAATTATAATTATCTGCAGTAATGCATTTGGTTTTATTATATAATCATATATTAACATTACATAATTTATTAACAGATGTGTACTAGGCTTTAAAAAAATGCTATAACCAAGTAGCAAGCAAAAAAAGTATTTCTCAAACTAATGGTTATTTTTAGAAAATTTGAATTTTTACAAGATATATCTATATAATGTTATTAGTATTGTGATCTTTTGAACTAATACATCTAGTTAATTTATATTGTGCTGATTTTGTGTCATTTGACTATGTAGTATTTTTTTAATAAAGAGAAAATTTTGTTTAATTACAATGTATATATTATTCTGATATGTATAATGTATAAATACAGGAATAATCAAGAAAATTGAAATTAGAGTAAATGTTTGATTTAAGAAATAAATGGTAGCTTTGCCAATATTGAATCTATTGTAATAAAACTGTTGAATTTGAATTTTGGATAATAGAATTCAGGTTTTAAAATAAAGATGCATAAAAATGTTAAGAGTAGAAGAAAAACATAATGATTAATTAATGTAATTTTTTTTTTTCAGTAAACATAAGATTTTATGGTATAACAATGTAAACTAATTTTATCTATAATTTATCTAATTAATATATGATATAGTTTCTAGTCAACAATATATGATTAGGTATTTCTGTAATTAAAGCATATATTCGGGACTTCTCATCAATTAATTTTACCTGTTTTTTCATCTGCAGAGGAAGCCCGAACTTGATATATTTTAAATTCTTTGTATCCTATACAAGAACTAAAGTATTACTTAAATAATAAGTGTAATAATGATCAAGACTAAATCGGTTTGTAAGCATTAAAAGCCAGTCAACACGTTTATGTAGTAATGATCACATGATATTTAAATTTGGAATTCATTTGTTACCAAGACATTTTTTATTTTCACATATTAAATTATACTTTTTGTCAGATTTTTTTGTAGTTTTAACCATTTTTTAAAAATAATATGCAAATATAATTAAAAAGTAAAAAAATAGTATGTAAATTTAAAAAAAAAAAAATAATGCTTTTATGTAAATAGTCAACTAAAAAGAAAAATAAAGTAATATGCCTCTCAATTAATTTGCCAGTGTTGGAAAATTTCACAGATCTTAAGAATCTATACTTGTTAATTGGAAATTGCAGGAATAGTCATTTCATAAAAGCATTTGAAGCTCAAATAAATCATAAAAATCAAAAAGGCCTTAAATATTTAAGATCTCTGATATTTTCCAAGAATGGCAAATCAAGCGAGAGATGGATTACTTTGTTAAATATCTACCTTTTAGTCAGCTATTTATATAAAAGCATTATTTTAAAAAAATTTTTTTACATATTATTTGTAGAGATATTTATTGATAATCATGCTTATTGCCAAGTCTCAAACAATTGTTCCAAAAATAAGCAAAGGACTTTCATTCCTACATGCATCTTCATACACTCATGTCTGTATGATTTGCTTGTTTCCCTCATTTGATAATAAAAAAGTGCAATATACTCAAAAGAAATAAAAATGTGTATAATCCCTAAAATGTTTACTCTAAAAGATTACGAACAAACTTGGTAGTCTACAATTTTTTGTTTATTAAGCAATAACATAGCAAGAATTTACTTACTAAAATTTTCAATGTCAAAATTTAAACTAGATTTAAAATGAACTTTTCAATTAACTTGCAAAAAACATATAAATTATATGATCTTCAAAATCATGGCATTTTTAAATATCTGACTATCATTATATATGTCATCAAAAAATAATTTTATTCTGTATTTTAACAGTTTTTGGACTAATTATATGGTCTTTGACTTTTATTAGGGTATATAAATCAAAGGATTACAAGAATCACATTAATATTTGTAAATATTTTGATTGTCAAGAAAAAGGATAAAGAACAAGATATAATTTTTTCCTCAACATCCAACTGCTTATTTTACAAAATTCATATATTTGAAGTACAGCATATTGAAAATATATAGCAATTAATTGCATTATAAAAAAGAATATCACAATAAATTTCCAGAGATACAATGACATATTTGGTGGTTTGAGTTTTATACTCTTTCCAAATAATGATTGAAAATTTATTGTCTTTTTAGATTCAACTTTATTTTTTAATCTATTATTGATAGTACTATAATCCCATTTTTTTTTTTTGTTAGTTATATAAAATAAACAAATGTAACATGAACTTGTTGACTCTACAGTTTCACCATCAAATGCTAATCACTACTAAATGATGTAGAATTCATTTATATGCAAGTAAAGTTGTCATTTCAAATGTGCAAGCTTTTATTCTTTATTTTGATAAAAAAAAAAAGTATCATATAACTTATCTAGATTATATTTAATCTGAAAAAATAATCATAATTTCACTTTTTTAATTTGAAAATCACCTCTATATGAACAAAAGTAATGAAATTATTGATAATGCAGAGAAATTTCCATTTTGCATTGTATTTAGTGACTCTCTTGTAATTATATTATGCTATCCAAGATAATGGCATGAAAAATTCAAAGACCCTGAAGTTTTGACACTATGTTAGTAGTTAGAGGATTTTGATAATCTCAGATATAAATTAAGACATACCTTTGATATCATGATCCTATAGCATTTAATCTGTTTGCTCATTGTAGTTATTTAATGAGCATGGGGATCCTTTTGCACTACTATCGGGTATCCATTTATTAAAGAATCTAACCATGAATAAGAGAGAGGTTATTAATCACAAGTGAATAATTGTAAAAAATTGTACATTGCAAGATAAGTGCTATATAGGTGATTTTATATAACGTGAAATAAAGGTTAATATTTTTTTCATGATCATCATTAACAGTTCATTTTCTTTTAGTCCCTTTATTTCTTACTCTGTTTTTTTACTATTTTTATAACTATTATTCTTTTTAAATTCATCTTAATATTAAATTATTATTTGTCTTTTAGTTTTTTATAACTTATTTTCCCTCTATTTCCTTTGTGATTGAATAGATTGATTAATAATTCTAAAGATAGAATGGATCAGGCTGACAGAAATCGAGTTGTTTATTCTGTGGGGCATTGTATTATGGGGAGACGATGGCTAGTTTGTCAACGTGATTGAGGCAGCATGTATATTGTATAAAAAAGTCTATATGTGATTCTAAATTAAATTTGATTTCCTTTAATCAAGAGGAAAATGCTGGACATGAATTTTATCTTTAGAAAAGTTATGTGGTATGCAGTAAGACAAATAGTAAGAAAAGGTAGGTGAAGAAGGTATGGTTTATTGCTAAGGGTAAAAATGTTATTAATCAACGATTTCAATCATTTCGTTTAGTTACTTTATTAGTCCTAAGTATGGTATACAATACTGGAAGTGCGCTTGGCTATTAAATATTTCCGTTAAGATTGGTTCTCTGTTTAACACATACATGTGTTTATTATTTACGTATATAAAATATGCATTCTATTTTTAAAAAAAGTTAAATGCATTTATTTTGTTTTCATGGTAATAATATAGACTTGCTAATAAAATAGAGATATTACTACAGGGTTAGGGAACATTTTTGAGACCGCCATTTTGACAAAAAAAAAAATAAGAAAAATTAAAATTTAGGGAGTCACAACTTGAAATCAATTTCATTCATTATTTATAAATTTAATAACATTAACTATGCATATAGAAGATTCGAACAACTCTTAAGCTTCCATATAATATTTTGGTGAATGAAACAGAAGAAATAAAATTTTTCTGTAAATTTTAATTTTAATTAGATCTTTTTTTTTCTCTTTAAATTTTTAGTAAATACAATAAATTTGCATTATAAAACTTATCAGTGGAAAAAAGTCATTTATTTAAGTATGTCCAACATTAATATCAACCACTTTTCTTTATTTAAATATGAAGGTACAATATTAATATTCAAAATTATTAATGTGATTTTTATTTAATGTGATGTTCTCAGCCAACTTGTTAAATTTGGAATATATTTAGTGCATTTTAATAATAATAAAGCCTTCAAACTTGAATCAATCTATCTGCTCTTGTGTTTACTTTTAACATAATTTATTGAAAAAAAACAATTGTTCACAATTATATGTTGAACTAAAAAGAGTCATGATCCCAAAAGCTAGTCGCCTAGCATTTGAATAATTAATTGGAAACAAATTTTAAAATGATGTCCTGTGGTGTTTGTTCCATAATTGCATGAATTTTTTCTACCCGTGCTACCATTTCCTGAAGTTTTTGAACCCACATATTGTATTTTTATTTTGAATATCTAAAAACTTCATTTGTAGGTCTGTAGTTGACATTCCAGGAAAAGCTTTAGATTAATTTCAAGTTACATCTCATTGGATATAATATAAAATTCATCATTTCCTGATATCTTTTAAAATCTTGAAATCTGCTTATAAATGAATCTAAAGTGAAGATTTCTGCAAATATTTCACAATCGATTTTCTCTTGATTTGCAAGAAGACCCAGTTTACAATTTCATAAATTTTCAAACAATATAAATTCACCGTAAGTAACTTTTCCCCAAAATATGCCCAATTTCTGAACAAATGTAACAACTAATAATTGTAAAGCAGTATTTCCTTTTCCTTGCAATTTCAGATACAGTTTAGTAAAATGGTGTCATATCAATTCAAAACAAATATTTTGAATTCTTTCTGGATTATTGAATAATTGTAAGTGTTTTGCATTGTAATTTTTACACTTTAAGAAATATTCATTTCTTTTAAACACTCAAAGAATCATTTTAATACTTTCTCCTTTGGTAACCATTTTACAGAGGTAAATTAAATTAAATCATATACTGACTACTTATTTCTTCTAGTAATGTGTTAAAAAGTCTGAGTCATTGCTTTAGATTGAATCAAGTTGATTATTAGTACTACAACTTCTATTACACTTCAGTTGTAGTAATAATCCCAATGATTTTACAGCTAAAGTTTGGTGCAAATTACAATAAAATGAAATAATGTCATGGGAAATATGAGTGGAGAATAATTTGACAAATCACTTGTTTTTTCTAATCGTAGCAGGGGCACTTATCATTGCAATACATACTACTGATCAATTTTATTTTGTAAGCATGTTAACAGACTTTCTGAAGTATCTTTACACATAGTATGTTTTCCAAGTAACAACATGTTAAGAAAATTTTTATTGAATTCTAGAAAATATGAAATATTTAACCATGATGCAGCATTGGATTATATTGGAAATATTTGATTCATCAATAGCAATGGATATAAATTAAGTAGAATTAATATCCATAATTTGCATATTTGAAACTTCAGAAATAGTTACAATTCTTTCTTTACAGTTCTAGCTGAGAGAGGTAAATCTTTAATTTTCTTACATATCTCATCTTTATTTTTGATATCTTTAAACAAAATTTTGGAGACATTGTACATGCAATTTTTAAAAAAATTCACCATCAGTAAATGATTTACCCAATTTTGCTATTTGGGATAGCATAAAACTTGCTTCAGTAGTATTTGATAATTTCATCCCATTACCAAATTTGTTTGTTGAAGTAATATTTTCTTTTATAATTCTTTAATAGCTTTCCTGCTACTATCACATATGGATACTTTTTACTAAAATCTAAATGTTTTCCAAGAAAATGTCTTTCAATAGTATTAGATTTATTACTTAGAAGTCACAAATAAATTAAACATTAAAGATTTCCACTTTTATAAATAAATTTCTCTGACTACATTTTAAGAAGTTTCTTTTTCTGGAACTAATTATTTTATGAGAGTTATTATCACAATATTAATATAATAAAAATTAAACATTATAATTTAAAACTGTGTTAGAACATACATGTAAATCAAACAGAATAAAAATAATTAAATGGTAATTCTAAAATGCAGTTTATGGTGATAGTTCTTCTGCACACATTATAGTGCACAACAATGTGCAGTATGCTATTTTAAATTTAAACCACACATTTGTCATAATAATATATAAAACATTAATTAAATTATAATAAAATTAACAACTAGTTACAAATTATATATTAGTATACATAAAGTATTTAAAATATATCAAATTTATATAATTTTTTTTATATCCAAAATAAGAGAGCCGCTGGTTCCTGGTCCCAGTATTAGTGTGTTTAAATTAAAATTTAGAAAGAAATTTATAGTCTTGAGGTTTCTATTGAAATTTAAACTTGACTACTATCTGCAAATATAATCAATTACATTCAGACATACGTAAAACAGAAATATTTCTGTTTAAACTTAGGTTTAAAAGAACTGCAAGGTGTGATTGTTATTCATTGAAATGATACTTTCCTGATTTATTATTATTGAATATTTCAAAGTTACTGGCCAAAGAACTTAGTTATTATCTGGCATTTACGATACTATTAAGATATTCAGTAAGTGTGGGTGGGTGGGGGACAATCGTTTTTATCATTGTCCATCTCCATTAAGGCATATTAGTATCATAGCTTTAATTATACTCAACTTCTATGCTAATTTGGACGTTTGAGCAAAATATTTATGCTTAAGTTTATGATTCTCGTTCATGCACACATCTTTATATATATATTGCTGATTGATTTTTGAAACTAAACATCAATCCTGTATTATTTTATACATATGTTAGAGTCCATATAGTAATAATATATAAATATTTCTGAAATAATGTCATGTGCATATAGTAGCAATATAATTCCCTCTCATATAAACTCACTTTCATCTTGTCCTCAAAACAAATGAATGGCTGATTAATTATTGATATTTTGGAGAAGTGAAATGGTATATTAATGGCGATTTTTAGCAATGCTTTTATTTAACCAGCTCACAGTTTTAGCTCACATTACTTAAATTCAATTAATTTTAACAAAAAAAAAAAAACCATGTAAATAAATACCAGTTATTAAATATATGGCATTGATGATATGTATTAATATTTTAAGAATAATAAGTCCATATAATTTAAGTATCTTTCATAAGTCAGATTTTTTCTATGAATCATTTTGATAAACTTGAAGATAATGCCCTCTCAAATTAATTTGCTAACCAGACAAAATGAACTTCTTTTGGTCCCCAAAATCTTGTATGTGTTCAATATTTATTTACAGTTTAAACTAATAGAATGTATATTTGCATTGTCATTTGAAATTGTGAGCAATTTATATCAAGACTTTTCTAAGATAATTGCTAATGTAATGTTTCACCACTCCAAAGTATCAACAATTAATTAGCTATCATTAAAAGATCTTGAAAACTGGATGAAAACGGCTTGTTTTTGTAGTTAGCAGGCATTATTTGTAAAGTTTATTAAAATGACTTAGAAAGTCTGACTATTGAAGGATTCTTATATAACAAATGTGAAAATTATTAATTTCAGAAATCATATATTCTCAATGCTACATAAGTTTATTTATTTATAAAGTTATTAAAATTAATAGAATCTATATCTGCATAGTGATCTGAAACTGTTAGTTAGATCGAGGTTTTGCTAAGATTACCATTAATTGAATAGTTCACCTGTCTAACTCATATAACACCAGATAAAGATGAACTTTTTTTATTACTATGGAAAGTCATTATTTGCAAATATATTAAATTGACTTTATTTATGAAGCATTCCTTTATTATGTACATGTGAAGATTATTACTTAAGAATATTGTGAAAATATAATATTGGAATGGTTGTCATCGATAACATGAAAACATTTTTAATGTCTGATTTACTTTTGCTCTGAAAAAATCAGAAAAGATTCTACAGGATCTAACTTTATCTCCTTAACTCTCGAATTGATCTCAGCAATATCAATACTAAAACATATAAAGAATATGTTGTCTATATATGTATATAAAACAATTTATTTTAAAGCATGAATATTGTTTCAATTAAGCAAACAATTTTTAGAAATGAAATAAACAGATTTATAATTAATTTCATGCATATATTGTTTGTGTGATTGAAAAAATATATTTCCTAATATTTTTGTATTAAGCACCTATGATTTGAAATGACATTTTAAAAGCAAATCGTATATTTACAAAAAAAAAAAATGATACATGCAAAAATAATTTATTTTCATGTGATTTTTATCTATTTTTAAAAATTAAAAAACAAAATATCATTATTCAAAATTCAAGAAAATTTCGCGAGCCCCAACAATTTTTATGCAGGACTTCCTGAGGAATTGCACACCACTAGTGTAAAAGACAGCTAATATATATATATATATATTGAATATACTAGTTATTATTTGACAGGAATAAAAATTTAAAATCCTACTGTGTTCTAAATTTTGTTCCAAATTGAACGGATGTTATAAGATAATAATAAGACTATATATATTGAAATGATTGTTTTACAAGAAATTTGTATATAATTGCATAAATAATAATAACAAACCTAATTAAAGAAAAAGAACTAAAATAAATTAATACAATAAATTAAAAGAAAGCAAGACTGAACATTAAAAGAATTAAATTCCATTTATTTATTAACCTGTTTATTAAATGTGTATAATGGTATTATATATGTACAAATCAATGCATTAAGAAATGAGAAGTGAAAAGAAATTATAACATTTCATAAGTAGATATTTTATTATTGCCTCGAATATTGTACAACATAAACAAATAGATATCTGTATTTTGTATTTGTGAATATGTGTGCTTACAATTTCGACGATTAGTCAGTTTATTTAAATTTCAGTCAGAATATAGACAAATTAATTAAAGTGGGTGGGGAATATTAATTCTAGTTTCAAATAGATAAATTAATTCTAATAAAAATATTAAAAAAATTCAAGAATAAAACATTTAAATCGTTCATAAAAGTAAATCATTATTTTTATAAATTAAAATCTGGAACCTATATATTATGCATGCTAATTAGTATTTTTGAACTCTCAAAAGAAGAATAAACATTGAAATCCTTTAATTATAACTTTAAAGTATTGTTTTTAATTGATTTAATCTAAGTGAAATTATCTTTAGTACAGTTGTCAATAATAAAAGATTTAAACCAAATAAAAATGAATAAAGAAAATTGTATATATTAATTGTTTAAAAAACAAACATATATATATACTAAAAGAGAAAGTCTAAACTGGACAATTTGCTTTGGAATATCCTGAAACCATGAATCCCAGTGTAATTAAAATGAAGGGTTTAATAACATTATTTTATTAAGAGATTCACAACCAAATAAAGTGTTGATTTCTTTATTACATTCCATCAGAATATCTTAAAAAGAATTTAATTAACCAAAGCTTAATGCATTACAAATGTAGAAACATAAGAAAAATAAATAGATATTAAATGTTTTATTTACCATGCCTAAAAAGCAAAAAAAATGTTTCTTCAACCACAATTGGGATTTTTAGGTTGAACTTGAAATAAAAACATGGGGGTCCAGAAGTTAACTAAGTCAATTTCTTGTTATGAAAAACAGGAATTGACTTAATTAATTTCTCAAACCACCTCCATGCTTTTATTTCAAGTTAAATCTAAAAACCCCAATTGTGATTGAAGAAACAATTATTTTTCTTTTTAGTGCATGATAAATAAAAGTATTTAATAAATAAAAAATTAGCTTTATTTATTTTTAACTTTTTAGTATTGGCATAATAAATAAATATGTAAAACTTTATTCTATTTTAAATTGACATGACATGCATAGTTGATATATATCACTAGATATTTCTGTTATAAGTTAATATGTATATCCCTTATGTATATATTATATTTAGTATGTGTACATAATATATGGATATAATAAATTATTAAGTATAGAAGATTTGAACTCAGATTTTTAAGCATCAGTCCACTATCCACACTATCTCATACAACTGTTACACATGTAGAAAAGATTAATAATCACCAATATATGTATTTCATGCTAAACCAGCACTCATCAGTTGGTCCAGATTATCATCTCTCACACATATATATAATCAATGCTCAGTTTATATTAAGATAGCAAATCCTCATACTTTAATGGACAGGCTTCAATCAAATGCAACCTCCAACTTTTCAGCCATCCATATCATTGAAAATCTGGTGATGAAAACTCAAATCCCATGCTTATGCTAATATTATTGCTATGCTCATGTTGACCTGAAGTCACTCTGACCCCTCATGTATAGGACAGTATCTTAATATAAACTGAGCATTGATTATATGTGTGTGAGAGATGATAATCTGGACCAATTGAGTGCTTTTTTAACATGAAATATATTGGTGATTATTAATCTTTTCTACATGTGTGTGGTTGTGTGTATCAGTTGTATGAGATAGTGTGGATAGTGGAAGGATGCTTAAAAATCTGAGTTCAAAGCCTCTATACTTACAATTATGCTTCCAGGTTTGTGAAGAGTGTCTGGTTTTCAAATATTTACATATCAAGCTTGTATCCTGTCCATCCCTTTTATATGTATTTAATGGATACTGTCCTATACATGAGGTGTCAGAGTGACTTCAGGTCAACATGGGCATGGCAATAATATTAGCATCAGCTTAGGATTTGAGTTTTTATCATCAGATTTTCAATGATATGGATGGCTGAAAAGTTGGAGGTTGTAGTTGATTAAAGCCTGTCCATTAAAGTATGAGGATTTGCTATCTTAATATAAACTGAGCATTGATTATATATATGTGTGAGAGATGATAATCTGGACCAACTGATGAGTGCTGGTTTAGCATGAAATATATATATTGGTGATTATTAATCTTTTCTACATGTGTGTGGTTGTGTGTATCAGTTGTATGAGATAGTGTGGATAGTGGAAGGATGCTTAAAAATCTGAGTTCAAAGCCTCTATACTTACAATTATGCTTCCAGGTTTGTGAAGAGTGTCTGGTTTTCAAATATTTACATATCAAGCTTGTATCCTGTCCATCCCTTTTATATGTATTTAATGGATACTGTCCTATACATGAGGGGTCAGAGTGACTTCAGGTCAACATGGGCATGGCAATAATATTAGCATCAGCATGGGATTTGAGTTTTTATCATCAGATTTTCAATGATATGGATGGCTGAAAAGTTGGAGGTTGTAGTTGATTAAAGCCTGTCCATTAAAGTATGAGGATTTGCTATCTTAATATAAACTGAGCATTGATTATATATATGTGTGAGAGATGATAATCTGGACCAACTGATGAGTGCTGGTTTAGCATGAAATATATATATTGGTGAATATTAATCTTTTCTACATGTGTGTGGTTGTGTGTATCAGTTGTATGAGATAGTGTGGATAGTGGAAGGATGCTTAAAAATCTGAGTTCAAATCCTCTATACTTACAATTAAGCTTCCAGGTTTGTGAAGAGTGCCTGGTTGTCAAATAATAAATTATTAAGTAACTAAAAATATGAAAATATTTTACATGAAAAGTTTTGACATTTTTGTTTTTTATTGGAATTTTTTTTTTTTGGGGGGGGGGATGTGTACTAAAATTAAAATGTAAATGAACTTCACTTAATAGATATTATTTTACTTTAAATTGATTTGACACTTGTAGTTTGTATATATATTATTAGATGGTTCTGCATTAAGTTAATAGGTATATTACTTATATATATATATTATATTTAGTATGGGTGCATAATTATATATATATATGTATAAGAAAGCAATAATAAATATAAAATATAAAAACATTCTTTATTGAAAAGTGTTTGACAATTTTTTTTATTTAGAAAAAAAAAACTTAAAAGCAAAAGTTTAGCAAAACTACATTGTAAACTAATAATATTTTATTCGAACTTAAATAAAGCTTATAACTGAAACCAATAAAGTCACGTGTGTTACTTAAAACATTGAAGATCTAAAAACAAATTTAAAATTTGACATCAAAGTATTCAAAATTTTCTAACCCAGTATTCCATATATAAAAAACAGATCACCTAAAATTTTATAGTGCCTTATTGGTAGTGATTTTTCAAAAATGTATACAATTTCAACAAACTATATTAAATTTAAATCTATTAAACCTGTTTTAGAATGTTATTATAACTTTAAATTGAAACCAAAAAAATCTCTATATCACTTTCTCACAAATCTTACTTAAAACATATAAAATGAATTATAAATTTGATATCAAAATTTCTCCACCCATGAGTTCATATCTAAGAAACTAGGTCACCTATATAAAATATTGTAGTTCCATTATTGCTTTGCACTTGGTATTTCTTTCTTATGTACCAAATCTGAACCAATTCTATTGAATTTAAATCTATTAAATCTTAATTTAAATTTTTTATTCTAACTTGATAATAATAAAAGTGATTACAATAGTTTATAAACAAATAGATATTATTAACTTAAATAAAAGCATTTAATAAATATATTTCTGGGTATAAATGCATTTACTATATAATTAATAGATATTTTGCCATAAATATGAAGACTGAAAATTGTATCAAGTATTACAATGAATCAGGAGTAATGGCTATTTAAAAACAACTTTCCTTAAAATATATATCACTATCATTCTTCATAAGAAGTGCTTGCTTCAAGATAATTATTAGTTAAAGAAAGAAAAAGTAAGTCCTAAGTGATTTTCATAGACATATACTGTATATATATATATTTTAAAAATAAGAAACTTTAATACAAAGATTTTTTATTATTGTTATTTATTTATTTGTATTCAGATATATTTATCTAATATGTTTAATTTATTGAGTAGATAATATGATCATTGTTTTATTGGCAAATGGAATATTTTAGCCTTCACACATGTAAAAAATATTTCATCAAAGACCTATAATACATAACAACATCTGTTTAACAAAGTTTACAAATTATAAATATCCCAATGTTTTAAAATTTACTTGTTTCCATAGCATATTCAAAATACAATATTTAAATATAAAAAAATATTAAATTAGAAATGAAATCACATCATATTTATATATCTGGGAATATTCAAACACATTATTTATATTTTTCAATTAATGATAAAGATATGAATAGTAATTTAAAATCCTGACGGACAATGAGATAGGTTAAAAGAAAATATAAAACATTTATGTGTGTGTGCACAATAGTCAGTGTATCAATATGCTTAAATTGAATAAATAAAATATCAATTTATATTTAGTTATTATTATCAATAGATGTCAAATTAATATGTATATGAATATGATTGTCAAAATTTAATTTCTTCATTTTATGTCTGTAATATGATTGAATAATCATAAATGTGGTAGCCTAAAATAAACTTTGATATGATGATTGTATAAATGAAAAATAAAATATTTTAGTATGAATTAATTAATTAAAGATTACATCCTTTATGTATATTGAATATTATTAATGGAAAATGCTTGCTATGATATAAGTGTTCAGATAACATAAAATGTTGACATATTTAGGAAATTTCTTTATTTTAAAGTTGTATGTAGAACAAATATATATTTTAAAAACTTGCTATAAAGAGTATGATATAGATAATGTAGATCTACTAACATGCATAATAGCGGTGAAGTTATATTAAATCAACAATGATCATTGAATTTCTATTGGAGCACTGAGTAAAAAGAATAAAATATTACTTCAAAATTCAGACAATCTTGATTGTAAAAATTATGTATCAGAATTATTATTATATATAGATTGTCATAAAAAATGTCCATAAAGTGATGGATATTTTATTCAACCTATGAAACTAGTAAAATTAGTTTAGCATATGCTTATTTCAAAAGGTTTTTGCATATTGGTTTGACATTAAGATATCTAATGTCTTATTGTTAAGACATTTGATAATTTATAATTTTATCCTAAAGTCTAGATTTATGAGTCTGTTGCTCATAGAATTTTAATACAATCAAAGTTGAAAACATGTGCGTATGAATATTTTAATGTCAATGATATTATGTTGAACACGTTTGTAAAAATATCATTCTTAACTATACAAATACACATAAATAGTTAAAGAGTAAATCAACAATATATGAATCATTTAACTGAGCCAGATTAATCTATTGAGAATAATAATAAAAAATTATATAAGTAAATTTTTGCCAGCAACTATATGATTTTAAATAATAAATCTTAAAAAAGATAATAATTCATTATATCTTATTATAATTAATCCCAAGAAGTTAAATGAATATTAATTTTCTTTTATTGTTTTTTTTTTGTTACTGTTTAGTTTATTGTTAATAGTTGTATATTTAATTATTTATATTACTTCCTTGTTATTCTTTATATATAAACAAGAAGCCAGAATTAATTCAGTAAAATAATAAGTCATATAGAATCCATGGCATTATTGGAATAGATTAGCTAAGGTGGATTATTTTAAAATGGATAGAAGGATGAATGAAATTGAGCAAATGATGATGATAAAGAATGCCATCTTCTAATAGTTGAATATGCCTAAGATTTATTTCATACGATTTGATAATTAAATTTATGTGCATAATTGTAGGCATTCAATTCAATCATATAAACATAGTATTGAAGACAGTTTGTGTCTATATTTGACTCCTCAATGGTTTTACTTAAAATTATGCTTCCATTGTAAGAAAAGTTGATAAGCATAATTATTATAACTGACCAAAACAGCACACTAGTTATTGTATATTGTAATGGTGTTGTTTATCCTTCACATGCTGAACACAGAAAACAGTACAATAACAATCATTCTCATTAATGTGCTTGCATTTCTATGTTTATTATTTCATTGTTAAAACATGAAAGAATAAAATGTTATTCACCTAAATGTTGGGAAATATTACAGCTAGTGTAATTACATGGCAATGATTATGATAAATGTAATATCTGTATTTAATGTTAAATATACAAGTTGGTTATATATATATATGGAGGTTGTCTTTTGATAGTAGTAAGGGCAAAATAGAAATCGCCTAATTAAAATCACCGTACAGCCAAAAAAAAAAAAAATTGCCGTATTTTAAATCTGAAAAAACGAAACATATAAAAGTCTGAAGTTTTGATGTTATTGTAATTTTTTTTGTGTGTTGGTGTGTTGAAAGGATCAAAAAATGTAATTAATAGGAAAAGTTTTTTTAAAAAATTGTTTGTTTTTATTTTTAAAAAAAGGTAACAGAAATTGGTTTTAAAAATAAAAGTTTTAGTATATTAGTGGTATACAAATAAAGCCGAAAAATATATTGCCTTATAGGTCAAAAAAAAGTGGGAGTATTTTAAAGAAAAAGAAAACAAAACTTGAAAAAGTCAAAAGTTTTGATCTTATTTTAATTTGGGGGTGGGGGGTGGTAGATTGAGAAATACTTTGTAAAAGTTAGAGACAGAAATTTTTTGGTTGTTTTTCTTTTTTTAAAAAAGGTGATAAAAATTGATTTCAAAAATAAAAGTTAAAGCCAAAAAAGATCTTATTTTTAATTTGGGGATGAGAAATACTTTGACTTCACTGAGACAAAAGTTACTTTTGGTTTGTTTTTATTTTTTAAAAAAGGTAATAAAAATTGGTTTTAAAAATAAAAGTTTTAGTATATTAGTGGTATACAAATAAAGGCAAAAAAGATATCGCCTTATAGGCCAAAAAAAAGTGGGCATATTTTTAAACAAAAAAAAAAAAACCTGAAACTTGAAAAAGTCAAAAATTTTGATCTTACTTTATTTGGGGGGTGTATTGAGAAATACTTTGTAAAAGTTAGAGGCAGAAGTTATTTTTTGGTTTTTATTTTTTAAAAAAGGTAAAAAAAAATTGATTTCAAAAATAAAATTTAAAGCCAAAAAAAAACCCCTCTGAAAATGAAATATTGTATTAACAGAGGGAGTAGAAAAAATTTAAGAGATCAAAAAAAGTCACCATATTTTTAAAATTGCGGCCCGGTAATGTTACATTTTATTATTTTAACACATAAACAATGCCGACAAGCGGCTGTGATTGGCTATCAAAAGACAACTGGAGTTTGTATAATAAACTTTTTTTTTTAATTTTGAATTTTTTTAGAAAAATAATAAAAAATTTAATTCTACCCCTCCATAAACATCTGTGATAAATAGAAAAACAAATTAATATCTGTATGATTGATTAGATTTCATTTTTATTCTGTTTCTTTTTTTTAAATCTGGTAAAAATGCGATAAAAAAATAAATAAAAACTGTTTATGTTAATTAAAAGTTTAAAATCTTATTATTTTGTTAGTACTAACTTTCTTGCCAGTCTAGCGTGGCCCGGCAGAAAAATTCTGCGGCCCAGTGGTTGAAGACCACTGATCTAGATTTTATAAGTAATATGGTTCTTTTTGCAAATAATATCTCAGAATTTCAGGAAATCTTGCAAGAGTTATCAGATGAAAATAAATAACTAGCACTAAAGATAAATTCTAAAGTTAGTAATGTTCAATGGTTATAATTATATTTTGAATTTAGCTCAATATTTTAAATAATACTATTCTCTCTCAAACTTTTGCAAAGTTTAAATAAAGTTTAAATCTTTCTAAAAATACTTAACAAATATTAGATGAAGTAAATAGTTCAAAAATATAATTACAACAAAATTACTATCATCACAAACTTACAGAGGTACACTAATGTTCAATGGATTTGTTCTGAAAAAATTAATAAAGCATGAGAATCATGAATTTGAAAAAAGCTAAGGATTACAAATATTTTGACATAATTATTAATATAGATACAAACTAATGGGTGAAATTAATCATTGAATTAAGTTTGAATGAATTGCTTTTGGTAGAAATCATTCAGTATTAAAAAGAAATATGCATATGTGCTTGAAGATGAATGTTTTTGCTAAATATGTTTTACTAATTTTTTTTTATGGATCTGAGACAAGAACAGTTAACAAAAAGAATAGAGAGACTTCAGTATACCTAATGGAGTATGAAGAAATGTATGTTAGGAATAACAAGAAGAGGTTGAAAATGAATACATGAGTTGAAACAGATATCACCGACATCATTGAAAGAATTAAGAAAATAAAGTGGATATGGACTGGAGATAATGCTAAAATAGGTACTAATAGATGAATGTTTAAAGTTTTAAACTGGATCCCAAGAGTTTGTGAGACCACATATCAGATAGATGGATAGAATAAGAAAAGTTGGTGTTATATTGTAAAAAGGAGATATGAGTTGGAGAAATTGGATTCAAATTTGGAGAGACCTTCACCCTGCAGTGAATTGATAGTGATTGAAAATGATGGTGATGATGATAATAATAAAATATCAGTTTGTAAATATAAATATAAAATAAGCATGATTTAATATTTATGAAATCCAAACAGAAGTAAATCACTCTTGCCTAGAAGCTGTGACTAAATAATGTCTTATACATCAGCAAGCAATAAAAAATAGATTGAGTTCACCTATTATTCAGAATGAAAATTATATACTAACTGCATTAATCATTGTGAAATTACAATTATTCAAACAGAGAATAGAGACTAAATTTAATTTTAACTATCAGTTTTAAATGTAAATATCAAATAAGCATAACTTAATATTTCTGAAATCCAAATTAAAACAAGTCAATATCTTTTATAAGTTATAACTAAATAATACTCTTATATGTCAGTAAACAAAAAAAAAAAGAATGAATTCATTTATTATTACATTTTTGATTAAGAAGATTCGGTCTCTATTTGCTCTTTGAACAAATGTAAGTTCAAGATGTTTAATGCTATGTTTAAACCTGGTAATATTTATTTTCCATTTTAAATTCCTAGAAGTGACTTAAAGAATAGGTAAAATCATTCTATTATTTTTTTGTTTCTGATGAATAAGAGTGTTATTATTCGTAGCTTATGAATGAACATGGTTATTTCTTTTGGATTTCATATATATTTAGCTTTGCTTATAACATTTTGATATTTATTTTTACAACCTGATATTGATTATTGTTAGAGAAATTGCTAAAAATGAAATTCAGTCTATATCATCTGTTTTAACAACTATGAATTATTAGTTAATGTTATTAAACAAAAGTTTATAAAGATTGAAAGCAGAAACAATGAGTTAATTCACTCTAATCTTTATCATTTGCTGAGAGTGTTATTTAATCATAGTTTATGGGGAAATGTGGTTTACTTCTGTTTAGATTTCATAAATATTAAGTTATGCATATTACATATATATCATCAACATCATTTTCTATAGTTATCAGTTCAGAAAGATCTCTCCAAGTTTAATTCAGTTTTTCAATCTCTAACTTCTTTTTTCAGCAATACACTAGCAACCTTCTTTATTTCATCCATCCATCTCATATGTGGTATCTTTCTAGGTCCTTTATAATCTCTTGGGATTCATTGTCTTTTCTAATAATTCCATTTCATTTTCTTAATTCTTTTAATGATAATTAATGGCACCAATTTGTTATCTCACACATGTATTTCATTTTCAATCTCTTTTTGTTACTCCAAATATAAATCTCTTCTTTTTGGGTTAAGTGATCTCTGTATTATTCATTAAGTGTCCAAGTCTCAAATCCATAAGTAAGAATTGGTAAAATACATGTATTAAAACCTTTTCTTTTTATAC
This sequence comes from Epiperipatus broadwayi, assembly GCA_028023455.1. Taxonomy (NCBI): domain Eukaryota; kingdom Metazoa; phylum Onychophora; class Udeonychophora; order Euonychophora; family Peripatidae; genus Epiperipatus; species Epiperipatus broadwayi. The sequence continues at coordinate 383,588 of JAQFVV010006396.1, read as the reverse complement.
TCACATATATATTCTTTTAAATTATTCCTGCCAAAAGTATTACAAGATTATGTATTTATTTATGTTTACACACTAATGTATAAAAACGAAGACGGAAAGTACAAGATATATATTTTAAGATTAACCATCAGATTCTTGGTGGAGCTGCATGAAAAGTTTTTGGATATTAAAAATGGTGAAAAACCATTTTTATGGTGATCTATTCATTCTAACTAATGCTAAAGGCACATTCCAACTGCAGTTGTTTTTACTATTGCACATTATTGATCTATTGTTCTATTTGTTTTTTATGCAATTTATGAAATCTAAATATTTTAAAGTAAGTAAAGATAAAAGATCAGTAAATGGCTCACTTCAGAATATTTTTTTTCCCCATGTGTCATAGCATCAGCCAGGACGCAAACCCGCTAACCCGGGACAACTGCTTCATAAAGCAGCTGTTGCTGACTTCTCGACCACCAATGCTTGACACTTCAGAATATTTTAATCATTATTTCAGCTACTTATGCATTTATTTTTCATCATTATAATCCTTCAAACATTTTAATTATTTAATTATGACAAATACTTCTCATCATAAAAAAGGCATTTTATTTAAGCATATCTTTTCCATCAAGTTTGTTTGCTCTCAAACATTGTACAATTTATTATACATTGCTTGAATATTGCAAGCAGCTATTAAATAGGTTTATTTGTTGCCTTCTATATATAAAAATCTGTAAACTAAAATTATATCCCAAATTGGGTATGATTTAATAAAATCAAAAACAGGCAAAGATAAGCTTGACTTGAGAAATTACCAATAGAATATAAAAGTCCATAATCTGGAAATAATAAAAAGTGGACAGCATTTATATTATTTATGAAGATAATTTATATGTACAACATTCAAGAAAACTGGTTTGAAATAAGGAGACTGTTTCTTTTTAGTCACTTCTGAATAATATTGAAATAATGAATTAATACTAAAATAAATTAATATTTTGTTTTACGAAAAAGGAGGGTTAGGGAAATTTTTTTCAATATTTACTTTTATATATATTCTCATATTTATACGAAAAGGTTGAAATATAGTAATGATTTGAACATAAAACTGTAATGTAATGTTTGAATTTATCTACCTAAATTAGATTTTAACAATTGTTTATTGGTAGATTGCATTATGCACTGGATTGCTGAAATTTCTTGATAAAACTACAATTCAACAGGTTGTATATAATAAATTTAACTAAAAGACTGTTACTTGATACATTTCATTTTATGTCATAAATAAAGACTCCTACATCAGGATGGTTAGCAATCTATTTAACATTTCTTATAACTTCTATTCAAATATAGACCAAATCAAACAAAACAATTTTAGGTTCCAAAAACATGTGATTTTTATTTCCAGTTTTCCAGTCTGCAGTCAATCTAAGTAGCTAACCAATATGTGAATATTCTTAATTAGTGACTGAATGAAGTGTAAAAAAAAAAATCACTAAATCCTCATCACTCAAATATTAATGGGTTTGGAGAGCAATGCATTTTAAAGAACTCCTTGCTTGCAATTGATTATTACCCCTACTGCTTCTATATGCATATGTTTGATAGTCATTAGCTAAAAATGTTGCAGTGGTTAAACTTTATTTATAAACCATATAATCACAATGACCTTGGGCTGCCCTGAATCTGTTGATGAGACTCCAGTAATGACTAAAGGATCAAATCCAACTAGTTTTTTAGTTAGATCTGGAAAAAATAATTTTGTTTGAAATCTTATAAGAAATCTATATTTATGCCACATTTTTTTGCTTGGTTCAAAAGATTATTGTTTAAACAACCAGAAATAAGGATCATGATTTAAGACAAGTCTAAAATAATGAAACTATATCTTGAATTATTGGAAAATCTGGTCTACTAACTCAAGATTTGATCTTGCCATGTAAGACTCATCTTAAATCAAATATTAAAATGGAGTCAATATTTTCTATCTTGATATAAATTTATTTGTTTTATAAATGGAATCCATCTCTCATTCACATTCCCATATAAATATTTGGTATATATATGAATTTTTAGTGATTGGTGAATTCTCGAGAGGATTATGTGATGAGTTAGAATTATCTAATAAAACAGCAATTCTATGGGAATGGAATTTTTTTTAATCAAGAATTTCTTTTTATGTGATAAATATCACAGTTATTGTGCTATTGCTTTTAGTATGTAAATTTAATATGTTAATTTCAATTATTTTCAGGAGAAAGCTACAAAACAAAAATTATATATCTATTTAAATTGCATTTACTGCATATCAGACTAAGATATTGATTATATAGCAACATATAAGTGTAAATATTTCACATTATGTATATATCATATACAATCATAAATTATATATATTACTCATTATACATTTATACTTCATATATATGTAAAACATATAGAATAACAATTTTTCAGAAATAATCTTTAAAAACAATTTTTTATTTAAAAAAAAAAAAATCCATGCAAACAAATAAATATATATATTTTTTAACTATTATGTTTTAAAAACTGTTTTTTTTTTTTTTTTAAATAAAATGTTGCGTGATATATATGTTCAATTAGATGAATAATTTTGTGTGTGTATCAGATTTTGATTAAGAATAACTGCCAGATAAAACCATTAAACACATTATTATTAAAAGCCTTGGATAATCTAGCTCAATATTGCTAGTAACTGATACAAGAGTTTGTGAATTTCTGAGTCAATTTCACCTGAAATTTTTAAAAAATCTCTGATTAATTGAATTGAACAATCAATCTCATTTTGTCACTTTGGGACTCAAACAGTAGTTGACTGCACACTTAATTTGTCTTATATGTTTATCACAATGAGAAGAGTAGCAGATTTATAAATCAAAGATTTGTGTATCAATTTCCAATTGAAGAAAAAATAAAATAAAATCTTTTATATAAGTAATTGAATGAAGATTTTTTGTTCTACATTATTGTGGTACTCAAATGTCACATGATTTCCCTAGTAACTGGCAATACAATTTTGTATATTTATTTACTTTTACAAACATAAAAAGTGTGGGGATTAACTTTTATAATTGCAATATATATTGAAACAGGAACTCCTTTTCACATGTGTATTCTAAGATTCATTTTACCCTCCCATCTAAAAAAAAAGGCAGATGTATATGAAAGAAATTGATCCTATTTTTTTTTTTAAAAAAAAATAAAGCAAAAAGTTTAAAGTTAAAAGAAAATCATTATTTTCTATAATTGAGAAAGAAAAAAAAGATAAACCAACATTATTGATTTTATAATTTTAAATTATGATATAAATACATTTCTAACTTAAAGCTGGCATTTATTAAAATATTATATTTGAAATGATGCTGTTGTACAAAATATAATATTCACTTGAGGCAAAGTTATTAAATTGAAAAACATGGCTTAATCCTCACTATTCCTTATCTGTCCCACTAAAAGTAGTGGTCCAATCCTTAAGAAGAGAAAAGCACTCAGGCTTAAATGAAAGCTGTGTAACAAATCAGATATAGTGGAAGTGCTGCTGAATCAATCCAGAGATCAGGGTATAAATAGTTGAGTTTGAAGTTCAGAGGAGATTTTTAAAAAAATTTTTAAAAGGAGTTAAAAAGTAAGAAAAGTGAAAGAGTTAAAAAGTTAATTTTTTTTATCTAAGCATTGCTTAACTGTTTAGTTGACAACTGGTTTTAGTCACCTTGGAATATAATATTTACAGCCATACTGCTAATGATGAAAAAAAAAGTATTAATAAGGAAATCATAAAGATGGAAGGCTAATCATAATAGCTTCATCTCTTTGTCTATAGCCACGAATCTCCAAGACCTGCCTGAGTGAACATCATGGAAAGTAAATAATGCCATTCAACTCAAATAAACTGACCTCTTTTTGAAATGCAGTAGTAACCTGAAGTGAAGGAACAAACTGGATAAAATGAAGGTAACAATTTCATGAAATATTCAATACTTATATGTGTTTATAAAAAAAAAAAAAAAAAAAAAGTCTTTCTTAAAATAAATTATGAATAATTATAGTTATGTGAAAATACGTTTTATTGGTGATCAATTATAAATACGTAAATGTCTTAAATATCTATAATCAAAAGGCATTTTTAATAAGGTAAATCATAAATGATTAACTTCTTATATGCAGATACATCTGAATTAGAATAAAATAAAAACAAATACTTATAACTATTTATATTGCTGATATACAAATAAGTATACTGGAAAAATTAAAAATGCTGAGCTATTACATATAACTATAACTAACTAAATTATAATAATGTGTTTATAACCCAGATAAAATTAGAAGATATACAAAATGAATGTATTTAGTAAATTTATACTATATTATGAATAAATTCAAACATTTAAATATGAATTAGTATGTCAATAAAAGTTAATGGTTATATGCATATAATGAACCACATAATTAAATAAGTTGAAAGATTAAGAAAATCATTTTTTTTTTAAATTTTATTTATTATTTGAAAACTCTGAGAAAAGGAATATAAACATGGAATTAAAACATGTTATATATATGAGTTGAGAAGTAAGAATACCAAAACAATGTGTCACGGTTAAATGTACAATGATATACCTGGAGTTATTGATGTGTATAGGTTATATATATGTCTTATGAAATCAGAAATACCAAATAAATGCATTTGCAAGATGAATTGATATCTGGAAAGATGGAAATACATACACTTATATTTTACCTGAATAACCAATGGATATAAATGTGAATTAATGACAAATCTGGATAAGAATATGTGAATACCAAATAAATGCATTTGCAAGATGAATTGATATCTGGACAGATGGAAATACATACACTTATATTTTACCTGAATAACCAATGGATATAAATGTGAATTAATGACAAATCTGGATAAGAATATGTGAATACCAAATAAATGCATTTTCAAGATGAATTGATATCTGGACAGATGGAAATACATACATTTATATTTTACCTGAATAACCAATGGATATAAATGTGAATTAATGACAAACCCAGAATTGCTTATATTATCTGTTTACCTACTTATGATAAATTTAAAAATAATGAATTACTATATGAATTACAAATGCTTACATGCATATTGATTGTGTATGAATAAAATAATGAAACTTATGCGTATAAATACACATTTATACTTGACTGGATTATGAATAGTCCACAAACCTGGAATTGATTACATTACCTGTTTACTTACCTGTGATAAATTTAAAAATAATGAGGTACTATATGAATTACAAATGCTTACATGCATATTGATTGTGTATAAATAAAATAATGAGACTTATGTGTATAAATACACATCCATACTTGACTGAATTATAGAAGCTTCACAAATCTGGAATTGCTCATTTTACCTATTTACCTACGTAAAAAGGATATACAGATATGGAACAAATAGTTGAAAATATTCATGCAGTAATGGTAGATGTCTACTTGATAAAAGACCCTTTGAATTTTTCACCCAAGATAAATTAAAATGAGCCTTCATTTGAAATGAAGGATGAACTTTATTGGAAGGACTTATCAATATCATTGTTAATAAAACTGTTGTTACTTAAAATTAATTTCAGTTGTTCAGTTCCATTTTTTTTTCATCATTTGTTATTCATTGCACTTGTTCATGAGAATTTCATGCCTCCTGAGCTATGTCTGGTATAACTAGACCTAGGTAAGTCAGGTTGTAGTGAGATGGAACTCTAGTGGGGCCATTTGGGAAACCAAACACAGAAATTTCTAAGTGTTTCCAGTCTCTATGGTGCTACATCCTCTGATGAGCAAGAAATATTGTTGGGGGGGGGGTGATGTCTGTATTGGGGAAAGCCAATCGATGGTTCCTTCCTACAATATGCTCATCAGGAAATTGTTACAACCGAGGTAATAAAGGGGTTGTACGGAGTCTGGTTACAATATATAATAGTAAAAAGCTTTACATTGGTCTTCCAATTATGAAATGTTACAAAGTTGGGGGTTTGAATTAGATTGTAAAGAATAATGATGATCATGTATGATCAGTCACTACAATTTAGCACACAAAATCTATCACAGTAAATTCAAAGTGACTTTAAATATCTACGTGCATATATGCTCAGCAATCATTAAAATATTATTTCTAATTATGAACATATATTCTCAGTGGAATAAATATTTATATTAAGGTACCAGCTACCCTATACACAAAAACAATTAATCAATAAGTCTCACATACCTCAATGCTTATTTCAGACCAGCTATATAGAACTTGTCAGTAGAAACAATGATTACCTCAGCTTATGAACACATGTCATGATATTCAATCATGATATCATTAATCATATATATAAACAGAATTCTGAATCAAGAATAAAGTGGTAAGATTCTATTTTTAATATCAATATATTTAACTAATTTAAAATTAATAAGTATAATTTTTTACGTATATATTAATAATAATAAATTAAACTTTACAGATATATAAAACTGAGTTGAGAAAAATAATGACTCTTAGCTTATGAGCATATAATGTCATGATATTCAAGGACATTATCATTAATCACATATATAAAACTAATTTTGAACAAGAAAGGAGGTAAATTTATTTTTTTAATTGAGATAACATTTATAAGTATAATCTTTCACATAATAATAATATATCTAAACTTTACAGATATATAAATACAATGTTTGTCATTCATAATAATAATATATTTAACTTTACAGATATATTTGCTTGAATATGATATTTATGTAAAATGTTAATCAAAATGTATTTTTTAGTGCACTCTACTTCCAATTTCTAGTTCACATAACTTTTTTATTATTAAAAATATAAATTACTAAGTTAATTCTATTTAAATATGTAATAGGAAAACATCTGGATTTAATATATATTTTAAAATATTGCTTAAAGTATTAAGTACATATAATTTATAAATAAAAAATTAATAAAATAATAAATAAATTATAGAAATAGAGCTCTGAAAATTTTACCTAGGATTTTGGCATGAAAGAAAAATCTATAAAGTGTGAACATATACTTAACCATTAAAATTTTATGAAACTTTCTTTGAATAAGAATTCTTAGCATTTTACAGATTGTGACTTTAATTAATTGACTCAATTTGATGATATCATTCATCTTTTAAATGAAAATACATAACATACAAGAAATGGAAAGAAAAAAACCAATTTAAAGATATTCAATAAGATTCTAAATATGTGACAGCAAGATCCCAAGACCAGTGATTTCACTTTTCAGCTTTCTAAATATAACATTATTGTAATTATTATTGTATTTTTCATTGAATGTCCTTCTGAAACAGATTAATACTAAACACTTCCTAAATAGGGTGAATCTGAACATTTTTATTTTATTTTAAGTATTTATCTTTATTAAACCAATAAACATCACATGATCACCATTTCTTATGCTTACTTATAACTGTTATTAAAACAGGCAAAATTATCCATACAGTTTGCCATTCAGTGCAAGCCAGAGTAATCAATGGATTCCAGAAGGCTTGTGCATAAAACCCCCATCTAGTGCCTATTCATTCAATATCTGCAGACTAGTTTCTGGCTTGTGGCCTATGTCAGTGAGGAACCTTGGATCTGAGAGCACTGCACCTAGATCTTAGGATCTAATGCAACCCTCTAGCAGACACCATTTATCTCTACTTAACTACAAAACTATGAGTCTTAAATTGAAAACTCAATAATATTTCAATCCAAGCTCATGAGCCTATATAGTTTTATAGGTCTGAACTCAGTTCAGCACCTACAAATTTTGGTGACTTTGGTTCTTTAATAACCATAGACACCATTATCCTATTAAGCAGGATTGGTTTTAAGCCAATAAACATCACTTGATCACCATTTTTTATGATTGCTTATAACTGTTATTAAAATAGGCAAAACTCTCCACACAGTATTGCCACTCACTGATGAAGGCCACAAATATTGGATGAGTAGTCACTAAATGGAGATTTTATGCACAAGCCTTCTGGCATCCATTGATTACTCTGACTTGCACTGAGTGGCAATACTGCGTGGAGAGTTTTGCCTATTTTAATAACAGTTATAAGCAAGCAAAGAAATGGTGATCATGTGATGTTTATTGACTTAAAACCAATCCTGCCTAAAAGGATAATGGTAGCTATGATTATTAAAGAACCAAAGACACAAAAAATATAAATCCATTAATAAAATTCCTTGATGATTTAATTTGACAGATCTATTATTGTTTACATGAAAATATTTTTTATTAAGTTATCACAACTCTCTCTACATATATATATATAGTTTATACAAACTGAAGTTGTGGATAAGCTAAATCTACAGAATTTTGAATTATTAAATTTTAAACAGCTTTTTTTATACTTGAAATATGTTTCTCAGTAGTGTAGCTAATAGTTTATGTGTGAAATAAATTATCCATGTAGTTTGTAACTTTTTTAAGTGTCATAGCATCGGCTGGGACGCGAACCCGCAACCCGGGCAACTGCCTGCAAGTGCAAGGCAATCGCGCTGACCTTGGATTCTATTTATGAGAAATAGGTAACAAATAATTCAAGAAGTTTATTAATCAATCATCATTGCAGATTTATGGATAACAGCACCTAAGACAGTAAACTTTCTCTACAGTTAATGCTGCAGCTACTAATACATACAAATAACATCCTCAACTTTCAGGCTTCCATGGCTTGTGTAGCTTTATATTCTATTAAGGTACAAGTTTTAATAATAATAAAAAGATAAATGCCTTGTTCTCAGAAAAAAAGACTTCTTTTAATTAGATGAACTCAGAAAATTTGGTAAACAGCATAATTAGTTTCCATGTTAACAAAGATATTTCTCCTTTTTCAAAACATCTTTTTAGGAATAAATTATTTGGAAATAAACAAAATACTATTACAACGCCAAAAAAACAAAAAAACTCCTTGGATTCCGAAATAGTCTTAGCAAATTAAAGAAAAAAAATCTTTTTCTTTTCACCATCAAAAAGAAAATAGTAAAGCTTGCACCTAAAGTATTTACCAAAAGTTTACAATACTTTTTGTATCATTATAAATATATGTATGTGTGTGTACCCTGTAAAATAAAATATTTAGATTATTTAATACTATTAAATTGTATTATGCCATCAAACATCACATGTTCACCATTCTTTATGCTTACATATGTTTTCCACAGAGGTAAAATAGGGATTTATGCATAAACCTTCCTGCATCCATTGATTACTCTGGCTTGCACTGAGTGGTGCTACTGTATGAATAATTTTGTTTCTGTGAAATTGTATTATGATCAATAAGTCTGGAAAGTATCAATATGAAATTTATTTTAATTAAATGGATTATAATTAGATTGTTATTGTTGCATCAGAACATATGATTTAAAATTTAAATACAAAAAAGAAAATTAACTATGAAGTCGTCAAACTTCAAAATTTATATATTTTTTTTTCTATGCAAAAATTTATATTATTGTTCTTAATAAAATATACATTTTTTTTTAAAAAAGGAAGTTTAATTGAACTGATTAATAGCTAATATATTTGGAAGAAAAGATCAACAAATATAAAAAAAAGACAATGTATCATAGAGACAGGTATATAATAGGCCTGTGTGTTTCAGTTATAATAATCTAATGTAATCTATTATATTCTTGAAATTCCTAAATAAATCAATGAAAGGATTTGGGCAGTAATATTTAGAACCTTTTCACCAATATTGGAGAGAAATAACGCTTTTATTTCTCATTGGATTATGTTATTGCACCAGTATAATATAAAATGTGGATTTTTGTCTTGGAGACTAGTTTAGTAAACTATAGTCCAAATTTTTTAAGTTAATAATGAACCTGCAAACTCAAATTGTCTAGTTATTGTCAACATTTTGATACCATATTGATTATAGACACTTTTTTAAAACTAAAAAGTCACTATAAAAAAACTTGGATGGATCCAAAATTAAAATAATGATATCTTATAAATTATGGTGCATAATGTAAAAGAATTTGATGTGGCATGGCTATTTACAGAAACAAATTGTTGGAGAAATCATGAAGTAGAACTTGCCAAAATTAAAATGACAGCTGCACTGAGCTCATTAAAAAGAAAAATTCTAATTTTTTCTTATTAATAATTGCATCATTAGGGAGTTGATTAACAAATATGAAATTTTCAGTTTGTCTGAATAGTAATTGAATGTTTAGTATTATAAGTAATATAGGGGTTTAAAGGAAGAAATTTAAGGATTGTCAAGAAGATTTAAGACTGACTGGTAGAAAATGCAAAGGAAATCATTATTTGCTGAATGTAATGATTATAGAAGATTTTTTGACATACTGAATATAGCATATGGACTGAAAAATAATGTTATCTGATTAAATCAATGGTTGACACTCTTTTATATAATACAGATGATATTATGAACATATAAAATAATATGATCATATTTTGAATAATTATATAATTCAGATAATTTATTTTAATAGAATATCCATTTTATGAACTCATTTAAGTTATAAGACATATCCAACATGATGAAATTATAACAGGCTTTTGTATTCTCAAATATAAAAAGAGGTACAGATTTTAATGTTATATCTGGAGATTATTTAAAATATATATATTAGCTTCAAAATTATTTAACTTTTTTTTAGTAATATTCATGAAATTGTGTCACCTTATCTTTAAGAAACTTCCAAGGTATTATTTTTAAAAAATGAAAGTGATAAAAAAAACACTGTAATAATTATCATGAAAAACAGTGTTATCCACTCTAGAAACAATGTGTTCAAATATTTTATTGATGAAGTTATTTCCAGTTATAGATGAATGATTATCAGAGACTCTACTTTGCATTAAAAAATCAGAATTATAGGCATAGATTGTTACCAATCAAATATATAAAAAAGTGTTGTTTTTTTTTTTATTGGTTTGGATAATGGATTTGATTTAGTTAATAAATAAAATATTAAAAAAATATTTTTTTAAATACTACTTTTACATAAATACCTGACTAAAAAGTAAAAAATAACAAAGTAATCGGACTAAAAAACATATTAGATAGTTTCATAAAAGTATTTGAAGCCTTTTTGATTTTTATGCCCTCAAATGCTTTTTTGAAATGACACATGTTTTTTAGTCAGATTACTTTAATTTTTATTTGGCTGTTTGCATAGAAGCATTTAATATTTTATTTTTTACTTTTTAGTTATAAATAAAATATAATTTTCTTCATCAGTCTTTTTTTATTATGAATCTTGTTTTCTCCACAAGAGAATGCCTGCTGTCAATGATTTTGACAATTTTTTTTCTTTATTTTGATTTTAGAAATGAAAACACATAATTCTCCAATCATTTTTTACACATTTATTTATTTTTTCACAAAATGCTTATGAAATATTAATTATTTCAAAAGTATAATTCAGATTTTATTAAAAAATATTTACTCTTTAATTAATTAAGTATGAATTAAATCAATATGAACAAAATTTTGTTTTACCAACATAACATTCACATTGGTTCAGTTGTTAAGAATTTTTCATTGTAAGCATAAGGATGTGAGTTGAAGTTTTAAATAGGAATGATTTTTTTTCATTGTTAAAATTTTTTAAATGTGGACATTCTGACAGAATCACAGACAAAAATATGGACATAACAGTAGAAACATAGACAGGGAAAGCATTTAATATGTTTTGAAATTAGCTGGTTGATTATAAAAGTTTATTCTTATTAAGAGGGCTGCTACATGGGTAAAAGATACCTCTGTGCAAGTTAAATTCCAGCCTCCAGTTTGGATAAAACAAAATTTATAAATGAAAACAGAATGAACTTTATACAGCTTTGTTTAACAAAAGAAACAAAAACAGTAAAACACTAAAAAACTATAATTATTTATATTTTTATCTTTTTATTTACATATTAACTTTCCTGATTTTGGCAACCGCAAAATAACTTGTAGAAATTTTCATGTGAATATCTATGTTTTTAACTAGGTTGACTCAAACAAGCATGTTAATTAATTTGTTATAAATAATTATAATTTGTTACTTTTAGTTTCATTCAGAATCTCTCTTGCATAACTTGTTTATGTTTTCTATTAATAAAGTTAGCCTCTCAAATATTTGTTCTATAATATTACTTCCATTATTCAATTTTTTATATGTTTATTATTTCAATACAATAACTTAATCATAGTTACATTATATGTTATCCAGCTTGATATCTAAGTGTTAAGGATTTACATTACATTTATTTAAAGGAAGGAATGTGTGAAATAATAGCTTTTTAAAAAATTTTGTTTAATAATTCTGTTTTTCTTGGATTTGGACTATCATGTATTTTGGATAATATTATAGATCAATTATAAGTTTTTAGCTAGGAAACAAGCTTCATGACTGTCCAAATTCAAGGAAAAGCAGATTAGTAAAACATATTAAAAATATATATATATCGGTATTACAAAAAAAGATAATGGTATTTTTTTAAAAAAAAAAGAAAAAAGATAACAGTTTTAAAAACAAAATTTTTTTTGAGGCAGCATCATAATTGATTCCAGGAATACATATTTCTCAGTCTGACACTATCACTACACTATAGCACACATGATGCTTATAAAATATGGCTGATAAAAGTAATTTCTTACTATGTGATTGTTGTTCACATGTTGCAGAATTACTGTAATTACTAAGAGCCTATATTTTTAAAATAAGTTTATTTGTAAATAAATTATTAATAGTAATGTGCTACTTTTTATATAAATTGGAATATTTGAGTGATTTGGAAATCTAAACACTTCACTTATATATAAATTTTATTAATTATTGTGACAATATGGTGCTGATCTGTTCAATTTAGCAGGATGGTAGAATATAATATAGTATATTTTGAATAATTGTCACAAGACTAAATAAAAAAAGTAATCCTATTATATTTAAATAAAAAATATTTACAATCAGAATGTTTTTAACAATGGAGTGATTTGGAAATCTAAACATTTTTATTTACATGTAAATTTTATTAATTATTGCAATGATGTGGTGCGCCATTGATGAATGCTTTTGTGTCCCACACAAAATTGCACACTCACATATGATATCCCTGCATATTATTACAGCTTCAACATGTTGGAGTGAGGTGAATTATAATTGATGATGAAAAGAAATACTTGTAAAAACTTATATTAAACCAGAATATATACTATTTTCAATTTTGTTTTTCATTTCTTTAGAACAATGACATTCTGCTGTGTTACAACTTTGATTGTAGAGTTTCTAATTTGAATTGATTTTCGTGGCTTCTGAATTTTTAGTATGCTGATATTTTATGAAATTCAAAATAAGATCTGCCTAAAAGATTTTAATATTTGGAATGCAATCTATAAAGATTTTGAATCAGTAATTAATGTTCACAAAATTCAACTGTTTAATTAGACAGGGATGGAAAAACAATACTTAACAATTTAGTTTATATAGTTATCAGCAGCTTGAGAATATAAATAAAATTGTCTTTGATCTTTTTACATAAGAAGATGAATTTGGTTGCTAAATTTAATAGATTCCAAAGTTGCACTACATTTAATAAATTAAAAGATGTTTTATAATTGTGATACAAATAGATTTACTAAAATAGTTGTGTGTAAGGCTATTATTTTGTCTAAGTTATTGCCAGGAGTGAGATATGAATCCACTTCTACATAACATTAAAAAAAAGAAAAAAAACCCACTTAAAGATATTCCATAAGATTCTAAATATGTGATAGCAAGATCCCAAGACCAATGATTCTATTTTTCACTTTCTAAATATAATACTATTGTAATTTGAAAGCCCTTCTAAAATTGATTAATACTAACACACTTCCTAAAAAGTGTTTTAGAGTGAATCTGAACATGAGTTTTATCAACTGTATGGGAAAATATGATTGAGAATAGAATACAATGGAAAGGTAAATTATGCAAGATATTGAAGTCTTTTAAAAAATAAAATTCATCAGGGGGGGGGGGAAGACAGCATCACAATGCATCAAACAAGATAGCCAAAGGATTATTATGTGAAGAATATAGAAGTATTTGTGTTTATGTAATCATTCTAAAATTTATTTTTAAGTTTGTATTCGGTGTCTATTATTCTGTAGAATTAAAATGTCTCTATTCATTTACTATAATTGTTAGTATATGTATGTTATATATATAAACAAATGATACAAAATTTTTTATTTTATATGAAAATGTTTATTAATGATAATAAAAAATTCTTATAAGGTATTTTCTAGTATCTGATTAATACATTAAAAATTTGTATTATAATACTGCATTATAAATAACAGCATTTAAACACCCTATATTAGATCATTGTGAAAATAAAATATTAAAGGTCATACATAACTGTAAACAATACAAAACTTACAGGATTGGTTTTAAAGAAACTCTCTCTATTAGTTATGCCAAACTTGAATCACTAACCACAAATATTAATAGGCTTGAATCTTATTTATATTAAGCAACTTTGTTTTATTTTAAAAAGTATGAATATGAAATAACTCACAAAACACTCATTATCATAACCAAATCAAATTTTTCAGTAATTTTTATCAATAATAACTATATATATATATAAAGAAAAAAAATTTCAAAAAAACTTAACTGATATTTTAGTCAAGAGCTATTAGACAATTGAGAAGAAAGACCATGGTGTTTCTTAATCTTAAATTCAGTGATAAATTCACCATGCTGGCTAATGTGTGTTGGTGAGAAGTCCATCCATGTTCATATACTATATGAGTAATCACATAGCTGCAATGACAAAAACGGATATTAGGAAATTGCCCTGCTGGGAAATAAGAAAGTGTGCTGGTATGATGTGGAGAAGAGAGTCTAGAGATCAGAGAAATGGATTGAACTTGAAGAGACTTTCATCCTGCCGTGGATTGATAATGGTTGAAAATAATGATGATGATTTAAAGAAAGTTATTTATTTTTTAAAATTCACAATTATTAATTTACACAATTCTATTTTATATAAACTCTAACCAATTGAATTAAATATACACATAACACATGTATATTTAAAACATTAATAAACTATAACTTATTGTATGTAAATGGATTATTCTCCATACATGAGGAGTCAGAATGACTAACATCAACATGGGTAGGATGACAACCTTGGTACTAATGTGGGCATTGAACGTTCCATCATCAAATTTTCAATGAGATGGATGGCTGAAGAGTTGTGGGATTGGCTATCTTAATATAAAGCTGAGCACTGATTGTATATATGTGTGGAGATAGTAATCTGGATCAACTGATGATTTCTGGTTTAGCATGAAATATATATATATATATATATTGGTGATCATTTATCTTTTCAATATGTATGTGATCATGAGGGTCAGCAATATGAGATGGCATGGAGAGTTGAGGGTCGTGTGAAAGACTGAGTTTGAATCCTTTATATATATATATAACACATTGTAAATGATAGTATATATTTGTGTTTTAATTTACTGTAGTCGGCATCATATTTAATAATTATGTATATCTACTTAATATAGGTAAGATTCAGATTTAAAGTGATTCGTGATGTAAGGATTTGCCACAATGATGAAGATTTCCTTTTAGAGCAATTCTTTAAGCTTTATATGTATAAGCTACATCAGTGGAATTCACTATTATGTATAATATTTTATGTTACAATGAGTTACAGAGTGTGCTTAAATTCTTTTATTCATATTATAAGATGTAGCATTTATTTTTGAATGGCTTTGAATGTTTTTATTTATTTAGGCGCTATTTATTCGTCATTTTTATATTAAGTGTAAAAGTAGCAATGAATGTATATATATTGTCTAATGATTGCTCAGCAATTAGAATGCAAATATTTGGGTATTATATTGGATAGACAGTTTGCCATAAATAAAATAAAAATTATTATTTATTTATTATTTTTATACTAAAAGTTTAAAAGTATCAATTTTTTTTTTCCAAAACAGAAATGTATTAAAATATCTAGTGAAGAAAAGTTTAGTCAATTAAATTAATACGTTGTACAGGCTTACAGCTGCATTTATATATGTAATATACACGGGATTCGAACTCAGACTTTCACACGACCCACAACTCTCAGTGCCACCTTATATTGCTGACATGTTGAAAAGATTAAATAATCACCAATATAAGTATTTTGTGCTAAACCAGCACTCAATAGTTGGTCCAGATTACCATCTCCACACATATATACAATCAGTCAATTAAAAAAAAAATTGAAATTTAAGAAATAAAATTGCTTAGTTGAATGAGTTATCTATTGGAATAAGAAAGTTTATTTACAGTTTACTATAAAAGTTCTAGTATTAATATAGATTTTCAATCCAATGCTGTAAAGTAATAAATAAATGAAATTTGTTACAATTTTAATACCTGATTGATTAAAATTGAAATTAGTTGTGACTGGAGAATTCAATTATAATATTATATATCTCCTCAAGTGAGTATCATAAAACTAAAAATAAAATTTAATTAAATAATTTATCTTTGCTCAAATCAATAAAATAAATAGATTTCTATATATATATATAAGTCGAATACATAAGAATATATGTGAAAGATTCTGACATTTATAGACTTTTTATACTTAAATATTTGAATTTCAAGATGAATTTTCCAAGTACATTAAGGCAATATAGTTGTTTTTTTTATTTAAAAAAATGAAAATTATTTGTTAATGTGATTGATTATTATAATATTAAGTGTGTGTTTAATTATAATGAGAAGATGATGGAGTATGTGGTCAAAATAAAGTTTGTTATATTATTCTTTATTTATTATTTTATTATTTTTCTGCCTTAAAAGAATTTTTATGAGAATTAATGGAAAATGTGAATTTAAAACAAGTTGTTTGAAAGAATATTCCATGCTAAAATAAAATAAATATAAAATAAAATGGATGAAAGATTAGCAAAAAATATAAGCTGGATCAATAAGTATAGAAAAATAGTGATGTTTGTTATGGGCAGCTTGGCAAAAGTTCAGTTATATGTAATGAAGATAAATCAAACAATAAAATTGAATAACATTTTATATCACTGAAAGCAGAACATATAATTCCATCAAACATTCTTGTTTCCCTAACTTATTTCACATGTTATCTCTTTCTTCTTGGTTGACTTTTTAATCTGTCAAGAACTGATTTAATATTTTATTATTCTAATGTTTTCTTATTTAGCAATATATCCAGATAATTCCATTTCTACCTCTTTTAATAATAAAAGTTATTTTTAAAACTTAATTCTTTAGAAATCATTATTAACCTTCCAGATACATTCAATTGTCAGTAATAGCTCACAGGTTAGTCATGCACAATGTTTGAAAAGGTATTATTATCTTCTTGGGGTGTTTCTGGTCTGACCAGTGACAGCACTAGCATGGGAATCAAACCTGGACCTTATATTCTTGAGTATTGAATTTTAAGATAATGCTCCAGTTGGTTAGAGTGTTATCTTAAAATTCAATACTCCAGAATTTAAGGATCCAGGTTTGATTCCCATGCTAGTACTGTCACTGTGCCAGGCCAGCAACACCTGAAGAAGAGGGGAGAATAATAATATTGTATTATTAACAGTTGAATGTATTTGGAATATTTAAATAAAGTTAAATTTTTCTAAAGACATTCAATATGCATATTAGATTATGGAAATAGTCCATATAAATACAACTAAAACACTATTATGACAAACCTTCAGAAAAACACTATTATTAACCTTCATATCTAAGTTAATCATCTTGATTACATAACTTAATACTATTAATTTTGAATTAGTTATATTTAATTAAGTTATAGCATTATATGTGTAAAGCTTAAAAAGTAATTTATAGTTTAATTTTAAAACAACAGATTCTGCCAGGAATTCCTGATATTTAGGTTGTTTCAATACTTTAGAAACATTATTATGTGTAGATTATAAGTCTGCATTATCACATTTATAAATCAAATAATTTTTTGATTACTTAAACAAGCATAACAAAGAAAATATATAAATTTAAAACAGTGAATTGCTGCAGAGGGTCAATACTTCTCATCATTTTGGCAAAATTTCTTATGTCATTTATTAATGTTACATATTCTTTCTGATTAAAATCTTCAGAAGACTATCTACCCATCTTGTCTAGTAACATATTAAATTATCTCCATTTCTATTTTTTAATTCTTTTAATATAGTCAGTGATGACAGTTTTTACTTTAAAAAAAAAAAATAGTCTTACAAATTGATTTAAATTTATTAAATTCAAAAATCCCAATTTTAAATTTTGTATATCTAATTATTTATAATAAATTTAAATAAATTTATTTTTTATGATAATGTAGATCTTTTAAAAATTCTGCTTTCAGTAATGACATAAAATGTTTCTTCTTTTTATCTTTGTCACATATAATTGTACATTACAAATGCAAACTATTAACTTTCATTGAGAATGTCATCTTTAATATTATATTTTCTTAGAAAAGCTATATACAAATAATTTTAACCATTAGTTCTCTTTTTCAAAAATGTTTGTAGAATCACATAATTATTTATTAATAATTGATATTATATTTTCATTAAACAATAAGAATTTTCTGAGTCTTAGAAGATTCTAAAATGCAGTTTAACACAATGCTTGATTGATAATTTGAGAATTAAAGGTTTTTGAATCAAAGCTCAGCCTATCATTTCCATTTATTCAAATATCACATGACCTCCTGAATAACTAGCCATTTGTTTATTTTTATGTGCAATTTATACATTGATAGAATGGCAGAATTGATGCTAAAGATCCCAGAATTGATTCTCAGCTAAGGAAGTAAATAAATAAATAAATATAGATTCACCAAATGAACAGCTATATACTCTGTATGTTATTAGGTTATTTTAAATATCACGTGATATTCCAAGCTATTAATCATATTAGCACTTATTTTATCTGGGTGATTTAGTGCAATATTAGAGTTAATTCAATAACTAAAAGTCTCTGGAATAAACCCAACTCACTATTTTTAATGCTCAAACATCACAATCTTCCAAATGTTGTTCATTCAATAATTTTTTATTATAACATTTACTAGAAATAGAAATTTATTCAAACTAAATTATTTGTGGAATTAATATTTATTAATAAATTCAAATTAAAAGCTTACTTTTAATTTAAATTTAAATATTATTCTAGAAAAATTATCGTACTAAAAAAAGATTTTCAGTACTTTACTACAGAGCAAAAGCTCTTCATCAACAACCTATGAAGAAGCAGTAAAGGAGAAAATATTACTCACCAGGTGACAATTTTTGGTAGAAAGGATTTGAACATTTTTTACTCTTTTTTTACTCTTTAGCTAAACATTACTAGATATTTATTTACTGACCAGTATTGAATGACTATCTGGATTATTCATGATACAGTTACTAAAAAAACTCCCATATCTGTCTAAAAAAAGATTTCAAGTTTTATTGTCTAAAATCAAACCGCAGGTAATGGACAGATATATTAAAATTATATCATGAAGTCTTCTGAGGCTAAAATAAATGTCTTTTTTTATATATATAAATATATACCATATGTGATTACAATTCTATTCTGTAAATGAATAAATAAATAAATTTTCTAATGCTATTTTTGTTTCTATAAGACTTTTTAAATTTATAAATATTTATTGTAGAATGCATATAATGATGTTTAATTTATAAATACATGAATAATTCATATTTTTATGTGTAAATTCATTCATTTGTTATATATTTACAGTAAAAATGTTTTGTCATTTTCTAACTAGAAAGAATGTTGGGGCAAGTTAAAAAAATTGGGATTAATAAAGTTTGTTAAATATTGAAATGCCATAAAATCGCTATTAATATCTATTAAATGCAGAATTTAAACACATCACACTACCTTGCTCTTATCTTCCTTAAAATTTCTTTTTTTTTCTTATGCCTCTCTTTCATCATCTACAGATTCCTTAACATATATTTCATAATTTCATCACTTAAGTAAATTCTTAATCCAGTGTTTCTATCACTTTGTAATTTATTCAATAAATAATCTTTTCACATATTTTGTTCTTCCACATTGCTAACATTCTTTCAATATGTCTTTTCTATTTTTCTTTATATCTATATCTTGTTTTCAATCATTTCTCAATCTTTTTTTTTTTTAAACAAAATCTCAATTTCATATATAAACTACACTTCAAGCAATCCTGTTTATTGAAAAAAACTTTCTTGTGTCATAAAATAACTCATTCTTATTACAATCTGTTTAACCAATTTATTTCTTAGTTCAATAACTTAATGACTATTTTGATTATCAATTAATCATTTTGTAGTCTAGACTTCTATAATTTGACAACGTCTATTATTCAAACAAAATTATGAAAATGATATTTAACCTTTCATGATTGCTACATTTTATTAACTTAACTGAATTAAGTAACATTTTTATTTAATCTTGAATAAACTTCATTATATAGAAATATAAAGTAAATTAATATATACAAGTTTAAAAATAATAATAAAGAGAAAAAAACATTTATTAAATATATGTAAATTAATAAATCTTATTGGTGTAAATATCATGTAGCTAACATTTTAATCTGTTTTTTCCTAGCTAAAAAATATCTGTCTGCTGAATGAAAATTTGAAGTCTATCAAGAAACTAAACAAAACTTATCTCTATTCTAAATCAGATTGCACTCAAACAAAATTATCTTATTGTAAAATGAAAAAAGTAGAGAAGGTTGAGTCAGGAAAAAAAATTATCTTTAAATCAGCTAGCACTAGACAAAAACTTTTATTTTGGTGCAGAATGAGAATTTAAAGACAGCAAACATTGAGTAAAAGGGAGGGAGAACTATCTCTAAATCTGCTTGCAATGAAACTTTGCAATAGTTTTAAAGCATATTTTTTTATAAATTAAAAAAGGGTTAGTCAATTAATCAATAGAAGTTCATTCTTTTATCTATATATTAACAATGATGCAATATATATATATATATTTCGTATATATTGAAAGTAATATATTGTACCCTCACTAATCAGTCTATCAATAATAAAATATAAATATACCTAAAGAATATTAACATTCCGACTAAAACTCTAAATCTTAATATAATAGAAATGGGTATTAATAATATCCTAAGATAAATTTTTATCATTAGACTAGCTCAAATTAATAAGGAATATATGGTTGGATTAAAGGTATAGCTATTGGATTACATTGAGAACATTTCCCTAAGAACATAATCTTAATGGCATAAAAATACTATCCCCCATCCCTTTATTCAAATAATAATATAAACCCATAGCATTATTACTACTATTACTACTACTATTGTTACTGCCACTGCTACTACTACTACTACTACTACTACTACTACTACTACTACTACTACTACCACTACTACTACCACTACTACTACTACTACCACCACCACCACCACCACCACTATACTTAATCTAACTAATGATTGATTTTATATTTACTGTTCAAAATCAAGTCACTAATAATAATGTAACAATAATAATTCTTTTATTTCTCATTGGCACACTAAAAGTATGGTACAATCTGAATAATATGTGGCAATAGGAAATACACTTAATCATATAGCAGTAATTTAAGTAATAAATCATGACTAAAATAATATTATACTATGTGATATTTCAGTATCATATTCTAAACAATAATTATCATTTAATAAACTATTTTTATTTATAATGTGCAAAATATGTTATGTGTTCAATTTTAAAATTTCTGTGGATCAAATCTTGTGAAAGTGAATAAATCAATAATAATACTGACAACAGTTTTATAAAACAACTTTAACAAATTTATTCTATTTAATAAATCAATTTTATACAATAAATTTACAATCTTCAATAAATAAAAAAAACTAACAAATATGATATTAAAATTAAAACAAAATATATACAAAATTAAACAAAAAGGAAAATATTAGGTTATAGATTACCAATATAAAAATTATCAATATGTAAGCCTTCACTCCGGCTTATGAACTTTTATTTAGGAATACTTATCATGTACGAATATTCAAATTCTATCATTTACTTTTCAATATTATTAGGTTTATTATTAGTTAAATGAATAAGAAAATATTTTTTCTTACTTCCAATAAATATAAAAAAAAAATACTTAGCATAATATTTTTTATCATTCAAAATATATTTTAGGTTCATTCTAGTTTATCAAAATATAAAATAAAATAAAAACAATGTTTGTTCATGTACTAATATAATTTGCTTTGTACCACTCTAAGTTTTATTATATGTTTCATGTTCAAAAAACATAAAATATAAAAGTGAAATAAAATATACAAGCATTCATAATACACTTCACATTCCTCATTTTGATGTTTCTTTGTAAAATATGCATTATTTCAAAAATATTGATTTATGAAAAATCAAAAAATATCAAAAAACATTAAAAAAAATTAGGAATAGTTATGATTCCTTTATTATGTTCATCATCAGTATTAAAACATTCAAGATTATTTGCATTTCTATTTAATTCAAAAGCTATCTTGCTTTCTTATAAAACAATTCATCATTCTAGGTTTATTCATTATTCTACTTTCAGAATACTAAACTCCATAATGTATTACTAATGAAATTAAGATAGCGATATATATATATATGAAGGAATAACTAGAGTAAAGACTTAATCATACTCATTAATCCACATGGAAAGCAGTGTGAAGCAAGTGGTACGACTCAATCTAATACCCATAGGAAATAATGTCTTGGCTTTCTTTCAGCACCTACAGAACATCTAAATACAAATATCAAACACTGTCCATGGAAATAAATACAGTAATACAAATTAATTGTATTTGTATAACATCTACTTTGATACAATATAGGCTTATTCTCCTATCTTTTTGACACATCCTACAAATATAAACTTCCAGGGTTTCATTTCCTACTCCCCTGTTTACTATCATCTAAAAATTCCAAATAGATTTAACCAATCTACATTGTAAAATAAACTAAGCAATTTTCCCAATAATAAACAGAGTTAACACATTAATTTATCAAACCAGCAATACTATAAGAAATGGTTTCACACACTTAAGCTTAGCCACAAATACAAATGACCTTTGATTAAAATATATCATCAATATTCATATATTTAAAATAAATCTAATATTGTTTACTTAGCAAAAAATCATACAAAATTATGATAATAAATAAAGTCATATCAAACTTTATAATATAAAAACAAAATATATGCATATTTTTATCCATAACTTATATCTCTTAATAAAAGAGAAATCTGTATGTGTTATTCATTCACACATTCGTATATTCATTCATCCCTTAACATAATATGAATATTTTAAATTCCAAGCAATTCTTAAAAAATATATATATCATGATAATTAAAGCAATTTAAATTACCTATGTAATCAAACCATTTGTAACCACATTTTTGATGTCTTCTGGTCCAATTACAAAATAAATATTTAAAAAAATCATAAATTCCATTTACACAGCACTCATTATAAAATATACTTTAAAAGAAATGTTTTCCAAAAAGTTTTAAAAATTGTTAAATGATTTTAAAATTAATATTATAATGATTAAAAGTATCTAATAATGTAGCTTCTACTGTAATTCAAAATAAATTGTAATTCAAATGTTAGTATTTTTAAAATAATAAATAACTAATAATAAAATTTAAAGTTATGTCTTCCTCATCTTCATGCAAGTCCTTATTTAAAAGTTCTGCTAGTAACTTGGTGGGGGGGGGTTGCATGTTTGCTAGGCAATAAGTATTGTCCAAAGCTTTTTTTCTTTCAAACTTTCCTCCCCAGGGCATAAAAATAATAATAAAAATAAATAAAATTGTCTACTTTTGAAATCTAGTAAAATTCTTGAAAATATTGTTCATCCTGTTGTTAAAAGATATTTCAAACAATCCATTTCTGCAAATCTTTTCATGATAATAATTATTTATTCACTAGTATTTAAAAATCCATTTTGAAAGGTAAGTCATTTTTCTCCATGTATGTATGCAGTTTCCAATTTGCTCAGAAACAGATGCATCATTCGCGGTCATATTTATTAATATGTAATTCCAGGATAAAACAGGCATCTTTCCATTTTCAATTTATATTCAAATAAGGCACAACAAAATAAAATAAATGAATTCAGGTTTTTTCCTCTAAAAGATTAAAGGGTTATTTATTCTTGATAAAAATTTTTTTTTTCTATTGACCATTTTTCTTCTTCTTTAAGAATAAAATTATAGCAATTAGAACAGCAAGTACTTATATTTTAATGTTTGCTCATTTAATATGATAATTTTTTTAGTAATTATATTTTTCCTAGCATTTATCTTTGAAATAACTTCCTTCACAAGTCCAAATAGAAAATTTGCTTCAAAGATAAATATTTTTAAGCTGTAATCATTCAAAGTAATGTCATAAAGATTATAGAGAGAACAATATACTTTATAGCTCATCTCGAATGTCTTATAAATTTCAGAGGTAAATTGCATTTCAGCTTTTTCCAATAATTTCTTTTTCGAATAATGTTTTTTAAAAGTTTTAACTTTGTAAATACAAACATATTCACTATATGCAGCATATCTCTGGATATTATTCATTCACATCCTTGAAATATTCTGCAAAAATAAATATATAAATTTTCATATAGCACTGGAAAAACCATGCTTTTATAAATTCGTCAGGCTTTCATTGCTAATCCTTTCATACACAAGACCATAAGTTCCTATTTCATAATTTACCAATGAATTTCATTTAAGCTTTAGAATAGTTTACCGATAGGAAATTTAACAGGTTTATTCACACATTTCTGTTGAACTAAATATTAATTTTCTTAATTCTTTTGACTTTTTTAAAAATAAAATATTAAAAATTTAGATAATTGACTGTTAGCTTAAATATATTACTAACCTATAGTAATATAATTTGATACTATTTATCACAATAATAATTTTAAAACACAATCCCCGCAATTTAATTACAAATAGTATTTATACTTGTTTTTTTTTAAACAATTTAATTGGATGAAAAATAATTAGACTATAACTCATTTATATATTTATCAATTAAGTACTTTTAAAAATTGGAAATAAAATTATGAATCATCATTTTAAATAATAAATATTTAATACAAGTAATTTATTTTATAACAAAACAAAAATATTTAAAATGATCCATTTTATTAATCTTTACTAATTTATGACATTATAAAAATATTTAGTTTAAATGTATCAATTTTAGTCTACATTTATAGTTTAAAATATCTTTAAAAATTAAATAATATTTATTTAGATTTATCTTATCACATATAAAATATTATCATTTATGAATAATTTTAGAAAGCAATTAAAAAAACTTTTTCTAAATCCATGCAAGCATAATACACATATATTGCCTGTCATGTGATCTGCTACCCAGTAATATATGTTGCAATTTTTGAAACTTATTGTCTGAAATAAAACCAAATGAATATTTAATTACAAAAATAATACATATTAAAAAATATTAAATATAATAATAAAATTTAGAATATTAAATTTTGACATTTTAATAATAATTAAAATTAAAACATTTGATACACCATAAAATATGAAGAACTTTAATAAATAATTATTACATAATTTTAACCCATTTTAAAGATAAATTTAGTAATTTATTCAACTACATTACACATTATATTAAAAATTAGTGTTTTCAAAGTTTTATTTAGCAGGATATTAAATATATTTTTAAGTATAACTAATACCATTTATTTTAGTCATACAACATAAAATTATGCTGCTTTCTTGTTACAATTATAATATTTAAAATAGCTTTAAAATATTTTTAACTTCCTATGTATTTATTTTAATAAGTTTTAACTCTATTTATATATTATTATTATTACAATTATAATACCTATACTTCTCCTAATTTAATTTTTTTAAAGAAATTGGCTTTTTCAACATATCTGACTTTAACAAAAGGGTACAATATATATATATATTAAATATTTTACCTTATTTTCCCAAAGTATATAAGTACTTTAAATATTCAAGAAATTTATTAAGGGCATTGTAGAATTGTTTTTAATCTGATAGCTCACTCTACAAAAGTTTAGAAACCGTAATTACTACATTATCAGTATTACATCTGTAATTAAAAGCATAAAATTGCATTATTACTTAGAGTATATTAATTGCTTTAAAGTGAAAGTAATTATTTTGTTTCTTAAATAAATTTCATTAATCTTGTTTAATATTTTTCAAAATCAGTATCAATATCTGAAAAAATATTATTAACAAATCTAATGCTAACTTCAACGTTATCAAAACAATACTCATTACACAATTTATTCAAATAAATATTAAAGAAAACAAAACATAATTTATATTTCTATATCATCACTTTTAAGTGCATCTGTCTTTTTTGAAAAATAGTATTTAATAAATAATTGCTGATTTCAATACAAATTATCACACAGCCACCTCTACTTCCAATATACATGGATTATTTAAAATATCAAACAGTATAATTTACTCATTTCTGCCAAATGAATTTTTAATATTAATGAAAACATATTAACATCCCTACCACTCAGGCAATATATTTCTCTGTGAGACTTCATCACTCTAATAGCATCTCTTATCTCTTTACTTTAAAGTGCTTAATTGCAAGCTAGTATAATCTTTACAAATGCCTCCTTGTGCGCATAAAATTAAACTTATTGTTAAATAAAAATCTTCATAATTCACTGTACTTGTACTATTTATGTAATATATATTGAAAAACATCTATTAAGTTACAATTCAGATTATAAAATCATTTAATTATCTCAAACTTTTCTCCCACTAATTTCAAAAATTAAATAGTTTTAAATGTTTACTTCTCTTTTCATCAATTAATTTAATTCTTATAAACTCATTATAATCCAGTATTATGAAAAGGTAATAATTGAAAATCAAAAGTTTTATAATGCCCTAAGCATATTTTTGGTAGATTATTGCCAGAATCATAGTACTGTTTAAAGTTTAGCAGTTAAAACTATGCCTATATATATATATGGATGAAGTGAACTTTAAACAGCACTCTGATTCTGGCAGTAATCTGCTGGCACCATGGTTACTGCATTACAAAACTGCTGAACTTCAATTATTACCATTTCATGATACTTGATTCTTATGAGTTTATAAGAAAAATTAAATAAAAATTTAATGATATTAGAAATTATTTATCTTTATCACATCTATTATCCTATATTATTCCATAGCCTATTTATTTTTCTACTTTTTCATTTTCTTTTTAATTATGGAAGCTTATTTATTATTTTTATTATACAGATCAATTATAAATTTTCATTCTTTTCTATAGATCTTTTTTTTTAAAAAATAATTATTTGTCAGTATTTATTTTAATCATGATTTTCATTTCTGTGAGTAATTGCTTTTTTATATAGTTAAACTATTATTTTTACTATATATAATAAATAAAACAATTTATTTATTAGATGTTGAATCCTGGCCACTAATGGGATTCATAAATATCAAAATACAGAATGACCTTCAGAAATTTAGACTTAACTTTCCATGTAATTGTTATTTATTGTTAAATCTCTGAATTTGGTGGTCAACAAATTGACCCAAATAATTCCTAAGTAGCTTATATTTGTATAATTTTTTTATATTTTTTACCATTAGTTTTCTTATTTATTGTTTTCATTGTAGAGCCACTGTACATTGTAAGCATGTAACCTATAATAAAAAGAGGTTAAATGATATCCATAGGTATCTTCTTAGTGTGAATAAAGTTGTTATTTGAAACTATATAATGGTAATATTTGTACATTCACACAACAAAATCAAAAGTTTTGGCAAATTATCCCAAAGCTGATCTAAATGAGGGTTTGAGATGTTGAAAAAGATCGTCCTCAGTTCCTTCACCAATGCTCCATGATTTACTACACTATGGATGACAGATATGAGGCTACACTCCAATTCCTTTAGTTCACATGCCAGCAATAGCAAAGGGTGGAACATGAGACAGCGAATTATGAATAAATTATTAATAAATTAACTACACACACACATGGGCTGGCTAGATAATGCATATACAATAAATTAAAGTACATTTGGATAAAATTTAGAACAAGTTGTGAATAACACATTAAACATTTATAAGTTTTAAAGTATTTAATCATTGAAATATAAGTAAATATTCCAAAATATAAGTGCATTGGTATTTACACACAGGTGTCTTTACAGTGATGAGCAGAGTTAAATATAAGGTCTCAACTTTTATGCAATTGAAATCATTTAATTTTAAGTTATTACAAATTGATATTATTCACAGTTTTTAATCATACCTTATTTATGCTATGCCATTTCCTACAAGATTTGCTAAGAGTTAAATCTTACAAGAATGATAACTGACAAAATATAATTTATTTATTAAAATTATATAATGAGCAATAACTGTGCTCCCTATGCAGATAGTTTTATATATAAACTGGATCTAATGTTCAGATCAATGCTGAACTGAATAATATTATGGAGGGATGAATGAACTGGTGATTGTAGCATGGCATCGGTAACCATAGTGCTAAGACTAAATTAAATAATCATGATGCTCTATGTATCATTCCTCATGGGCTTCAGTACCAAGTACTTGGTGCCCTAAAACTGAATGGCTTGCTACATTAATAAGGAACTTTAAGTTTGAGATCTCAGATCAGTGATTAAGGTGTTCTGGCTTTCAACTTAGTACTTACCTGGTGCTCTAAACCCAAAATTATGGAGGGAATGGCCTTCATACAGCGGACCCATCAGAGACACACCAAGACATTAAACTCTGTACATGCTTTATAAAAATACATTCGCAACACTTATCATAAATATTAATGAGTATTCTTAATAACCAAATATATGCACATAAATTTTGTATATAGTTGTGGTCAGTGAAATTACTTATCCCAGTTCGTAAATTAGCAAACAAAAACATGCTAAAACGATTCAATTAAAGTGATCTACTTTACAAATTAAATCTATATAGTTTATGATAATAAACTAAGGAAGAGTAAAGCATATTTGGGACTTAACTAAATTAATTATAATATGCTTCCAAATATTATTATTGCCAAATTATAATATGCTTTCAAATATTATTATTGCCATTACTTAACTTAAGATAATTATCTAATATGCAAATCTGTATTCTGATAAGCTAAAACATAGTAGCTTAACTAACATATATAAAATAGGTCCCAAAACAGGAATTTATGTGTGTGCTGAAAAGCAGCATAAATCTACTATGTGAGAGCGTTTAATCATCTCTCTAAATTATTAGTATGAATAATCTCCACTTTGAAGCATGGCATATCATAAAATCAATACAATAAACAATAATATAAAAGAAAAAATAGGCATGACTGGAGATTAGAAAGATACAGATATAATAATATAATAACTGATTACAATTATGTTTGGAGATAATTAAATTGTGTATATTCATTTAAAAGGCAAGATTCTTACAATTATTAAATTTACTTTAGATTACATAAGAGTTTATTTTACAAAGTTTATTTATTAACAAGTTGTTTAAGTTTATAAACGTTCAACATTATATAGCTAGCTTTAGAATTATTAGAACAGTTTAATTAAGATTTATTTTAAAGACCTCTATGGGAATATATGTTTACTGATCTTCTACCTGAGGGGCCTTCATGGTGTTTGTCACTGGATTTCTCCACTGGGATGGCTGATCTCTGATGTCTTCATGTCAGGTTGTTGGTCTCAAACTTCTCCATCAGCCTGGACTGACCTTCCAAAAGGATGTTGGCAAACTTGTTGCCTTCTAACTGACGGTTCTCACTTTAAAATCAGGATAGCCTTTGGCCACAACTAAATTATAAATTTAAGAGAGTGAATTCTAATGCTTAATTTTGGGTTTTTTTATATTCACTCTTTGACTTTCCCCTGCAAAGATCATCAAGTTGTTTACAATTTTTAGTTTTAAAGTTTAAGTTTTTACACATCTTTATTAAGTTTAAAGACGACAAAAGTAAAATCTAAGTTATTCATAAAATAGTGCAAAAAATCTTGTTCTTGGTTCTCACACAAATTAAACCAGGTGCATATGATGTGAACAGTTGATCTTTTTAAAAGAGATTTAAGTTCTGTAAACATTCTGCTATAAGTGTAATCTTTTCACTTCTGAAATTGAAATTTTATATGCAAATAAAATAAAATTTGTACTTAAATCTTATAATAACTTAAAGGTAAAATAATTTAAACGTGTTGCAATGCTTAAGAAATCTATTACATTGGAACTTTATTCACACACACACACACACACACATATAAGTGCGTTTCTACACATACAACAATGTCTACACAACTTATTTTATTTATTATACAATTTATAATTTATAACAATATACATATTATAATTATACGTATACAGACATTAATATCTTAGATGTATGCCAATATATATATATATATGCACATTTATGTAAATATATACTATTATACATTAAAATACATTATTATATGATAATATATGTGGACTTCGATGTGTTTGAACTAAGAAAATAGAAAAATGGAATGATAGACCAAATAATACCATTTCATATCAACAAGGTCATGTAAAACAAAAAAAAAAAACTTTACTTATAATTTTGATATGCAATCTTAAGCTATTTTTTATAACTTATGTTATACATTTTAATCACTTTTATTATCCTTGTCTAATGAGATTATCTGAAGCTCCCTCAACCCATAACTAAATTTGGTGTAACCAATGCACCAGATAAAATGAAATAAACTAAATTACTAATAACATACTATATGATTAAATATTCATAAATTAAATCTTTCTATCTACAACTTCAGTATTCAGACTGAATACTGTCATATTAAATGAATATAAAATGATATATAAAAATACAAATATATCTATCTACATATTTACATTGGGGAAGGGAAACAGATCCTTAGATAAAGCTATCTAGTTCAAGTAGGATCTGGCGTTATATTCTTAAAAGGCTTTATGCTGCAGGTGTTGTATATTCCATTCATAGCTCCACCGTCTTCCAGCTTGAACACATTTCTCCCTTGATTACTCTTTATTTTGTATTGGGCCCTTATATAATGAAATAATCTTCCCATACCTTCCTAGTATCCAATTGCTGGTTTGTAGAGACCAGACCCATATCCAATCACCTATATAAAAAGTATGCTGGATATGACCCTCCTTCAGGCTACAGCTCAGTCCAAGTTAGTCCTTGCTATGTATTGATCCTTGACTGGAACTACTCCTACATCTTCCAATGGCAAAAGGGATTGGAACCACTGATGGGCATAGTCATCCATAATGGAATCTCAATAGGGGGAATTCTGTGGACTCCTTTCGTGTTTCATTGATGTTTCTGAGGTTGTTTTTTGTTCTATCCATCCAACTCTTGTAGTTCAACCCTATATGTGTCCAGTATAATCTGCGTAGTTCCCTCATAACTCTCTTGCATGGTTTTCACTAGGGGTTGCATATGGATGTCAGGATTCTGGATATTTTTGCTTCTCAACCAGGATCTCCAGTCTTCTGAAGTGAAAGCTGTTCTATGGTCTGACAAGATGACCTCTGGCTTTCCCACCTTTGGAAACTGAAATCTCTGAAGGGCATCAATAGCACTTCTAGTATCAATAGCTCATATGGGATAGGCTTGGACATACTTAGATAACATGTTATATATGACCAGTACGTACCTACATCTACAAAAAGAAGGCATAGGCCAATAATAGTCAATCACCAACAACTGATTAGGCCTGGTTGGTACAATTGGTGTTACTAGGCCAGCATAAGATTGGTTTGATGGTTTATCTCTTGCTCATGTGACACATCCAAGGATAATTCTCAGATAACTCCTTCATATAGGATGAGCCTTTGAAATTGATGTGTAATCATCTCTTCAGTCTTGTGCAGTCCATAGTGGCCTACTAACTTCTGGATATATTGGATCATCTGGTCTCAGAGTTCTGGAGGTATCAGTATCTTCCATGAACACTCAGCTATCCCATTCTTTTCTGAAGGATGTCATTTTGGATTTCTGAAGGCCCTTGGTGTTCCTTTGTGTCACTTATAGTTGGGTATTTCTCATCTCCTCAATACCTTTATTATGGACTGCTACTTGGAGAATCTTTCCTGCCAATACTGCAAGATCTTTAATTGTATTTCTAACAGATCCCTTGTGATGTGTATCACAAGCCAAATGGTTCAGAGAATATTGTGGGGTTATCAGATTTGTTGTTGACCAGGTATCATCTTAGGACATCCACCACAATGTTTTTTGAGCTGGGGCAATATACAACTTGGTAATTGAATCTCTTCCAAGCCAAACTCCATCTAATTAGGTGGTTGTTTGACAGGTAGCTCCTGTGGAGGAACATGCAACAATAGTCAGTGATAATGATAACTTTGGAACTGAGGAGGAACTGCTTAAATTTTTCACTGGCCCATACTATTGCTAAGGTCCCCTGTTCCATATTTGTATAGTTTAATTCAGGTCCCTTTGATGTCCTGCTGCTGAAATATATTACCTATAGTTACTGCCCATTATTCATTTGAAATAGTATCACTCTCAAACCCATATGGCTGCTATCTGTTTGTAGATAGAATGGTTACCCAAAGTCAGGATGACCCAACATGACAGAGTGGAGGAATCATTACTTCAATTTGTCAAATTCTCAAGCATGTTTCTCACTCCATTTACATTTTATATCCTTTTTGATTAAATTGATCAATCCAGTAGTGTCATGGACAAAGCTGGGGAAGATTGGTGGTAATAATTACATACACCCAAAGAATGACCTCTTGTGTTTCTGAGTGGTAGACATGGAAAAGTTCCTTATTGCTTCATTCTTGTCTGAATGCATTCGCACCCCCTTCCCATCTACTATATTGTTCTAAGAAAGTTATTTCATGCCAGGCAATGTGTCTCTTCTTCAGGTTCACCATCATATTCATCTGAAGACATTCCCTGAAGAATTCTCTCAGATGCTATAGGTGCTCTGACAGATCCTTAGATGCCATCATGACATCATCCATCTCCAAACATCTCATGAGTATGGCAGCACTGTTAATCAGTCAAAATGGCACCCTCTGGAAGACCTGTGTATGACCATTATACCAGAACATGGTGTACTTGTGAACCTTTGAGTCTAATAGCATCTTCCAGTAACTTGCCATGATATCTAAGCATAGTAAAGACTTTCTTTTCTGCTAGATGCAGGAAAATCTCTCATATGCATGGTGGTGAAACTCTTTCAAGGATGGTAATAGGATTTAACCTCCTCACATCCAGACATATCCTTATGGAACTGTCATTTTTTTATGATCAGTGTGTTTTAGAAGTCAAAGGTTCCTTATTCATGATACCCTACTCTATTCTTTGTTGAACCTGGGTCTCCACCACCCTTGGCTTCCTGACAGTGTAGACTCAATTTCTAGCTTGACTCCTTCTCAATCTAAGGTTACCATATTTGTCTCAAAACTTCTAACCACATTTGGAATTTCTCAGTTTTGGTCTTCTTCCCATCTGCAAGAACCATCTGCAGTAGCCTGAGCAGAAACTTTGACACCTAATGCATGTGTGTTTCCATATCACCAATCATGCCCTCACTGTGAATGATACCTGACTTCCAGTGTCTACTAGGGCTAAAAAAATTACAGATTTTTGTCTTCATAGGACAGGGAAGCTGTAGAGTGTCGAGTTCAAACCCTACATTACAAATCCTAAAGACCTCAGAAGGAAAGTGGGAGAAAATTTTTTTTCTCTATTCAACCAATTTTATTAGTGAAAGAGACAATATATATATATATATGAATAGTTTAATGGTTATATTTAAAAATTAAATATATTAAGCAGATATAAATAGTTGTTGGTAGATCCAAACTCCATACAGTATTAGTTTTCTAGGTCTACTTATTAATTTGTTCTATTTCATTTATATCTAAGAAATTATAATTTTGTTCTTTCCTAATAATATATTTTTATGTACATATCATTGATAATTTATTCTATGACTTTAATACTAATAATATTAATAATTTTAGCTTTTTAAATCACTTAAAATATTTTAAAACTGGCTTGTATTGTTTGAGTATTTTCTATCTTTATTTTCAATAGGCAAGTTTACAGATATGTATGTGAATATATGAATGTGTATGTACAACACTAAAAATTGAACATTTACATAGATATTAAAAGAGTTTTTAAATAATTTTGTATTTTCTGTGTAAAAGATTGTTTTTTTCTTATATATTATTTAAGTCCAATCTTTTTATTTAAAAAAACTGTTAACACTAAGGGAGAAAGATTGCCAATTCTAAACATTTCAATCTAGTGATAAAAAAGATTTGAGAGAGATAAAATCAATTTTAACCTGGAATTGAAAAAAAATACTCATTTGTAAGCAGTTTAGAATTAAGAAAAATTGTTAATCACTTTAGAACACCCAAGAAATAAGATAAAGATCCAAAAGACCACAGATCATGTTGGATCGCACCAAATAAATTTTGAAAAAAAATATAAGGTTTAAAGATATTTGTATCACAGCTGCACTGAAAGTATATTTTATAGATAACCAGATGTCCTATGCTATCATCAAAAAGCCAGTGCATATATAGTCTGAAAAATAAGAAAGTTTTTCTAAATAAGTTTTATTGCCTCTTGGAATCCACGCATCATTATTTTTATATTTTAAGGATTCTATAGATTATGGAAGGCTAGAAATATATTTTGTTTGAGGGAGTCTTTTTGGCTACCCAAGAAACTGTAGCACATCCAAAGAGTTGAATCTAAATAAATATTTAAATATCTTATGGATGATCTCCAGACTAAAGAAGACTTTAATCTTGCTATTGCTTTAACTCTGTCATTGGTAGATCACAACCAAGTACATGATAAAATGCTGAAGATATATTAAAAGAAGAAAATATTCATTTATCTATTAACATATCCATGCACAGAGCTGAAAGAAAAGAAGAAATGAAGAAACCATCCCAATATTAAAATGATCTGTAAAGAAATACAATCTGTACAACAATATCATCATCATCACAGTAAAATAGAAGGAAGAATTACAAACCTAAGTCTAAAATGGAATGCTGTAATTGATGTATCTACACAAGTTAGATAATGATATGTGGCTGAATTCAAAATTTTAATTTTGAACAAGCTGACTTTAAAATGAAATTCACTAAACTCACTGAAATGGTCTCTACATCAGAAATAAAAGAAGAGCCTGGTAATATCAATTTTAATTTTATTTTCTCAATGACGATTAACAATTCTCTTTTAAATAACTCTGTCTGTCTGTCTGTCTGTCTGTCTGTCTACCTGTCTACCTGTCTACCTGTCTACCTATCTATCTATCTATCTATCTATCTGTCTATCTATCTATCTATCTATCTATCTATCTATCTATCTATCTATCTATCTATCTATCTATCTATCTATCTATCTATCTATCTATCTATCTATCTATCTATCTATCTATCTATCTATCTATCTATCTATCTATCTATCTATCTATCTATCTATCTATCTATCTATCTATCTATCTATCTATCTATCTATCTATCTATCTATCTATCTATCTATCTATCTATCTATCTATCTATCTATCTATCTATCTATCTATCTATCTATCTATCTATCTATCTATCTATCTATCTATCTATCTATCTATCTATCTATCTATCTATCTATCTATCTATCTATCTATCTATCTATCTATCTATCTATCTATCTATCTATCTATCTATCTATCTATCTATCTATCTATCTATCTATCTATCTATCTATCTATCTATCTATCTATCTATCTATCTATCTATCTATCTATCTATCTATCTATCTATCTATCTATCTATCTATCTATCTATCTATCTATCTATCTATCTATCTATCTATCTATCTATCTATCTATCTATCTATCTATCTATCTATCTATCTATCTATCTATCTATCTATCTATCTATCTATCTATCTATCTATCTATCTATCTATCTATCTATCTATCTATCTATCTATCTATCTATCTATCTATCTATCTATCTATCTATCTATCTATCTATTAAAATAAGAATGATGAATATTGTCTTTTATTAATATATTATGTCTTATTTGGTTATCATTACATGTAACTATTTATATATATATTTTTTTATAAACTGTTTTTATTATGTATTAATTCAGGTATCATGAAAAGATGTTATTCATATTATATATTACAATTAAACACAAGACACATACCTAGTGGTATTTATATGCCTACACGAATATTTGTTGAGTATGAATGTACAAATTGGTAAGGATAGAAATTTAGTATAATGGGAAATAGATTTTAAAGCAATTAGCAACCTAGATTAATGAAAATTGAGATAAATAACTAGGAACAGATCTCTTTTTTAAATTCTTTATAATTTAAGTAACTTTCTCTGCCTATTTCTCGATTATTGTTTTTTTTTTTTTAGGTTATATGCTTAAATTTTGTGTTATATACAATATGCGAGTATGTGCATGCATCAGGTGATTATTTATAAAATTAAAATTTTCTATGATATGAGATTACTATTACCCACTAGAGATATGAACATAAATCATGCTATATGATATTAACGATTGAGTTTAAATTTCATTAGAGGAAAGGGGAAAGAACTTTTGATTATTATTATTATTATTGAATGTAACTAATTTTTATTATTATGTGAATTTTCTATTGTATATTGATGACTAACCAATAATAAAATTTAATTTTAGTTTATATATTTCTCAGAGTTAATTATTGTCTTGTTATCATCATCACCGATGGATTTCAATCACAAAACATTGTTTAAATATGTAACAATATTTTGGTAAATAATTATAGATTGATAAAAGATATGATTTGAGTTGTGAGTTAGACCTAAAACTGTGACTGGAAGCATCTTTGCCATCATTATCATTATCATCATCATCATTTTACTAATTAATAAATAGTCTAAATAAATATATTAAATGGCCATTTAAACAATGGTTTTCATTTTATTTGTTTGTTATTTGTGAACCATCATAAGAGATATGACTATCATCGTTCTGAAGATTTATAATGTTGAATAATCAAATATAGTTGTATAAGATTTGTATAAGAATTTATTTTCATAATTACAGAATAATGAGAATATTTTGCCATTAACACAAATGCAAATGATATACTATTCTAAAAGGGAAAAACATCCATACAATTATAAATAATGTACCAACTGAGGTTCAAACCAGGTGTGATTATAAGTAGGTATCCAATATAATTTTCTCTAGATTCAGATAGTCTAGTGGCACCCAGATATACATGAAAGAAAGGAATAAATTGTGAAATAGTTAGTTGCATAGTGGTTTATCCAAATGTGGCATAAAACTGCTTACATTGCTATTGGTAATTGATCTAAAACAATTGATCCATTGAGAATGACTGCCTCAATGAGGAGTGGTAAGGAAATAGATTTTATCTAGATAATTTCATTTTCCATTACAAATAGTATATAGATTTTTTTACAGTCCATTACAAATGTTGCCAAAATCTATGGGGCTATGGCAGTGCAAATAGTCTAGATTTATCATTCTGTTACAAATGGCACCCAATATTTATATAAAATTATTGTGCCACCACATACTGTTGGTTCAGAGCTGTGGAATTGATTAATGTTTCTCACAATTGGGTGTCCATACCTGAAAATTTTTTTACTAGCATATTATTGTGCACCAACATGCAATTAGTTCAGGATCATAGAAAGTAATCATAGCCCATGTTGGTGCCATACCTGAGAAAAAAAGTTATCATATGTCATGGTCATATTTGTACATTACACAACAAAATCAAAAGTTTTGGAAAATGATTTCAAAGCTGAACTAGATGAGGCGTTGAAACCTTGAATCAGATCGCAACTCAGTTCCTTAACCCAACACTCCAATATTTACTACCTATGGATGACAGATTTGAGGCTACACTCGGATTCCTTTAATTCATATGCCAACAGTAGTAAAAAATGGAACATGAGACTCAGAGAATTATGGATAAATCAATTAACTAAACACACACAAAGGCTGACTAGATAATGCATATATTACTAACTAACAATAAAAGTAGATTTGGATAATATTTAGAAAGAGTTGTGAATAACACATTAAACATTTATAAGTTTTAAAGTATTTGATTATTAAAATATAAGAAAATACTACAAAATATTGCATTGGCATTTACATTCATAAGTATCTTTACAATGATGAGCAGAGTTAAATACAAGGTCTCAACTTTTATGCATTTTAAATCATTTAATTTTAAGTTATTACTAATGGATATTATTCACAGTTTCTAATCATGCCTTAATTATGCTATGCCATTTCCATGAGGTTTGCTAAGAATCATATCTTACAAGAATGATAACTGACAAAATATAACTTATTTATTAAAATTATATAATGAGCAATAAATGTGCTCGTTAGGCAGATCGTTTTATATATGAACCAGATCTGATGTTAAAATTAATGCTGAACTAAATAATATTGTGGAGGGATGGACAAACTGGTGATTGTAATGTGGCATTGGTAACCATAGCAGTAAGACTAAATTAAAGAATCATGGTGCCAATTTATCATTACTCACAGGCTTCAATACCAAGTATATGGTGCCTAAAACTGACTGGCTGGCTACATGACTCAGGTGTTCTGACATTCAACTCAGTACTTGCCTGGTGCTCTAAACTCAAAATTATGGAGGAAATGGCTTTTATATAATGGACCCATCAGAGATATAGCAAGATATTATGCACTGTATGTGCTTTATAAAAATACATTCACAACACTTATCATAAATACTATCATAAATAATAATGGGTATTCTTAATAACTAAATAAATGCACATAAATTCTATACATAGTTTCGGTCAGCAAAGCTACTCATCCCAGTTCATAAATTACCACACAGAAAACATGTTAAAAGGATTCAATTAAAGTGATCTAGTTTGCAAATTAAATCTATATAATTTATGATAATAAACTACTTGTGATTTAACCAAATTAATTTTAATATGCTTTAAATATTCTTGCCATTTACTTAACTAAAGATAATTATCTAACATGAAAACCTGTATTCTTATAAGCTAAAACATAGTAGCTTAACTAACATATATAAAATACGTTTCAAAATGGAGATTTATGTGCACACTAAAGAAGTAGCATAAATCTACTATGTGAGAGCTTCTAATCATCTCTCTAAATTATTAATATGAATAATCTCTGCTTTGAAACATGGCCTATCATAAAATCAATACAATACAATAATATAAAATAGAAAATAGGCACGACTGCAGATTAGAAAGATATAGATATAATAATATAATAACTGATTACAGTTATTATGTTTGGAGATTATTAAACTGTGGATATTCATTTAAAAGGCAAGATTCTTACAATTATTAAATTTACTTTAGATTTACATAAGAGTTTATTTTCCAAAATTTATTTATTAAGAAGTTATATAAGTTTATAGGTTTATGAATGTCCAACATTATGTAGCTAGCTTTAGAATTATTAGAACAGTTTAATTAAGATTTATTTTAAAGAGCTTTATTAGAACAGTTTAATTAAGATTTATTTTAAAGAGCTCTGTGGGAAGATATGTTTACCAATCTTCTAGCTGAGGCATCTTCATGGCATTTGGCACCGACTTTCTCCATTGGGCTGGCTGATCTCTAATATCTTCATGGCAAGCAGTTGGTCTCGAACTTCTCCATTATCCTGGACTGATATTCTGAAAGGAAGATGTCAAACTTGTTACCTTCTAGCTGACAGTTCTCATTTTAAAATCAGGCATAGCCTCTGGCCATAACTGAATTATAAATTTAAGAGAGTGAACTCTAGTGCTTAATTTTGGGGTTTTTATATTCCCACTTTGACTCGCCACTGCAAAGGTCATCAAATTGTTTACAATTTTTAATTTAAAGTTTTAACATATCTTTATTAAATTTAAAGACAAAAGTAAAAGCTAAGTTATTCATAAAATAGTGCGACCCTATTTCTTTTTTTGTCTTAAATCTATTTTAGAATTTATTTTAAAATCTTGTTCTTAGTTCTCACGCAGATTAAATTAGATACGTATGACATAAGATAATTTCCAAGAAACAGGCGATCTTTTTAAAACAGATTTAAGTTCAGTAAACATTCTGCTATATGTGTAATCTTGTCACCTCTGGAATTGGAAATTTTTATATGCAAATAAAAGAAAATTTGTACTTAAAACTTATAATAACTTCAAGATAAAAAAATTTAAATATGTTGCAATGCTTAAGAAATCTATTACATTGCAACTTTATTTGCATATATATATATACAGGTGCGTTCCTATGTCTACATTAAAATATATAGAGGTGCGTTCCTATGTCTACATTAAAAATATATAGATACATGCACATATACATAAATATATGCTATTATACATTATTATTATGATAATATACATGGACTTGGATGTGTATGAACTAAGGAAAAAGTAGTACTATGGGACATAATAGATGAAATGGGATGATAGACCAAATAATATTGTTTCAACTACAAATAATCATCATGTCTAACTAAAATTATCTCTTGCTTTTTATAGGATAAAATGTTAATTTTTAGTGTTTCCACTGTTCACTTACTCTTCTCTTTTCAATCATCTAATTCTCTTGTTCATCCCTATACATTAACTATAGTAATAGGACTGTATAGCCTTTTTAAAAAAAAATACATGCAGCAATTTTGATTCCAATCTTTTGTATTTTTCATTTTTCAAAAACCCATGTTTTGAGAAAGTTATAATTAGAAAAAGTTTGAAAGGCTGTAGTCATTAGTTATGATATTACATTAGGCAATATTATCAATAATCATTTACTTTGAAATTGAATTTGAAATAGTTGCTCAATATCTGAATGAATATTTGAGGAAGTTCTATTCAGGCTCTCTTGCTGGTAATATGTGGAGAAGAAAATAGAAAGGATGGACAAATATGTCTTGTTTTGTACACTTTTTTTACATAAATAAAATTGCATGGAATATATAAGAACTGAATAGAAAACAATCCTTGGAAGTAAGACATCAAGATTTGAGATTTATAGAGATACTCTTTATAAAACTTGTTTTCTAGTTGAACAAAGTTTAATTGAATAGATACATGGTACAAAGCTTTTTTTTAAAGATATCTCCTAATAAAAGGAAACTATGGTTTTGTATTCATTATATGTTTAATTTTATATTTTCTAATCTTAAAATATCTGGATGTATCAGTGAAAGCTAATAATATTTAATTTACAATTTTAAATTGATTCAAAATATTTCTAAATTTAATATCTGACTATTAACTCATTGTAAATCAAAAGATTTCGTGATCGTTAATGTTTAACAGAAATAGTAGACTTAATCTGTGAAAAATTTATTAGCTTAATGCTCCCAAATCAAAATGCTTTAGATTTGCCTGTATATTTAGAAAAATATGTTGAAGATAAGAGTGGCTGTTTTTATCTATATAAAGTCGAATCTTGCATTTAGATTTGTAGAGGTCTCTCTTGTAATAAATTAAGCACTCAGGATGCATGTACTAAGGTTATAGCCTTATTTAAGTACTAAGATTGATTTAATCAATATACTATCTAGTGTTTATGCTCTAACATTAAATTCCAAAAATTTAGAGAAACCTTTTTTTCATTAACTGAATATCTTTACAATCATAATTCAGAAATAACATTTAAAAAATCAAGTTACAAAACACAAAACATGGCCCAAAGTTGAAATAATGATGTTACTTCTGCTAATTCAAATGATTTGCTGCTATTGAATTTTTTAAAGAAAAAATTACTAATAATTTGTTTAAATTAAAAAGAAATCATTATAAAAAATGCAGATGCATCCATGCTCCAATCAATATCAACTAATAGGATATCACATGATTATCATTTCATATGCTTACACATCATGCTGTTAATAAGAGGACCAAACTTTACATGCAGGAGTGCCACTAAATGCAAGGCTTTATAATCAATGGATGCAGGACAGTTTGTGCATAAAATCCCTGCTGCACAAACCTTCCTGCATCCATTGATTACAAAGGCTGGCACTTCATGGCATTACTGTATGGATTCTTATTAACTAATAGGATACACTAAAGGTTAGGAAACAAAATGCAAAAAAAGTTCATATTATATGAGAAAGATCATACTGTTGGGAAGATTATAGATTAATGTGCTCCAATATTAAAATAGTAGTTACATTTTAAAAAATGAGGTTTCTTTCAAACATAGTAGATGAAAATTTAATTTTCATTTTTGCAAAGCAGTAATTTCTTATGTTAAATTTCAAGAGCTATTAAATACTAAA
The DNA here is from genome assembly GCA_028023455.1 of Epiperipatus broadwayi. Taxonomy (NCBI): domain Eukaryota; kingdom Metazoa; phylum Onychophora; class Udeonychophora; order Euonychophora; family Peripatidae; genus Epiperipatus; species Epiperipatus broadwayi. The sequence goes on along the minus strand of JAQFVV010006396.1, from coordinate 341,094 downwards.
ATTGTTAATTTTGATTGTCAAGGGCTACTGAGACATAAAATTCTTTCAAGAAGTGTTTTATAGATTAAAATAAGTGTGTTCTTTGGATATCTGAACACTGATTGTTTTTTTGGATATCTGAACACTGATTGTTTTTTTTTACAATGATCATATTATTGGTATGTGATTAAAAAGAAATGTAGCACTTGCTTCCTGAAAGAGTAGTTAATTGAATGAGGAATTCATAATCAATAGAGATTTAAATACAGAAATTCAATGCCTGATGAATAAGCTAAATATGATTGGTGGATTATAGTCTTAGAGGAAATACAATCACTTCAAAAAAATCAAGAAATGACTTCAAATCTTTCTTTGATGCAATAAGGAGACTATACAAACATAAAATATTTTAATCATGTTGAATTTGATGATTATTTACTTCTTTTCTTATTTAAATGTAATTCTATATTTATATGTAAACAGCATTAGGCACATTTAACAAGAAAAGATTACAAATTTATAATGTGCTCACCTTGCTGAACATGCTCTCAATGTTTACAGTCAGATTTAAAGCTCAGCAGGCAAAAATTAATATAATATATTTTAAAACTTAATTCATAGCTTAATAGTCTATGTGTTTTAATTTTACTTTTAATTTTCTCCTTTTTAGAAGCTAAATAAGCAAATGGATATGAACTAGAAAAATGTTCTGCATATATTTTACAATAACCATAATTAAACACATCACCTGCTTCCTGTTGAAATACATTTTGAAGTTAAATTGACTAAATTTACTTAAAATAGACATAAAGTTCTTCTGTAGCATTATGCAATAATCAAGAAAGTTTAAATTGAGATTTAGTAACAAGAAATGGAATACCTGTGCACTCAGCAGTGCATTGTAGATTTAAGAATGATTAAGTTCAATATTTAACACTTTTAGATAAAATAATAATTATAAAAATTTAACACTTAAAATTTCAGTGAGATGCAGCTTGAGTCCAAAAGAAAAAAAAGAGAGCAAGAACCAAAAGCCTCTCAACCAACAAAACCTCTTTTTATAGTATTTATTATTATTATTATTTTTAGATGTCCAATTTTCATTAATGACCAATAAAACACAGCTTATTATTATTTTTTAAAGCTTAACTGCAAAATAAGTCAATCAGTAAATGACATCATTTTAATCTAGATATTTTCAAAATTGCACACGGTCTAATGAACTTAATTTGAAAGAAAGTTAAAGTTTCTTATTTAATAAAATAATATAATAAAAAAATTAAACATTATTTGTTCATTTATTAATTGAGTTTTGCTATAATATTAATATATTAAAGTTTGAATTAATAAATATTTTATCCTTTATAGGTTTAACCCTAACTAATATTATAATTATTTTTTTTGAGTTTGTGTAACTCAAGATAAAACTACTTTATTCATTATAAAAAAACTAGTTTATCCATCCATGCACACACACATACATGAATGAGGGAAATGATATTTTAAGCTTTAAACTTAACTTATTAATTACTTCTTTAAATAACTACCTATAATTTATTACAACTACCAAACAAATTAAAAAAATATTAGGTATTAAAAATAACTTTAATGAACTTTAGGCTTAATTATAATAAACCCAAATTTAACTCCTGCTTTACTACTCTAAACCCAAAGAAGCTAATTTTAAATCAACTTTATCTTTTCTACTCTCTTCTACTAACTTAATTACTATAATATTAAATCATTACTTTCTTGTACACATTCTAATATAATAACTATTATTTTAATAATAACTGGGATTTATCTGCCCCAAATATAAACTATTATTCTTATAATAAATATAACAATATATCTACTTTGCATAAAAGTTGAACTGAAGACTTATATATAACAAAACTATTGTCTGTTTTACTCTTATTTATTAATTCCCTATTTTTTTAAAACACATAAATACAAAAAATTATTATGCTAGGGTGGGTAAGGGGAACAATGTGCAAAAATACATGGTTACAATATATATATATATATATATGTGTGTGTGTGTGTGTGTGTGAAAGTAGTCAATACTTAAACAATAGCAATATCATTAATAATCAACAATATCAATCTGTTGTCAAGAGATGGTGGAAATCCATCTTTATCTATGGTCTAATATGTTTATATAGACTTTAAAGATTGCAACTTGACTACAGAGAGTAAAATTAATAATACAAAAAAGTTTAAATGAACCTCATTAAACAGATAAATATAACATGTTCTGAAAACAGACTAACAAATAGTCAATTATAACTGTCAAATTGCACTTCAACCATGTTACTTAGATAATAAAGCTAATAATGCTTAAGGCTAGCAAAGTGTTCAGTATAAATGCATGAAAGCAATCAACACTTAAACAATATCAATATAATTAACAATCAACAATCTTAATTTGTTGTCAAGGCAACCTTTTTTAATCAATAAAGGTAAAATTAATATATTAATATCAAATCACATTAATTCCCAAGCTCACACAATATATAAAAAGCCAAATTAAAATAGGTGAATAGCAAATAAACATGGAAATGTCCAAGAATTACTGAATAAATGTTCAATATAAACATTTTGTTTAAAAAATTAGAAAACATGATAGAGTTTATTCGCAATCCTTTTATCTCAAAGACATAAAGTATATGAACTAAAAATCCAGATGAAGACAAAACTTAGTAGAATAGAAATTTTTAGGATTATTATAAGAACTGCTGATGACACAGAAAATCATCATAATTAATGAAGAATATACTGAGAATTCATTCATCAGATAAAATTGTCAAACCTTTATTTCAGTAAACAAAAATCTGATGTCACATAGCACAATAATAATGACTAGCTGAAACCATAAAGTAAATGAAATTCAAATGGAGACATATAATAACAACTAGTATTGAGACAACAAATAATTATTGATAATAGATATTAAATAATATATTTTCCAATACAAATTTTAAAAAAAAAGTTTTAAAAATTCACAAATCAGATTTTTTTCCTTATAGGTATAGAAATTGAGGATAATGAAATTAGACCAAATATTATTTAATTCTCAATGGCTGCAAACAGTATAGAATATCAAGAGAAATATTCACATGTCTTAATTTTATATTCTTTTATAAATAGAACAAGTGTTCATTTCAGTACCTTTGTAAGGGTGTTTGTATTTTAAAAAAATCAAATTAGTTTGAATTTTTTTCACATAGTATACATTTTATGCCACTTTTATGGGGTTTACCATTATCTCATAATTCTGTAGTGTAAATGCAAGTAATTTTGTTTCTGTTTTTTGTTGTTTATGGTTACTTGTTTCTACTTTTTTATACAAATATAATATTTTTGTCGGTAGAGTTTATAATAATAAAAATCAAAGTTGTATATTATAATAACTGATTATATTAACATTCAATATATATAATTTTTTTAACCTATAATATTATTTTTAATATAGTTTTTAATGTATTTTATAACTACCTTCTATTTATATTAAATAAATCTCAACTTAAATTCAAACTTGAATTTTACAGTTATTTTTTATTAGCTCCCTCTTTCTATTTTTTATATAATCAAATCTATTTTTTTTATGTCTAAATTTTTTTCAGACCAAATCTCTATTTAATACTGGCTTAATATTATTAATATAAATAGCCTTTTTCATTTTTCTATCCCTTTTATTAATTGTAAATTGTATCATCTTTATACAATCCTTTTCAAACTCATGCCCTGTTTCTAATGTAAGTAAATATATTGGCAAATTTTCATCATATTTAAATTGTAGTAGTCTTCTATATATTGAATTCTTTGTTACTCATATATAATTTACTTTTATATTATTAATTTAATACTTTTTACAATTAATTTCATATATTCCATTTATTTCATTATCTAAATTTTTATTGTAATTACTAATATACTTATTTTCTAAAATACTAATCATATTTTTTCTCTTTTTATTAACTATTCTAATATGTATCATATTATTAATTTTTTTTTATTAATTTTATCTATAACTTTATTTAAAGTCTTAACTATATAATTATTTCCTGTCTTTAGACCTATATAATTCTTCTTTTTTATTATTATTTATATAATCAATTGTATTTACTATTAACCTAATATTATCATTTATACATTTATTTGGATAATCATTATTTATAAATTCTTCTTTTATTAAATATATTTGCTTAACATAATCTTCTTTACTTGAACAATAAATTACTGCTCTATGAATTCTATAATGTATTGTGTTTCTTTTATATTTGCATTTGAGTGCCAATTAGTTATATTACTCTCTATTTTTCTTATGAATTGATGTTTTAATGCTGCATTACCCTTTTTTATATGACTTAATCAACAGTATATCTAAATATGTCAGTATATTATTTTCTTCTTTTTCTACAGTAAATTTAATATTTTTATCCATCTTATTAATATCCTCTATAAATAAATTTATCTGTTTTGTGTTTTATTAAATATTAATAAGTAATCATCAACATATCTTTTAATAAAGATTGGAGCATTATTATTCACTAATATTAACTTCCCCAATTACTCCATATAAATATCACTCAATACCTCACTTAATGCTTCTCCTATTAGTAAACCTTCTTTTGGTTTATAAAACTTATCATATGTTATTTCTTTACAACATATTTCTATAATATCCTTTAACTATTTTATAAATATATTTATTTCTTTATTATTATTATCCTTTTCATATTTATTATTTTCTATATCTATTGCTTTCTCCATATTAATATTTGTATAGATTGATACAATATCCATTTAAATCATTGTCAACTTATAATTACCATATTTATTTATTACATTTAAAATTTTACTTATTAAAACGTTATTATTTTTTTATATATGATTTACAGGTAGTATGAATTGCAATCATTAATAATTGGTCTTAATGGTACATCTTCTTTAAAAAATTTTAGGTACTTTATAAATTTTAGCTGCTATATAATCTTTTACCCCTAAATGATCAAATGTATTATAATCAATTATATCCTTTTTATAAAAGTATCTTATTATTGTATATACTCTTACATTCAATAACTTAGTATCATCTTTTTTAATTTTCCCAAATATATTATCTTTCAACATATTCTTTATTTTTTATATATTCCTCTTTATTTATCATTATCAATTTATTCCGTTTATCTGACTTTGTAAAAACTATTTTATCCTTATATTTATTCTGTATTTCTTTAATATTCTTTATTTTAATAACATCATCTGTATTATTTTTTTTTATTTTTATGTTTCTTCTTTATTCTATAAATCATATTGTCTACTTCATTATTAATTTCTTCCTTATAATACCAAAATTTATAAGGATTAATAGTTATAGAAAAATGATAAGAAACAAAATTAAGTTTATAGAAGAATTAGAATAAAGGATATTAAAAGTATTTATTAATAATAGTTATAGTATAAAACAAAGGTTATATAGAGAAGTATTGAATCAATACTAACAAGAAAAATAACTAAGGAAGAAGATATTTTTTAAAAGAATTATGTAGATTAAAAAAGGTATTGATAAATAAGATTACAAAGAATAGACATAATATATAGAGTATATGAGCACAGACTTTCACATGACCCACCACTCTCCACACCATCTCATAACACTGATACACTCAAAAACACATATGTTGAAAAGATAAATAATCTCCAATATACATATTTCATGCTAGACCAGCAATCATCAGTTGGTCCAGATTACCGTCTCTACACATATATGCTATAAGTGTTCAGATATATATTAAGATAGCCAAACCTCACACTTTAATGAACAGGCTTCAATCTACTCCACACTTCAACTCTTCAACCATCCATCCAATTGAAAATCTGATGATGGAATGCTCAAAGGCCACCCTGAGACCAAGATTCTTGTCACACCCATGTTGACCTAAGGTCAATCTGACCCCACATGTACAGAACATAATCCATTTAATACACATAGAAGGGATGGGCAGACATCTCTACTTATGTAATAGCTGAAACACACAGGCTTATATATACCTGTGTCTATATATGTAATATATAGGGTATATGAGCACAGACTTTCACATGACTCACACTCTCCACACCATCTCATAACACTGATACACTTGAACACACATATGTTGAAAAGAATAGACATAATAAGAAAATGAGAAGGTTAAAAGCAGAAAAATGTCTAAAAAAAGATGAGAAGAAAAGGAATAATTATAAGGATAAAATTTATAATATGACATGTATAGAATTAATAAAAAAAGAAAAGGACATTATAAGTAAAGAGATTAAATATGTACTGTGGATATATAATGGTAATAATGATATAATAGAATTCAGAATGTTAAAAGAGAAAATTGCACAGAAATATGTAGAAGAGAATTACAAAATCTATTATTATCAGAATATAGATAGTAATAAAATTATTAATAATAAAAATAAAGAAAGAATGGAAAAATTTAATACTGAAGTAGACAATATGGTTTATAAAATAAAGAAGAAACATAAAAACAAAGGAATTAATAAAGATGATGTTGTTAAAATAAAGGATATTAAAGAAATAACCGATAAATATAAGGATAAAATAGTTTTAACAAAGTCAGATAAAGGGAATAAATTGGTAATGATAAATGAAGAGGGTTATATAGAAAAAATGAACAATATATTGGAAGAGAATATATTTGGGAGAATTAAAAAAGATGATACTAAGTTATTGAATGTAAGAGTATATACAATAATAAAAGACTTTTATAAAAAAAATATAATTGATTATTATTTAGGGGTAAAGGATTGTATAGCAGCTACAATTTATGGAGCACCTATATCTAAATGGTTGGCAAATAAGGTGTTGACAAAATATATTAATACTACATGTAAATCATATATAAAAATTATAAAGTTTTAATAAGTGAAATTAAAAATGTAATAAATAAGTATAGTAATTATAATTTGATAATGATTAAAGTGAACATTGTATCAATGTACACAAATATTAATATAGAGAAAGCAATAGATATAGTAATTAATAGATATGAAAAGGATAATAATAAAGAAATAAATATACTTATAAACCAATTAAAGGAGATTATAGAAATATGTTGTAAAGAAATAACATTTTAATTTAATGATAGTTTTATAAACAAAAAGGTTTACTAATAGGAGGTGCATTAAGTGGATTATTGAGGAATTTTTATATAGAATTGGAGAAGTTAAGGTTAGTGAATAATAATGCTCCAATCTTTATTAAAAGATATGTAGATGATTATTTATTGATATTATATATAACACAAAGACAGATATCTTTATTTATAGAGAACATTAACAAGTTGGATAAAAATATTAAATTCACTGTATAAAAAGAAGAGAATAATATACTGACATATTTAGATATGAAGTTGATTGAGTCATATGAATAAAAGAAATGTAGGATTGAAACATCAATTCATAAGAAAAGTAATATAGATAGTAATATAACTAATTCACACTCAAATACAAATATAAAATAAACACAATACATTATAGAATTCATAGAGCAGTAAATTATTGTTCAAGTAAAAAAGATATGTTAAGCAAATAGATTTAATAAAAGAAGAATTTATGAATAATGATTATCCAAGTAAATTTATAAATGATAATATTAGATTAATAGAAAGTACAATAGATTAGATGAATAATAATAAGGAAGAAAAAATAGTAATAACATTATAGATAAAATTAATTATATAGATGCAAAAACAGGAAATAACTATGCAATTAAGAATTTAAATAAAGTTATAGATAAAACTAATAAAAAATTTAATAATGTAATAGATTTTAAAAAGAGAAAAAATATGGTTAGTATTTTAGAAAATAAATATATTAATAATTATAATAAAAATTCAGATAATGAAATAAATGGAATAAAATGATATTAATTGTAAAAAGTGTCAAATTAATAATATAAAAGTAAATTATGTAGGAGAAACATAGAATTTAATACATAGAAGACTATTATAACATAAATATGATAAAATTAATTGATATATTTATATACATTAGAAACAGAGCATGAATTTGGAAATGATTGTATAAAGATGATCCAATTTACAAATGCTAAAAGAGATAGAAAAATAAAAGAAGCTATTTATATTAATAACATTAAGCCAGTATTAAATACAGATTTGAGCCTGAAAAAATTTTGACATAAAAAATGATTTAATTATAAAAAAATTAGAAATAGGGAGCCCCTAAAAGTATAACTGTAAAATTTAAAAGTTTGAATTTAGCAGTTGAGATTTGGAAATATAAGTAGAAGATAGGTATAAAAATAAGTTAAAAAATAATATTATAGATAATAATAACTGATTTTTCTTTTCCTAAAAAAAAAGCAACTAACTAATCCAGGTAGAAGCAGTAGTGGTTGTAATATAAGTGAAAGTAATTTTATTTCTCTATTTTTTGCAAACTATGATTATTTTACTTTTATTTTTATATAAATATTATAATATTTTTGCAAGCAATGCTAATAATAATAAAAATTAATTTTTTTTATAATAACTGCTCATAAGAAAGCAATCAACTAATCCTATTTAGAAGCTATTCTAAATGAACTTAATTTTATTTCACCATTTTTTCAACTATGGTTATAATTTAACTTTTTATAAAAATATTATAATACTTATTGTAAATAATATTTATAATAAAAAGCCACATTTGGAACCATAATTATATCATACAGTATTTTTCTTAGAAACAGAAAATGAAGTTGAACTATTACATGTTAATATATTAAAATGTTAGAATGAGAAAAAATAGTTATATATCAATAAAAATATATTATTTTAAATTATTTATTAATTACATTTTTATAAAATTCAAAGCTTTTTAAAATGATCTGAAGTTTAATAACATTTTTATGTATTTTTATTGAATATTGCAACATTTTTTTAAAAGACCATAATAACACTGTTAATTTTAACACTACAACAATTTTATTTATTTATTTCTCATTAAAAAAAATTAAATTGAAAAGCTGTACCTTGTAAATTTTCATTATACTTTTTATAAGCATTTATATCATTATATAATAGCAATAATTGTATACATATTGTAAGACTAATACAGAAATGCTTTTTTAGAAATTATTTTTGCCTTTATCACTGTGAGATAAATTATTTTAAAGCTTCAACTTACATTTCATACATAGTGACATCTATTTTTTTAGATATAAAATTAATTAGAACCAATAATAATAAAAAACAATTCAAATGCTCACAAATATAATATACAAGGTCCACCCCCTTCTTTTTTCCTTTTTTTCATCCTTTTCCCCTTTACTTCCTAATTAAACTACTTATAACAATCATACAAAACGTACAGAGAATAAAATTCTATATATTATATGACTTTTTTAGTTAGCTAATTATTAATTTACTGATGTTTTATATATACATTCAAACAGTTATATTTGTTTTAGTTAATATAATTAGTTACATATAGCTTCCTTCTATTAGATTCTTTAATATAGTTTAAAGATTTTATATTTTTTACACAATCTATTTTATATCTCTATTTTAAAAAATAAATATATAATACAGATTTACCATCTCTCCTATTAATTGCATTTTTTTTTGCTTTATTATTTAATTTTTTTTTTTTGTATATTCATAATAAATCATATTAGAATTTCCCAATTAATTTTATATAAAATTCTTTTTTATACATACATTTTGTATCAATGTACATTTGTATTCTTTGACCATCCCATGTTTATGTTTTTATCTATATAATTTTTATTTTTTATTAATGTATTATTATGAAAGTTTTAACTATTTTTATTAAAACTATTATTAAAATAAAATAATATAAAATATTATTTTATTAAAACTATTATTATAACAATTACAGTATTATTATTTAGAAAATATTATTAGTTTCTCTGTAAATTTGTAGGATTGTTATAAATAATTTAATTGGGAAAGGAAGAAGAAAGAGAATTAAAAAAGGAAAAAGGGAGAAAAAAAGAAATGAGATTTTTACCTTGTAGCTATGTTTGTAAACATCTGGATTGTTTATTATTATTATTATTGGTTCTAATAAATTTCATATATATATATAAAGGATAGATGTTATTATGTATACAATGTAAATTGAAGTTTTAAAATAATTTACATTACATTGATAAGGGGGGGAAATGTTTGCAGCAAACAATTTTTGTATTATTCTATAGTGGATTAAATTTATTTCCATTTTTGATAAAAATATTAAAATGTATTATGAATAATACATATATTTTTGTTTTTAAAATATTGTAAATTTAATATTTAAAAATAAAAAAAAATATATGGCGTACCTCCATCCATATATAGTAAACGTATATAATAATGAAATACAACTATTATGTATATACTTAACCTAGATATAATTAAAGGGATTTGAACCCAGACATTCAAACTCCCTACAGTCATCTACTCTATCCTATATAACCGATACACATGACCACATAATGTGAAAAAGAAAATGATCTCCAATATGTGTATTTCATGCTGAACCATGTCTATTGATCATATTCGATAGAATGGATGACTATAGGGAGCTTGAAAGTCTGGGTTCAAATTCCGTTTAATAAACACATATATATACATGGACATAGATATATATCAAAATTGAACACCAATAATAAATCAATAAAAATAGATTTAAAATATATATCATATAAATGGACAATCTTTATACATATAATATCTATTTATACTTATTTATCAATAAATTATTTTAAATCAAATATTGTGTATATCTAAAAACATTTAATTACTACATAATAATTTCAATATTTATCAAATTGATTTTTAATAATTCTGTTGTCAAATATAACTATCTCTTATCTAAATCTGTTTAAACAAAAATGTCAGTTTTAAATTTATGTGAAATTAACCCAATCTATTAGATTTTCTATATACTTGATTCTAGTAATTATATTGATAAAAACATCCAAACATATCATGTTTCTTTATTGTTTGTTATAGTATGATATTCATAGATATGCATATATGTCACTATTATTCAATCTATTTATATATTACATGTTATTTCTATATCAATACTATTCAATTACCAATGATATTTGCCTTAAATCTCTATTTGAATTTGGTTTTAATTTTTTTATTAATAAAAATACTTTTATTTTTTTAATATTATTTATATATATTTACATTTTGATGCCTTTATCATAAAATGTATATCTTGTAGTTTTATCATATAGAAAAATAGATATTTTATCTACTTTGTTATTTTAATCTTATTTTTAATGGTTTTTTGTTCATCTCATGTATTGTAATTATAAAAATGCGACTTTTTTATACTATAATGTGTAATATGTCTGCTTAGCGCTTTCAAGATTAAAGGTTCAAATCTCATACTCATAGATTTACAAATGAAGACTGTTGTGATTTATTGTACACATATGCAAATGAGTTTGAATTTTTAATTAGTTAGTCCATTGTTTGGAGAGAGCAAAGCATGCCTCTCTTCTATTAATGGCACTGAGATCATTTGCTATGTAAAAAGCTTCTTTGACTTTTCTTTTGGTATCACTCTTCTTTGTGCAAATTATGTGTGCAGAACAGGGTTTGAATACATGGCCTGTAGCTGCTTGGTGGTCCCAGAAGACTGATGTTCCCTTTATTATGTTTTAAATGTATTATATGTTTTATTTCATTTATTCCATTGTTTCGTTGTTATTTATATTACCTTTTAAATATTTACTATTTAATAAATTGAATATATTACTCCTTTTTTGTTCATTATTTTTGTATTTCATTGAATAAATATTTCACTTCTACTGCCAGTTTTATACTAAAATTTTTATTTATTTTATTTAATTAAATATTCAGTTTAATTAATTTAATTGGATAATTATAATTTTTAAACTTTTCTGATATCTTATTTTTATTCAAATAATACATATATATTTTATACATTCTATTGGTTAAATCATTTTTGTATTTTATCTCTTTATAAAAAAATTAATTTATAATTTTATATGATTTAAATTTATTATACTCAGAAGTAACTTATCATTTTGAATTCTCTATTTATAAGAATATATAATATCCGTTTTCTTTTCATTTGTATTTGTAATAAATTAGAGCAACATTTTTAACATCTAACAACTGAAAAGGTTTTTTTAATATTTACTTTTTAGATGTAGCTAAGCATACTTTTAGTGTTGTCCACAAGACAGAGCTATGATTCCAGTAGACCACACTGAAATCATGCTCAACTGTATCAAAAGTAAATAATAATAAAACTTTTCACTTATTGCATGCTAAAAATGCTCCTCGCATTACCGCTATGAATATGAGGCAAATGGCCTCGAAAGCGCTTAGCATATAGTAATTTTTGGAATCTGTATAGCTTCTCGTTCAAGTGTTTCATACGCTTTTTAATTTGTATATTATAAGAATATATGTAAATAATTAATATCTTTTCTATTGTAAATTTAATATTATCATCTAATTTATTTATATTCTCAATAATTTTTTTATTATTTGCCATTGACTTTTATTAAAAAATAATAAATAATCATCTATAAGTTTGATTTTTAAATGTTTTATTTCTAACTTAAGAATGTGTATTGGCATTCTAATTTTATTTTTATATTTATCTAGTAATAAAGTTTTTAGTTTATCTATGTAAATGATTTTCACTTTAAAGGATCTTTTTGTTAATAGATGAAACTACAGTTATGAGGGAATTTTAGTATAAATTTGTTTCTCATGTGTCATAGCATCAGCTGGGAAGCGAACTCGCTTACCCAGGACAACTGCTAGTAAGGCAGCTGTGCTGACTTCTCAACGACCAATGCTTGACTAGTATTAATAGTATAAATTTGTTTTTTTTTAGCTAGTATTTTAATGTTTTATTATTTTCTTTTTTATGTAAATGTATGTACACCTGGGTCTCGTTTTACGTGATAGATAGGTTCCTCGGAAAACACGCGCAAACAAAATCGTGCAAAAATAGACGTAACTTACATTGAAAAAGGGGGGATGTGATCTGTGATTTTTCAAAAATTCACATAAAAGCAAAGCACCAACGTAAAATTACTTTAAAATTCGTGCCAAAAAAAATATGGAAATAAAATATGACTAATAAAAAATTTCAAATTTGAAAAAAATTGATACAAGACAAACTTTTTTTAACTATAATATTTAATTTTATTCAAAATAATATATTTTTATGCATAATTTACAGTACAGTAATTTACATTTTTTTATACACGTTTTAATTATTATCGCTATTTGCCCAAAAACACATTTGTTTGCAAACTAGTAAAAAATCAGATTCTCATGTGATGTGATGTATTTGGCTTCTCCTTAAACGAAGTCAAGAATATCTCAGCAATTATTCTCACAAAAGGAAATACAACTAGCACCAAGTTCACTCTCATGTTGTGTTAATGGTTTTCTGTTGACGGCGACGATGATTTTATTGTTTATGAACTTAGACTTATGATAATAAAAAGACATTTATTCACCACTGCTGGGAAAAATTTAATTAAAACTAACAACTAAAAATTAAATTCTTATTTTTGTCTTTAATTTTCAATTCCGTTTAAAAATCAAATTTCGTTTTACATGACATTAATTTCAAGTTGCCCGTAAGTAATTTTTAAATTGTTAATTACAATTAAAAATCAGATTTTAATTGTGCCCACTGCTATTACTGACCTTTTAAAAATAAACTTGCGGACACTAAATGATTAATAATTGATTACGTTCTTTTTTAAAAAGCAAAAACAGAATGTGATTTAAAATACAAAATTAACACGCACAATGTTTGAACAAATTTACATTATAATCTTGTAAAATTTAATGTGTGTATACATAAAATGTGGAAATCATGATTTTAATTTCATTATTACATAAAATCTTCTTACTATTATAAAGCACTGAAAATATTGAAATTACTAAGATGAAAGTAGAATTCCAATAATGTGCTATTACTTTCAATATAACGTAAGTGCGCAGAATTTATTATTTAAAGTAATAGCGCATTATTGGAGGTCGACTTCCAGTGAAACACGAATCGTGTAACTTCAAAATCGTGTTAAATAAGTCCGCGTAAAAAGAGACCCAGGTGTATATATAATATCCATTTTTAGAAAATTATTTTGTAATTAATATATTTTATAATTATGGCATTAAATTTTTATTAAAGTTTATTTAATTTTTATTTTAATATACAAACTTTCATTTAAAATTATATATATTTTAACTATATTATCAAAATTCAATGTGAAATCCTATTAAAATAAGTGTTAACCAAATTTAATAGCAATCTTAATGGTCCATCATGCTTATATACTTTCAATGCATTTTAAATAATAGCTCTTTTACAACCGTTACATGATTTTTTTTTTAAATATCCATTTATCAATTATGCCTTTATTATATAATTTCTTAATTAACATGTATCAAACATAGCTCTGATGAAGATTGTGAATAAGCCAAAACTGTTAATGAAATAAAAAATTATAAAAAGCACAGTTTTCAAATGTATAAAAATAAATTTATGAAGTTTTTTAAAATTATTAAATATTGTTTATTGTGAACACTTTGATACTTAAAATATGACCGTTATGGTAGATTCTTCATTGCAAAATTTACCTGAATAATTTTTAAACTTTTTTATTTGATAATTTAAATTTGCTTATTAATTTTATTAAATAATATTATTGGTTTTTATAGACATGAAAAATATCAGAATTTTTTTTTTTTCAGGTGTCATAGCATCCGCTAACCCAAGACAACTACTTATAAGGCAAATGTGCTGACCTCTCGACCACCAACGCTTGTACAATAATTTCAGCAATTCCAACATTTTTTTCTTTAGATATGAATTAACAGAATTAAATATCCCCCTCCCCCCCCCAAAAAAAAACCCTCATTAAATTGAAAATACTTATTTTGGATAGTGTAATATATATAATATTGCTTTTGCTTATTTATCATTGGGAGAAAACAAATATTTTTTTCATTTTTTTTTTTTTTTTCAGAAACAATTGTTTTCAGTTTATTTTTCCAGAATAATAATAGTCACATCACTCACCAAAATAAGAAAATGAGATCTTCATTGTAGTTAGAGGGGGAGGAGTATAAATAAATGGTAAAAAAAACAACATTATATAGCATTAAATTATATTATATAGCATGACATAAAGTTTAATAATAATAAAAAGGTTGATTTGAATTTTTGTTGAAAGCCAGTTAAGCTCTTTGCATCCTTTATTCTAATATAATACATATTTAATATTTAAATACAAGTATAGTGTATATACTTAACCTAGATATAATTAAAGGGGGTTTGAACCCAGATTTTCAAGCTCCTTATCCATTCTATCCAATATAACCAATACACATGACCACATACATGTGGAAAAAAATAAATGATCTCCTATATATATATTTCATACTGAATCAGCTGTCAGCAGTTGGTCCAGATCATCTTCTCCCACCCATATATATAATCAGTGCTTGGTTTATATTAAAATAGCAAATCTGCACATTTTAATGGACAGACTTCAATCCTCTCCATTCTTCAGACATCCATATCATTGAAAATCTAATCAACTTGATTTAAGATCAACATGGGTATGATTACAATATTGGCATCATCAAGGGTTTTGAGCATTCCATCATCAGATTTTTAGTGATATGGGTGGCTGAAGAGCTGGAAAGTGGAGAAAATTGAAGCTTGTCCATTTAAATGTGTACATTTGCTATCTTAATATAAACTGAACACTACTTATATATGTATATATATGTGTGTGTGTGTGTGTGTGTGGGATATGATGATCTGGACCAACTGATGAGTGCTGGTTCAGTATGTGAAATATATAATTGGAGATCATTCATCTTTTTCAAATATATGTGGGCAGGTGTATCGGTTGTATTGGATAGAGTGGGTGACTGTGGGGAGCTTGAAAGTCTGGGTCCAAATACATTCTAATTATATATATCTAAATTACTCACAAAATGCTACTTTAGAAAAAAAAGTGCTCAATTATTTTGTGTTACTTATTATTAATAATAAAGAATATCATAGATGTGTAATTTAACAAAAAAAAGAAGCGACCATAAACTTCTCTAATATTTTCTATTGAAAATTTTTATGAATAGATAGAGTATCTGTCATTCACAGGATTTTCAAGAGTTAACATCGACCAGATGGCAATTACTAATAAAAGGGTTAAATATGATAGCAATTATATGTTATTATAATAAATGAAATTGTCAATCATTTTTACTATTATGAACCTATTTGAGTTTATTTAATTATATGTTTCTATTTACTTTTCAAATATATTTTAAAACATCTTGAAACTTTATTATACAAATAAAATATGATTTTATTTAGAGATAAAATCTGAAGATTTTCAAAGAAAAATAGATAACCAGAAATATGTAAGGAAAAGTATAAATGTAAACATCAGACAAAATAAAAAGTAAGTGCATGTAAAATAATACCATAGAATCTCAAAAGATTGTATTATAATATACTCTTCTACATTATAATTTCTATTTCAAGCAATAATTCCACATTTCCCATTGTTTAAATAAATTTCTCATTGCAATGGAAGATTTCATTGTAGCTTCTGATATTAGAATCTATTTCATATTGTTTGATGGATTAAGACTTTCCCAATATATTCAAAATCTGGACAGATGTTTATGGTATAAGTCATGCCTTCATTTTTAGGTCCATAGACTTGTATAATTTATCTAATCTCCAATTCAGATAAGATTTCAAAATGTTAGAGAAGAATATATATAAATTTGATTTTAATATAAAGAAGATAACAATCCTCTAGCCACACACTGTTATAAATTTATGTACACTCACCCGTAAGCATCAGTTTAAAAACCATAAGTGGATAATTTATGCTTAAGCTTGTTGTTATATAAGCTAATCTTTGCTCACAATGCTGATATCAGGACTTTAACCTATTTGTGTGCCTGAATTATAACTTAATAAATGAATTATACAAACTTATTCATTTTGTACCAAGAGAGAGATAGAATCTCATTTTTAACTACTTGCAATTAGAAATAAATATATTTTGAATTTTAGTGTTATAAATAGTCTATTTATATAGTGCTGATTATGTATATAATATAAAGAAGATAACAAAACTCCTGTCATGCACTTTTATACAATTACATGCACTCCACCATAAGCATCAGCTTAAAAAGCATAGATGAACCACTTATGCTTTTTAAACTGATGCTTGGGAGAGGGGGGGGGTGCATGTCAATTCACAAAAGCACATGAATGGATATTTGGTACCCTTTTTATATTACATATATAGTCAGCACTATGTAAATAGACTATTTATAATAGTAAAATTCAAAATTTGATTTTAGTATTAATCAGTGAGTAATATAGTTATAATCATATTATTACTTTGCACATTCTTAGTAGATTAAAGGGTATATATTTTAGGCATGGAATTATATTAGATGTCATATAAATTTCTTGGATATATATTTATAGTACATTGTATATTTCACACCAGAACAAATACTATTAAATTTTAATTATGAATAAATTTTGTTTTTATAATATAAAATATATAACCTTGTAATACATATAAGCAATAAAAAATGTTTAATTTATAATGGCAATATGTAATTTTAAAAAAGCATATGTGTAATTAATTACTCTATATATTTATGTGCCTTCAGAGAATATATTTTAATCATTAGAATATTTAAAATTATAATAATACATGTTGTGACCTTTTTACAGGTTTGCAATTATAATAGCGTAATGACTTATGATATTATAAGATGGGAAGAAATAAAAATATTTTGTCATATGTGTTATTATTTGCATAATATATATTAAATTATACATAGATTGATTAAATTTCTGTCATAGAAGTTCAGAATTATTGCTACTAACTTAAATGTTTAATTATATCAATAATTTGCCAAACTATGAATGATGTATATAACTGGTTCAGGACTTTCATGTAATAAACTGTCTGTTTAAAGAAATCTTTTATAAATATTTCTTTAATTATATATTAATAACTTTTGTGACTTATTAAATATGTATCTTAATTTAAAACAAATAAAATGTTTATATATATAAATTTATAAATATTAGCAACTTCTGTATAAGCCTATTGACATTAATAATAAGAATCAGGAAATAGTAATAGTAGTGCGATATAGACTATGATTTTTTTTCTGGCTGAAAAATCTTCACTATAACAGGAGATATTTTCAGTTTTGCATTCGCATGTTGATAAATTTGCCTTTCAAGCCAATGACATAAAAATTGCTATGCTTTATATATGAATCCAAGTTAATATCTTGTCCAGTTATAAAATGCTGAAAACATTTCATCAAGTAAAGATTGATGATACAATTATCTAAGGTCATCATTAGAGCTTAAGAAAATTTACATTCAGATATTGGTGAACATTATTCATGTATTAAATATTCAACACATAGCTAAAAAAAAAAAAAAATTGACGATATTGCTATCCATATATTGATACCCAATGTACATCTAATCTGTAATTGCTATAGTATATACCCTCTAATATTGTTATGATATTATGTTAATTTGTACTTTCTCTAATTACAATAAAAAACACATTGGAATGCTTAACATTTTTCTAGACTCAGAAACATATGAGATCCTACATCAAGTTATATCCCATGATATTTCTCGATTGCATTTGCTATCTCATTTTTTAAATATATTTTATGACATTATATATGCAATTTTATCTCAATCCTACATTGATCACTTTGCATCCAAGTTGCCTCATGTTCTCAGTTCTAAATGTAATTTGGAATAAGTCATTATATACTTGTAATTGAAGTTACCTTTAACCTTTTTGGTAAAATAAAGTTTTAATCAAGAAATACAAGTTGTTATATATTTGTGTGCATCATAAATATAAATGAATTCACATATCTGAGTTATAATTAATTGACTAATTTGAATATGAGGTATTTTAAAGTGTCAGTTAATGGTATTTTTTATTATTCACTCAGGAAAATTGACTTGTCTTGTGCTAAGAATTATAATTAAAACTACCAGGAAAATCTTTTAATGATTTGATTTTTATTTTAATAATAAAAGCATTTTAAGTAATATAAAACAAACATTTTCAATATAAATAGAAGAAAAGAAAATATTGTATATATATTTAAACTTATCTTTAATTTTTTTAAAAAAAGACTTTTTACTTTTCTAAAGCCTAACTACCACAATAAACTAGCCCTATATGTTTATGCTCAATTATGAAAAAAGTGAAATTGGGAATTAAATTCTGAGACTGAAGAAAAAAAAATCTCAATTTAGTCAGCTGATCAGCTTATGATATTTATGCTCAAAATTCATGATACAAATGTATGGCTAAGTTTTAAAATATTGGTCATAAGTCTGTTTGATTATAAGTATGACATAATATGTAGTAAACCTCATTAGAAACAAATCATCATGCAATGTTATGCCTTAAATTAAAGAAAAATTGTAAAATAACAATGAATAACAACTATAAATATATATTTATATTAATCATTAAATCTGTGAGAGTGCCTTTCATCATAGCTACAATATAGTGTGCTATAAATGATTATTTATTAAATATATAGTTATACCACTATCACAACAATCTCTTCATTTTGATACCATTTTTTTTGTTGTTTTCTGTATATGACTATAACACGCACACACACATATATACATATTACTGTACACTCTTTTTTTTTTATCTTTTTATACTTACTGTTTATTATGTTGAAGTTTCTGCTTTTTTGATTAAGAATGACTAATAAAAGAGCACCCAAACGTATCAAAATAATACAAACAAATATAAAAATATAATCAATGAGAGTTTAAAAGATTAAATATTAAAATGTTTATACACAAGGATTGTTCCTTGGATTAATTTTGAAGATTATTTTGTTTATCAAAATTCTAACTCAGATAAAAATTGTCAAAAGTTAAACCGGTTCCCCATAAGTTTTTTAGGTTGGTAAATTTATTTCAGTCTTAGTCATCCATTTAAAATCTTGAGATTATGAATTTACTAAAATATATATTTTCAGTATGGGTGGTTAAAAGTTCAGCAAAATTACTAATAATTTAATTTTTTTTTGAAAAAAAAAATGTTATTGATTAAATTTATTTTTGATCAAAGTACTTTGGAAGGAATCTTAACAATTTATTGTAGATTTCAGATATGAAAAGACAACATAGGTCCATGTTAAGTTTTTCACATTTATTGGTGTTTTCGTTTTCGTTTAGATTTCTTAACAAAATATTTGATAAGCTGAACAATTCAAATTGTGTTAAATCACAGGTTTGTCTATTTTATTTCTAGCTTTAAAGAATGGTCAATATCTTTAATCTATGGGAAAAATAAATATAATCTTCATAGTATGATCTGTAAAGTTATTATACTACATTTAATATTAATAACTTAGTAAATGTTTAGATATTTAACAACAGAATGGTTTTTATCGATGTTACAAATATTTATTTTATTCAGCTAAGCATTTTCAATACTAAATGTATCACAGTTATGGCATTATACAATTAAAGTTTGTTAAACTCTATTTTAAAGTTGTTCTGTCGTTGTTAAATGAAGTAGCATAAAATTGAATTTCAGTAGTTAATTTACATTGCAATAAATATTTGTAACATTGAAAAAAACTGTTCTCTTATTAAAGGTCTAAACATTTACTAAGTTGTTGCAATTGGTGCAGAAAATAGATAAAAATAATAATTTAGAATTACATTTAATATTGTTTATTATCCCAGTTAACTGAAATTGGGATCATGTGATCAATAAAAGATATAGATAAGATCTGCAAAAAAAACATTGTGTAGATGACAGTAAAGACGTCATTGGCATGGAAAGTGGTTCAGAATGTATCAAAAATTACTTTAAATGTCACTGTAATAAGAATTTTCTGGGAAAACTGATTGACTAGTTACAACTTTTAATGTTATTCAAATGGCCTCATCCTGGACTTTGCTTTTAGCCATCTTATTAAAAGCTTATAAAAATTGATTACTACTTTCATGCCTTGAATGATTTAGCTCAGGGATAGAGTACTAAACTAAAGGGCTAAATCTTCATGAATCATTCTTAGCTGAATATAATAAAAATTAAAACATCTTAGTTTGGTCTAATGTATACAATAGTTGTACTAAATCTTCCATCTAGATGCTCAAATATGACCTCCTGAACATTTCCTTGAGGTTGTTATGAGAATATCAAATATGGTAAATCTGACATTTAATTTATTTGTATTGAGAAATTCAATTTCTTACATTAAAAATGAATGTAATTAAATCTGCTGAGAGACACCTTTTCAAGTTGTAATGTGTTTTCTGTTTTATTTTTAAAATCCTGATCATTACTGTCTTTATCAATGCTCACAGTTAGTTCAAGAAAGCTTAAATGCTTTTTGAAGAAAATCAGAGATCAGTGCCATTTCATTTTCCCCAATCTTCATATGTTGAATTGGATTTGATCCCACAAACACAAAATGATGGTAATTAAAAAAAAAATTATAACAGCTTGAGTTCTGAATCAGGATTAGAATTTTTTTGTTGTTCTTGCAAAAAAAATAAATACAAAATTTTTTTTTTTTTATAGTGGGAAGAAATTGAAAGCCTGAATTCAAATCCACAATTATAAACATGGCAGAGCAGATATGCAAATCACAATTTCATCAACAACCTATTCAATTTTTTTATACAATAACTGAAAGATTTCTAGAACTGCAAATAAATTTATATTCTGATTGGAATGTTTACAATGGTATTTTACAAAAAAAAATAGTAATCTTTTTGATAAATTAAGAAATAACCACCAAAACAACAAAGTCAAAATGATTATATAGAAGTGTTAATGTAAAGCAAAATTTAAAACAAGCAAAACTTTCTATACAGTAGTGCTACTCAGTGCAAGCCAGAGTAATCAATGGATGCCAGAAGGCTTGTGCATAAAATCCTTATCTAGTGCCTATTCATCCAATAACCCCAGACTAGTTTCTAACTTGTGACTTTCATCATTGAGGAGCTTTGGCTGAATGGCACTACTGTATGGAGAGTTTTTCCTGTTTTAATAACAGTTATGAGCAAGCATAATAAATGGTGATGATGAGTTGTTTAGTGGTTTAAAACAAAATTTATGAGTATAAGTATAAAAAAACAGCATCTTCATGGTTCAAGTTAAAATCAAACTAGACATCTTATACTGATCAGAAAATAGATATGTATAAATAATTAAATAAAGAATAAATGTTCTTAATTTGATTTGAACTGATCAAATTAAGATATTTAAAAAATGCAGTTCCTTTTAAAGCTAATCATACCAAAGAAGCCAACCAATTGTGACTAGAAAATAAGTATTTAGGTATGATTCAATGTAAAGGTACTTATATCTAAAAGAAACATTATAATATTTAACATCTGCATTCTCAGCCATAATTCATTGCATGCAGACTAATCTTTGAATCATCTATGTAAATATGAAGAATCAGATCGTCTCTATTAATTGTTCATGCTTATATAAAAAGCTCTGAGTGAATTATTATTATTTAAAAACCCCTCTTAATATAAAGTATATTGGAGAACTGATTAACTCAACGAAACTCAAATATAGCCATAAAATAAAGCGTTCATACAAATATAGTCTGTCACTCTTTCTATACATAATAAAGTTTATATTTATAATTTTTATCAGTATCTTTCTTTGCAACTTTCATATAATTCTACTTTCACAATATCATATTATACAAAACAGATGAAATGACATTAAATAATTTAAATTATTTTAAAAAAACTATGAATATTGCAAAGAATTTTATATGTACGTGTAAAATAGTCATTAATTTTTAATAGTTCTCAAATGTCATGGCATATGCAAATTATTGTTAATTTTCTTTGTCTTATTTCCACTGACTACGGTGACTTTTTTTTTTTTTAATTCACCTAATCTTTTCTACTTCTCCGAAATCTTCAAATTCCTGGAGGGAAATGTAGTCAGCAAATATGGTATCATTGAAGTTCAAAAAAAAAAAAAAAGTAATGTATTTGACAGCCAGTCCTTTACAACCCTGAGAATAGATAATAAAGCTAACATCTAGGTCGCTTGGGGGGAAACTGGATGATGAGTAAGGAGGTAGAAAGCAAAAAAAAAAAAGCATTAACAATTTGACAATTAGTAATACATATCAAAATTACGGCCTAACAAAAAAAAAAAAAAAAAGATCTTGCGAAATTAAACTATTATTCAAAGACGCTGTGAAAAAAAAACCCCGAATTGTTTAATATTTTAAAATTAATTCAGGCAAACAGTAATTCTAAATTTAAAGCGGCTTCTTTCTGAATCATTACATTAAGCTCAAACAGATATGAATGGAAATACATAAATTATAAAACTATATATATACACACATTTATAGATATTGATGTGAAGGATTAGTGATGTAACAATAAGCATATCTTGCTAACCGATGAATATTATTATCTCTCTCACTATTTCCATTTTAAAAAATTCTGATTTATCTTTTTCATCTATATATTGATGTGGTTAATAGATATCTGCCTAAGACCATAATATGAAATTAAATTTTTTTCAATTAGATATCTATTATAAGTCGGGTTGAAATGTATCTTACTGACTGATTTTTTTTTTTTTTTAGGACTATAAGAAACCGTATTGTAGGCTATTTAAAGCTGTGAAAAAAATGATTTGATTATTGCACAGAAGTTCAAACACTAAAGGTGTCAGAACTTAGCCAAACTTACCTCTAGAATCTGCCATTCTACTACTAACATTAAATTTACGTAATTTTTTTAATATTCTTCTGATTTTCTGTAAATAGAAACCACTTTTTTTTTTAATTTGTATTCAAGTTATTGTAAACTGAAAACTAGTTATTAAAGTTCAAATTTTTCTCCGTCTTTTCAATATAGATTCATCTTGATTTTTATAATTACATAAAGACCTTAAAGTATGAAGATTGGCTATCTTAATATAAGCTGAGCTTTGATTGTATATATGTGTGGAGATGATAATTTGGACCAACTGACGAGTGCTGGTTTACCAGAAAATATGTATATTGGTAATTATTTATCTTTTCGACGTTGTGTGATCATGTGTATCATTGGTATGAGATAGC
Source organism: Epiperipatus broadwayi (assembly GCA_028023455.1). Taxonomy (NCBI): domain Eukaryota; kingdom Metazoa; phylum Onychophora; class Udeonychophora; order Euonychophora; family Peripatidae; genus Epiperipatus; species Epiperipatus broadwayi. The sequence continues at coordinate 316,879 of JAQFVV010006396.1, read as the reverse complement.
ATGGATGGTTGAGGGTCTTGTGAAAATCTGAGTTCAAATCCCATGTATATTGCATATAGAAGTGCAGGTATGAAAAAGCCTGTACTGTAGAAAAAATTCATATTTCAAAATAAAGACCTAAAATAAATCCTATATTAAGATATCCTTCCAACTAACAATACGCAAAATTTATTGGATAAGAGATGCATACTTTTATTTATAACACAAACCCCATTTTCAACAAACAAAGAAAAAAATGCAATCTTTATTAATATTACTTAAAACATTGTTTGATAAATGTCAATAAAAAACATTATTAAATAATTCGATCTTAATTTAACACTTCACCAATCTCCCGTTAACAACAATAAAAAAAGACAATTTTTATGCTGAATAACTTATAATAGTCTACCTGTAGATAAACCAAACTTCTTTTATAAACTAAGATAAATACATGTTCTTTTATCATCCTCATCATCATTATAGAGAGAGATGAGTTTAAATGGAAATTAGTCTATTATTTCCGATCATCATTATATCTTCTCTTTCTCATGACATAAATAATATTATTTTTGTAACTCATCTCATATTTTATAGTATATCACTTACATGCTAAGGCATTCAATTTCCATCATGGTCTCTTCGTGTAGGGTCAGCTTGCTTTAATATAAAATTTGAAAAAACAAACAAAAACTTTTCACATCTTAAAATCTGTTGGACTTCTTTATTCCATGTTAACATTACCAATGAGAGCATTTCAAAGAAATATTAAAAAAAAACTTTTCTACACTTTCCAAAAATATAGATAGTATAAAAGCTGACATTTAATTCTATGAAGTCAAATCTATTCAATGAGATTGTAAACTATTTCATAAATTTGTACATTGCTTTCAGATATTTTTGTACTACTTTTTGGCAAGCAAAGTGTTAGCAAACTCTAATAAATTCAAAACTATCTTCACTTTATCATAAAAAATTACTAACTTCAATATTTTATCATATTTAATACATCTTCTTCTGTACCCATATTCTGGGATTTGATCAAATCAGGATAAAATATTTTTTTTAGAATACAAACTTTATAATTTTATCAGGTAATTAACCCACAGCCAATCCAACTACACATCAAAAATTGTTTTATTATGTTCTCAGGCTATTTTAAATTGATTGGATGAGTATTGATGTGCTATGGAAATGACTTTAATATGATGGGGTTTTTTGTAATCTATGGTACAAATTTTTATGTAAATGACTTTAATATGATGGAGTTTTTTGTAATCTATGGTACAACTTTTATTACTCACAGAAACCAAAAATTGCAATAGAAAATTCATTTTTCCGATAACATAGTTATAAAATAAAGGAGCCATAAAATTTATAATATAAATATTGAGGCATTAGAATAAAATGTATTAAGAAAATGGAAATCAATGGCAAACTGATACTGATGATGATAAAGAATTATTGCCTACATATTCTATTTGTTTAAGCAACCTTTGTAAAATTGTAAACTTTTCTTTCAATAAACCTTCTCATTAAATAATGTTACATATACAGTTTTTTATAAATGTGGATTTTTAAATTTAAAATAACATAATAAAATAACAAATGAAGAAGTTTTGAAAAGAGTTAATGAGGAAAGAAGATTGATTGAAAATATCAGAGAGAGAAAGAGAAACTGGATTGGACATATATTAAGAAAAGATTATAGTTTAATGAAAGATGTTTTGGAAGGAATGGTGAGTGGAAATAAAAAGAAAGGATGGAAGAGATTGACATTATTGGATGATATACGAGATGGAAAGGATTATATGGAATTGATGAAATGGGCAAGGAAGAGAATGGAATGGAAGAATGGATGAACTGATGTAGTGACTACTCTCTGGAGCTGTCTATTGGACAGACTACTATTGATGATGATGATGATTATAGCTTAATTGATGTGACTTTAAATCATCAATAACTGTCAGTTAAGCAAATGAAAACTTCTTTGAGTTCAATACTGTTTCTCTGATTCATAACTTTCTTCATCTTATTGTACCATTAAACTTCTTTACCTTATTCTCCCATCTCACATATGGTTTCTTATAGTATTTTGAAGTCCAGTTTAAAACTTCAATTGATTATTTATAGACATGTCTTTTAGTAATATAAAACATCAAGGTTCCATTTTAGCTCTTAATGTTTTCAGCAATATTGATCATTCTTGTTTTGTTTTCTCACTTATTTTGGTTTTGATTCTTTCTTGTTAAAACAATATACATTTATCTATACTTCATTGTGTGACATCACTATCAATATTGGATTTTCTATTAAGTATTCATATTTCAATGAATAATTAAGCACTGGTAAAAAAAATTTATTAAAAGCTTTTTTTCACACACATAGATATATTTTCTCTACTTCTATTAAAATCACCTCCAGATGAGAGGTGATTTTAATTCTATGATTAATTTCATCCTCTATATTTCCATCTGTACTAATAATCTGGCTATGGTATTTTATATTTAAAATTTTTCATATATCAGTAATATCAATCTTTATTTCCTCCTTTTTTGAAATACTACTTTAGTCTTTTTATCATTTTAGTTTTGGTCCTACTTTTTTTACTGTCATCTGATAACTCATAACATTTCACTCTATCAATGTCCCTATAAATGATATGTCTAGAATCATAGTCTAATCATTAGTAAGTCATATTTTGATATTCTTCAAAATGTCACAATATCCCAATTGTAAATCTTGTGTTAAAAGCTGTAGTCACCATAGATATGCTTATGGAATCAAATTTCTACATTTTTTTCTCCATGAAAAAATGTGTTTATTTTCAGAACCAATATTTTTTTTTAAAATTTCACTTATTCATTTATTTATGCAAATAAAATATATTTTCATAAAATGTCATGCTTTTCCTACTAAGCAGTATATGTACTTTTATGTAAGAAATGTTGCCACAAACAATTTAAATAATTACAATTTATTTGATTTTAAATATAATACAAAATGAGCTAACAACAACAACATATATATATAATAGTTTGCATAATAAAAATATCAATAACATCAAACTATATTTATATTTCATATATTTTAATGTTTTTCTTAATTTTTTAATTTGAGTTTTTTACTTCTCTATAATGTTGATAGTTTTTAATTAATATAAATTGTTAAACAATTCAGGATCATAATGATTTATCATTCTATTTCCATATTTATTATAAGAATTTGCAACTATGTATATATAAATCTGTTTTTTAAAGACATTCCAAATTGTTTTACAAAATGTTTTTTGAAAATATTATTGTTGTTTTCTATAATTATACACAAGTTATTCAAATAATAAAATATTACTTTTATAGCCAATTTTTTTCTTTTATTAAATCAAATATTATTTTTTCAGTACTAATAGTTTATAATATTAGAATAGATGGTATTAATGTAAACAATTATTTCGCATCTTAATAAAGATTCATGCAATGATTTATAAATACTAATAAAAATACTCAAAAGGAAAGCATAATTGATTTTGTAAAGCATTGAGATAAAATATCCAAATTTATTAAGAAGAATATTAATATGATATTTCCAAGACATTTTAAATCTATTATCATTCCAAAATATCTAATGTAATAATTATTCTTTCTTATTGCATTGCTAAATGTATTCCATATAGTACTAAATCATCCATGCACTTTACTACTGTTACACAATGTTTTGTTTATCACCCTCTTTTATAATTTACAATTTCGATTGTCCCAACAATCTTGTTCAGAACTCTTATGTTAGAAGATATGAGTTCTGAAGAAGATTTCTGGGGCAATCGAAACTGTAAACTGCAAAAGAGGGTGGCAAATAAAGTATCGTATAATAGTAGTAAAGTGCATGGATGATTTAGTATTATATGGTAATATCTAATGTACTTTTATTTCTTCTACCTTTGTTCATTTATTATCACCACACACATTTTATTAGTGTTATACAAATAATCATGTAAGTGAATATAAATATTTGTATACTTTATATGAGTAGAACACATTAACATACATTATTTGGGTTTTCCTCCATATTTATACATTCCTTTATCAATGCATCAATGAACAATTTTATTAAAACTTTTTTGATAATTTCTATCCATAATATCAATATTGTTATTCACACCCATAATAACATCGTTATATTAAAATATGAATTCTTTAATTTTAATATTTCCCAAATTATTTATGAAAACAATAATGTCTTGAATTATATAATTTTCTTGTTTATTATTAACATTATCTGATGTTTTAGTTACAGTATATTTATTATTTAAATAATATTTGGATTTTTATTCCATCAATTTCTAACTATGAATTAATTGTTTATGTTCAGTGATACCAAAAAACTTAGAAAAATCTAAAATATATATATATTGTTATTATTTAATGTACTTTTCCAATAACATAGTAGTATTTCTGACCTATAGAAAATCATCTATTATGTAAATTTAAAAACTGATCTTATTATAGATGTCTTTAATAATATAAGAAATTTATCATTGTCTATTATTTTATTGATCATATAAATTATAATATCTGGTAAAACATCATTATTGCTTTTAATGTTCATCATTCTCATTTGATCTATTCCCAAGATTCTATTTACTCTGCATTTTTTAATATTTTTTCTCTATTTATATCTGGCACAAAAATTGAATGAGATCCACTTTATAGTTTTTTGAAATATTAATGTCATGCTTAGATTTTTTTGCTGTCTTAATTTTTTCCAAGTTTTTTATTTATTAATATTTTTTATTTTATTTTATAGAATAATCTTTTCTCTGCTTTTGATCATAAAATCAACTTTATTTCCTTAATGCCTTATATTCAAATAATAAACTATGCTTTATTATTATTATTATTATTATTATTATTATTATTATTATTATTATTATTATTATTATTATTATTATTATTATTATTATTATTATTATTATTATTATTATTATTATTATTATTATTATTATTATTATTATTATTATTATTATTATTATTATTATTATTATTATTATTATTATTATTATTATTATTATTATTATTATTATTATTATTATTATTATTATTATTATTATTATTATTATTATTATTATTATTATTATTATTATTATTATTATTATTATTATTATTATTATTATCATTTATCTAGTTTGCAACATTGCTTTTTTTATTATTATTCATAATGATCTCTTCTGATTTTTTATATATGTTACTGAATATTTTTATAAATTCCCTATACATTGTATTAATGTCATTAAATTTTGACTTCATTTCCAGTCAGTGTCTTGTATAAAATTTCCAATCAGTTTTTGTTAAACAATATCACTTTATTTTCATATGTTTTTGATTCAATTTTAATGTTACATTTTATTTTATATATAGAAATTTAAAAGTAATGGTTAGCATTCTTTTTCTTTAACAATTGTGGTAAAAACATTATTTCTAGTTAAGTTTGTATTAACATGACCAATACATAAAAACATATTATTTATTATAATTTTTTTTTTGTATTATTATGATAGAATAAACCATAAGCATAAGTAGCTAATGCATTTATATAATCTTCAATCATTTTAGAATTTGTACATCAAATCAATATTTATATTACCTATTAATATAATTTTATTAAGTTTTCTAATCCAATGCAAAGTGGAAAATTATATTCATTGGTCTTTTCCATAACCCCTCTTAATATATGTATGTAATCTTCTCTGCTGAAACCACTTTTAATTCAACTAGTTCCTTTGGATTATATCTAAACAAGTGATAATGATCTTAAGAAAGTTCTTGCAAAGAGGTGACAGAAGACTAATCTGTTTGTAACTTCTATTACCATCTTTTTCATCTGTCTTTAAAAAACAATATTCCTACTACTTTATCATTTAAACTTTATGTTTATCCATTTACCAATTATTTCTCTATTTCTTCTTTTACTTCTTTTAAAATAATAATAATAATTCCATCACTTCCTGGAGTCTTTATACTTCATAGACTTGATCATGTTTCATATCAAACACTAAAATTATTGTCTTATGCTTAAAAGATTTATTTTATGAGTGTTCAAATTTATTTATGAAAAAAAAATGGGATTAGATTCAAAATTGGATGGAAACTTTAACTTTTTGGCAGATTCCCATATAAATTGCTTATAATTTTAAATAACCTATTGCAGGACAAATACCAATAAAAAAATTCTCCACAGATGAATGATGAAACAAAAGTTAATCTCCATAGTGGATCATCTGTTAGGTATGAAGGGTTTTTGCAGTTTTTAATCCTAATTTTATCTTGGGAGTTAATTTTTTATTTTACATATTTATATATTAATTAAAGGCGATTTGAACCCAGGCTTTCAAGCTCCTTAGTCATCCACTCTATCCAATATAATTGACACACATGACTACATACATGTGAAAAAGATGAACCAGCACGCATCAATTGGTTTCGATTATCATCTCCCTCACACACACACACATAATCAATGCTGAGTTTTTTTAAATAACTTAGGATATCAATCAATAAACACACTTCATTGTTATCACTGATGATTTGTAATTGCTTAGCTTGTATAGACTTTCAAGGTTCTTTATAAAGTAATGGTTTTAATATTAAAAGATAGAAGTGTTTATATAATGTTTTACATTTATTCTAAATATGTAGTATAAGCAATCTGAATTTATGTAGATCTAAATTTACATACAAAAGTAGATTATGTTAAGTGAAAGACACATAATGGGAAGTAGCAACCTATAATGATCAAGTACTATCATTTCTGTCGTAATTCTCAGATGACTACATAATTATTTCAACCAGCATGCTGTGAGAAACTTAACATATATATATACATGTCAAAACACTTTTAAAGTATTTCAATGAGAAAACTGCTTATAAACATATACATATACATAGGTAAATATTAATACAATGAAGTGATATTTTTTTAATATCATCACTGCCCAGGTGTGATGCAGTAAATGATTTTCTATCGTCTATTGCAAAAAAAAAAAAATTAAAAAAATTAGCATTTTCATTTATAGAAAACCAGATAATCTTGCCGAACAGAACCATAAAAAGTAGTAGAAATATTCAAAAACAAAGAAAGTTTTATTACAGCATGCTTATTTGCAGTTATCATTGTACATAATTTATATCTATTAATTTTAACATAGAATAGCATATATAAAACAAAACTAAAAATAAATACAATGTATCAATTTGTAATATTTTAAAAAACTTTTGATGTTCTTTTTTAAAAAAGCGACCATTTCACAGAGATATGTGATAATCAAACTGCCACATAATTAGAGAAAATTTATTTCATATTGCTTTTTTTAATGTACAATGTAAAAAACAACAATCGAGTAATAGCATAATATAATCAGAAACTTAGTCATTCAAAACAAAACTATACAGGGCATGGCTGTGTCTATTGACCAACTGTAGAGTTATTTTGCCACCTCACATATGAAACCAGTCCTGATTGTGAAAATACTGTTAAGATATTGGAAAGTAAAGCTATGAGGAGAACTATAAATGAATTAAAAATTAGAAGCATAAAAAAAAGAAATAAATAATTGACTTATTTGCTTGAAAGTCATATGACATTTGGGCATCAGATATGATGGCTTATTTTGTTGTATCAGGATAACAAATATAAAAACAATATTAAACTTAATTATATTTTATAAGTATCAACAATAATAAATATATAATCACTAGAGTTAGGTCTATTTCTTTGTTTTGACTTGCAAGGCTAATTAATGTTCCAAGTTTGTTCAGCTTTAATTTATAAGTTATGCCATGGCAGAGTTTAATTAGAATAAAGGTCAATAACAAAAGACCTAACATAATGATTTTATGGACCTTTAATCAGTTTAATACAATCTTACATTCTCTCCCAATTGATGTTATTTTGCAGTCTAAGTATAAATGTTTGAATAGCTGTGATGGCACAATAATAATTATTGAGAAGATATATATTATGTCCATATCTGTTGTCCATTTCCAAATGTTACATATTGTAGCCATATTTTACAGTGCAGACTGAAGATATAATAGTAAATAACTATTTATTAATAACTTTTCCTCATATTTATTGAATGCATTAAGTTAGCAATAAAATAATTTAGTTTTATAACTGCTATACTTAAATAGAAGGATTTGAACTCAGAATTTTTCAATCTATTCATTGTTCTTTCTATCTCAAGCAACTGATATACATAACAACACATATGTGAAAAAAATATATGGTCCCCAATATATGTATTTTGTGCAGAACCAACACTATTAGTTAGGTCAGATCATAATGTCCAATACATATATACAATCAGTGCTTGGTTTATATTAAGATAGCAATTTTTCAAACTTTAATAGATAGGCTTCAATTTTCTCACCTTTTCAGCAACTCAATCATCCATTTCATTGACAAACTGACATTCAGTATAAGCAAATAGCATACTGTCTTAGAACTATAATATTTACCTATTTACAGCAATTTTGCTTTAAGGTAACCATAAAAAAGAATCAAGATTTAGGCAATATATTTACATCCTAGGTCACTTTCAAGTGTTCAGATATTGATATAAGCTTTTCTTCTATTGATCTGAATTTTGTTTTGCCTTCTTGCTTCTTTCTTTAATCTTTTCTGTAGTAATGTTAATGATTGATGATCCGCCAGGTTTTTTAATTAAATAGTTCTATTCACACCATTGCATTATATGTATCATTTTTTTTTTTGGAACAATTAAAGTTTATTTTTATATATCATATCAAGGTTCTCCTTTGAAAAACAATCACTTAGATTATTTTAAAAAGAAATTTAATAAGCATAATAAAACTCTTATTATAATATAAATTTTTATTTCTGTATCCCTACTGTAATTTAATTAAAACTGTTATTGTGAATATAAATATCTCTATACACATATATAAATATGTCAATATACCTTTCTATATATGATAAATCCAGACTTACAAGTAATTGGAATCTGCATCTATTCTCTGCGATTAGTGAATTTACTTTATTAGCTATTATATTTCTAGGCTAATAACTGGATGTTTAAAGGTCTGATTTTTTCATCCACTTTTTACAACTCTGTAATTGGCTGGAAGTCAGTTTGTTGCGTTCAAAATCACAACAGTTTTAATTCAAGAATTTTTAATTCTCAAATTTGATGCTTTATAATTGCATTAAATCATTCAAGCAATAGTTTATCACAATGGATTATGCAACAAACATCACATGATCTCCTGAATAATTAATTAATCATTCAATAATCTGTAATAGCACTTAGTCACAGAGGTCTAAACTATCTTTCAGCTAAAATATTTAATATAAAGTATTATTTAACTATAATTTTATAATTTAATAATAATTTATGCTAGAATAAAAATTATGCTAAAAGATTTTGAGCTATTACAAATTACATGTAGAATATCATTAGCCTAATAGTTATTATTCAAAAACTGTTATTATTCAATCTTTTATATAAAAAAAAATTAGTTTGTACCTAAATTAAATAAAAACAATATAAAATGAATGCCTACAAATCAATAAATATAACAGCAGTGATTTGTCTGTTTTTGTTTTAATTCAATAAGTTAATTTATGATCAAAAGATTATTTCAATTGCTAAATAAAGGAAGAGATGGAGAAAATCACTGAAGAAGAAAGAATATTTTTTTCAAAGTTTTTTAACATTTAAAAAAATGCTGATCTGCATTTTAATAAAATTCAAATAAAAATGATTCAATTTAAATATATATAATAATATTAAACAATATGATGATGATAATTTATAACCTACCACTGAAGGTTTAAGCTAAGTATAAGTGCTCCCAAAAGTATTTTTAATTTTTTTTATTTTTAAAAAGTTAAACTTTAAAGTGCCAAACTTTCTAACTAAAAAGTTTATTTTTAGAAAACTTATTAATGACTAATCTACATTATTTACAAATTATTACTGCCATCCCTGCATGTTCCCAAACATAACTTCTCAGGATTGTGGATATTACTAGCATATTGAATGTTAAAAGCATAATGTTTGGATTGGGTTTGATATAGAAACACAAACTAAATGAATTAATAAAAAATAACTTAATTTATTAACAATGAATATATAAAAATATTACTTATTATACTTATAACTATCACTAGATTTATATAAGATAAAAAATAATTAAAAATATTTTAAATTTAAAACTTTATAATATCTATAATAATATCTTACCAGATGAAATATTTAAATAGTTTCAAACCATGGCTTTCTGCAGATGCTGTTTTTTAATTTATGTATGGATGTCTTCATTAGTTCCTCCAAAGATGGTAGTTATTCTTATAGTGCACTGTTGATGTTAGGTAAGAAATATAGCTGCATTGGTAACAGTATCAGTGAATCTGGGATCATTCTTCTAATACTGTCTTTTTTCTTTCTTCAAAGCATTATTAAGCCAGGCAATGGATGGTTTTAGCAAATGGCAGAATTTGTTTCTGTATCTGATTGCATTTCTGGGAGTTTGACTGGTGTGTTTTTATTGTTGTCTATCACACATGATAGATGGTCTTCTGTTAGATAAAGTCATTATACTTGCTGTTATAAATAAAGTATTGAAAAATACTGTAAAACAGTCAGCAAGATATGGCCATCCAATTTACAGTAGAAAACAGTTTTAATCCATGGTTTCTCTTCTCTGCATAAACTAGAGTAACTGAACTAGTCTGAATGAACTGGACTGCCCAAGTTGCTTGTTTCAGACCTATTTATACCCACTCAATGGATATTTCCAATTAACAGATTTGTTACCAGCTAGTTAGTTACAAGAATTGACATCTGTTTCTTTACAACATGTTTTTGAAAAACTTTTTTTTTTCATTCCTTTCACAATGTTGGAGAAACAAATAATTTTATGGATATTTCAACATTATATCATTATTTTATAACTAAGTGATTAAAAGTAAAAAAAATCACAATAGGAAAGAAGAAAAAAATCATTAACAGACTTTTAAAAATAATTGACACCTTTAATTCAATAACTTTTAATCCTCAAATCTGATACTTTATAATTGGATTAAACCATTCAAGCAATGGTTGACATTTGGTGTTCATTGTCCCAATATTTAAGTAACTACTATCATGTTCCATAGAATTAATGAGGTCCTAAGCCAAGTTTCAAAAAGAATAGACTGCCAGGGAAAATTGGTGTTTAGCGAATCATTATTTAAATAGTTATTCAAATTATATTTTTCAAAACCTTTTAAAGTAAAATAACAATAATAAAAAAAAATTATTACTGTCATAATATAAAAAATAATTATAAATTTCAAACTAAATCTGTCTTAATCTGAATCTGTAAATCACTAAGAATCTGTGAAAATCTATGAAAATCTGTCTAGAATGGCCTCAACCAGTTTTTATACTGGTCCTAATCCAATGATTTCATTAGTCAATATTGCTTGGAAAAATCTGCTCATTTACATAACTACATCAATATCATTTTTAAAATTAAATTTTAAAATTATGAGTCATCAATTATTAAATATTATCAAAAATATTTAATACCTTAAGTATTAAATATTTTTATCTAAAATATTAAATATCCTTGTTAAAACAATTTTTAATATTTTAATAACCTAAAATTGATTTAAAAATAAAATATTACACCTAAATAAAATAATAATTTTTTAATTATTACTTTTCTAATATTATCTCTAGACTGAATATTTGCTACACTTTATTATGTATCAAATTTTTGTTAACTAGCTAAAATTAAAGTTTTCTTTGCATAACTTTTTGAAAGTTCACATATTCATACAATACTTTCAGCACATTCTAAACTAATATTAAATTAATTATCATTTAAATAATATTTTAAACAAAATAATTACTTTAAACCTATAATATAAAATATTTATTGCTATAATTGAGCTATTCTATCTCTGTAGTATTTTTTGAATATAATAAATAAAAATTAATATCATTTTTAAAACAACTTATTGTATCATTTTATATTTAATTCATCTCAAAATGAGTTCAAATTATGTAATATATCTTTATAAGTTCCTATCTACTGAGTTTGAATCCCTACTACCTATAACATCAAATTATATGCTAGAAAATAACCTAAATTTAAATTTTTTTAATGTAGCTACTTATCCAACCCTACCTGACTTATCTGTACCAATTGTAAAGGGTACCATATATATATATATATATATGCTTATTAAACTTATTAGCTTATCCCATTATATATCTATTTGGTTTCCAACAATATTTGACTCACATTACATTTCAAAACTTTCACTCATTCCATTACAACAGGGGTGGGCAATTGTTTTGGCTCATGGGTTGCAGAAGTTGGCAGAGGGTCATATCAGGGGTTACTTTGTGGAATCGAAGTTGGCAGAGGGCCGCACCTTTTTTCATGACACAATAAACACACTACCAAAAAAATATTTGTTTGTCCATTTGTAATGTCTTCAATTAGAGAACTTCATTTCATGAAATTTATGCAATAAACATATGTGACAGGCAAGGAGTGACTCAGAGATAAGGACAGGGTAATTCCTGCATTGCACTGATTACTTATTTCTTTAAATTGTTAAGATTTTAACTGCTACTGGACAGGATTTTGTCATGTAATGGGCTATGTAAAGGTGGTTTTACCTTTTTAAAATCTAAATTACAAGATTTCATTAAGGTTTATCCACAAATGACAAGCATAATTTGTGAAGTATTATACATTAATGTCATCAGTGTAAAATTTTGTCATTTTTTTTAAATAAAATGTTTTTAATAAAAATTAAAAGTCAGTTGAAATTTAGTTATATCATTGACCATATTGTGAAAACTAAGATATTCACCATTATCTATAAATATTCTAAACTTGTATATCACCTCAAACTTTTCTATTCCTTTGTTCTTCTTTTTAAATATTGAAGGCTACACTCTTTATTAAGATCATTTAAAAAATTTGTTTTTGTTATCTTCTACAGTTCCCTTCCAGTATTATCACTACATTTTTAGTATTTGATCAAATCAATTCCTTTTCTGATCTTAATTTCTTGGGGTCTGAGCAATTTGATTCAATAGTGAGATTGACATAGAAATGACTGGACCAATTCCAATAGAGAAAATATATAAAAAAACAATCTGTTTAATTTATTGAATAGTGCTATTGAATGTCACATGATCTGAGCAATTGAATATTTCACAAATAAGCAAAATTTCTTCAATGAGTAAATATTGCAATCTTTTTTTTTTTTTTTTACTATTCTTTTTAATACAATTATAATTGGATTTTTTTCATTTTTTTTTCATACCCTTTCAATCTCATTTCATGAAAATCAGCATAACATATATATGCCATTCACTTATGGAAATATACTATACAGATAATACAGCTGACTCTTTGCTCTTATTTTGATTATTTAAATCAGTATAGTTAATTATATTTTATATGTTTACCATAGGCATCACTGTCTGGATATCTAAGACTATATTATCCACTAGATGTTCCATAACATGTGAATGGCTATACAACTGAGAATTTAAATATATTCATACATCCTGGAAAAAGATTGGCCAATATAGATTGATAATTTAATATATCTAGAATCCAAAAGTAATTTTATAATAATATATACATATGGAAGTAATAGTGGTATTATATACTTGAAAAGCAATAAGTAAACTATATAAGCAATTACCAGATTTCAAAGAAAATAATTAAACTCATATGGTTGTATACTAAAAAAAATGCAGAAAAAAATATTTATATGAAAAAAAGTTATATAAAAAGAAACAAACATTTGATTTAAAGAGGAACTGGTTTTAAAATTTTTACATCATAGCAATAAATTTAAAATTTTGAGAACATAGATGTTGATATTCATTCAAATAGGAAGCTTCATGAAAACCATTATTAAAAAACAATTTACCTATGTGTATAAGTTTTACGAAAGACAGTTAGAGAGAGAAAAATCAACTTTGGAAAGTAATTTTGGGAAGAAATAAGTAAAGAAAATCAAAGATATTCATAAAGAATTTGAGAAATTAGGATAAAAACTCTCAGAAAGATACTGAAACTGGAGAACCTAAAGTTGAATGTAGAGGTTTTATTACAGAAGTGATGAAGTAGATGTGGAAGAAGATTAAATTGATGAAAACACTATAAAAACTCTCAGAAAGATACTGAAACTGGAAACCTAAAGTTGAATGTAGATGTTTTATTACAGAACTGATGAAACAGATGTGGAAGAAGTTCAAATTGATGAAAAAACTATAAAAACTCTCAGAAACATACTGAAACTGGAGAACCTAAAGTTGAGTAAGGAGGTTTTCTTACAGAACTGATGAAATAGACATGGAAGAAGTTCAAATTGATGAAAACACTATAAAAATCTAAAATGGATAATCATTGCAGGATCAATATAATGTTAAAGTGTGAAGTGTGCAAATTCGCCAAAATAATTTACTGCAATGTGACAATGCAATCTGCAACAGAACTATTGTATACATGTAACACATGGCCCGAAAATATGTTTGTCCATGTAAACAGCATTTTTATGTTTTAGCACATAAATTGGGCCATCATTTGGCATGGATGTCTATAAAACAACTACCAATGTTAATATAAAAGATGTGCAACAGTCTTATATAGATGTGAAAAATGAAGATAAATACAAAAGTAGTGCAACAATATTTCAATTTAAAAAGGTTGATGAATTTAAATATGATGCAAATGCTGTAAAAAAATTCAAAATTAATGAAAAAATTTAAATGCTCAAGTTGATTTAATGATAATAGAAAATTCTACACTTGTTACAAAGATTGTAAAAGAGATCAAAATAAAAATAAAGATGATAAAAAGTACAATGTGAATAAAGCAACTGTGAATAAATATAAAATTAATAAAAAAATTGTCAAAGATTTAGCAAATGGTATAGAGACTAAAATTAAGATAAAAATTATTAATAAATCAAAAGATGCTGTGGAAGAGGCTAAAATTTGTGTAGAGAACACAAATAATACTAAAATATTTATAAGTTTATATAACATCCAGAACATTTACCAGATAACCAAATGTAAAAAAATATAAAGGTCATATACTACTCATAATATCTATTATTTGATTACACATAAGAGAGACATTTTTGAGATCTCTAAAAATTCATAAAATTTTATGAATACATACCACAAGATTAAGAATAAAAATATTATAAAGGATTATATAACAATCTTGATATTCACTTTAATAAAATACTACTTGGTATATATATATATATATAAATGTTTACGATCAATAAGAAAGAGTTCATGCAATTCCTCAGTATTTATTTGTTGTAATTTAAACATATTTTTTTTTTGGCAAGGTTGAAATATTATATCTTTATTTTTATTTTTTTAATGGAAGAGATGGAATTTTGACATTACGCAAAGTCAAGAAATAAAAATTAAATCTGCTCATATTAACCTAATGCTAAATATTTTTTCTAAATAATATACCTATATAATTATATCTAATAATAATGTTAGTTCATCCAAATAATATTTTATGGTAGAAAACGATACCTAATCGATAAACTGTTATTATATGGTCATATATAATTACTTACCGCTTTTAAATAGGAAACTGAACATACATACATATTATTTATCTTCATCTGATAAGCAGGTGAAAGATAATTTTTGGTAATCTTATAATGTGATATTTTCATAGAATCAACCACTAAAAATACTGCTAAAAAAGTTATAAAAATATTGCACCATTGCTATTATAAATTAATACCCTTTTTATAGGATCAGCTCTGGAAATTTATGAATATCTTTAATATGATTGTTACTTGGAAAATTATAGTTTTCAAAATAAAAATTATATATTCCATATTTGTAAAATTCATCATTTATCATTTGAAATAATGTTAAATATAATTTAAATAAATGGAAATTTCAGTTCAGAAAATTTGCATATATCCTGCCTGCATGAATAGAGCAATCTTTCACTAACTCTTTTCCAGTCTCAGGCAATTTACCAATTATTTACTTTCTTTTTCATAACTACACTATTCTATTTTTTTTTGCTCATTATTTTTATTGAATCTTAAATACTAAGATTTAAAAATTAAAATTAAGTTTTATCACAGGTATATGTTTATATACTAAAAATGTATATTTCTATCACTGTACCACTGCATTAACCTTCACAAGGCAGTAAATATGAATAATCAAATGGTTAGTTACTTCAAATACCAGAAGTAACAGATTGATTTCTTCAATTCATGAACATTTAGCTCTTGAGGCTGTCCCATTACCACTGTGCTAAAACAAACAGGATGATATGTGAATCTTTGTAAAAAATAATAATCTTGAATTGTTACTTCATTCAAACAAAAAATCCTAGTTTTTTTTATAATTTAGATCATAAATTCATTTAAAATACATATTAAAACAAAGTTCATCAGTGATAAGAGTTATATTACATTCAATCATTTTTCATTTATAGACAGCATACAGGCACTAAGCTGACCAGTACCAATTATCATATGATGTTTTTTTGCCTTAAAACTAAAATTAACTAAATACCATTAGGATAACCAGTATTAGATGTTACACTTGATAACTGTGTGATGAATATGTAAAATAAGGCTGAGTTTGGAAATTTTTAATTACTTGTAACTACTCAAATTCAAATCCCAACTCATAGTCATTGCAGTCTTATCTCTAATTACTATACCAGAAAGTGCTTCCTTAATTCTACTAAAATATAATTTATGAATATATAAAGTTGTAATTATAAATTTATTAAACGCTCACTATTATTTCAGTAATAGTTTTAACAAGGCTGTAAACCTTAGCAATGAGCGTCTGAAAAAATCGTCACTAGGGACCTCTGTAGGTCTTTAAAACACATGCTTACGCTATGAAGAAAAGAGAGAATCCCCTCTTTTCTTCATAGCGTAAGCATGTGTTTTAAAGACCTACAGAGGTCCCTAGTGACGATTTTTTCAGACGCTCATTGCTAAGGTTTACAGCCTTGTTAAAACTATTTATGAATATATGTAAATGTATGTTCTACTTCTTGGTAGATCATGTGATGATCAAGTATCAAAATTCCACTAATTGATTAAATTGATTTTTATTCTTACTTTCATCAACTGGGAAGCAATCCAGCACCCTTCAGTTGTTGATTCAGCAACACTATCACTGCCAAAACACGCAGAATATTTGTGGAATGATTTTGATAAAGAAAAATTTCGATTATTAAAAATGTATTGAAAAAGCTTCACTGATTAAACATTTAGAAAACACTTGATCATCACCAGTAATAGTTTTCAACTAATGTTTATTAAGAATTATTATTATGTAATCGTACTTGTGTGAATAACAACCACAAGCTATTAAACATTGTTCCTCCTGCTTTGTATTTTATGATAAGCCATATTGAAATGATAATATTCTCATTGTTGCAATATCATAAATCATAACTGGTTAGGGTTATAATCCCACCGGAGAAATTACAATTAAAATTAGCTGATGACATTTGTTTGTCAAGTATTGTCATAAAATTAAATTTTAATCATTTTTTATTTAACTCTTTTATTATTAGAGTGATAGGCTTTTATCTTTTTCTGTTTGGTCTTCTTTGTTTAAACATTTTATTACATTCGGATGTGACATTTAAAAAATACTGTAAAAAAAAAAAAAGATTCAAAAAATTCTAAACGCTGATAAAAATCATATACAGTATATAATAAAATGAATTTATAATCTTTCAAAGGACTAATTAGAACAAAAAAAGGCAAATATATTTTGTTCAGAATGTGATGTGTATTCATTAGGACGAGCAAAGGAAAACGGTTCTGTTCAAAATATAAAAGATTTAAAAAAGGTGATAAAAAGATCTCATGTTCAATTTCTCTGATACCTTCTTAAATCAATGTGAAGGCTGCATTATATAATAATCATACTGTTCGCTTTTACAAACAAAACATCAAAAATCTCATGTGATCAACTCAGATTAAACTGAGACCTTTACCTTCTAGCTATTAATAATTACGGGATATTAATTTACTATAAAATTATCAAAATTGTTATCTATCGTCTATCCGCCAACACGCAGCAAAGTATGATCTTTATATAGTAATCATTGTGGGATGCACTGTGTCTGCTTCTCTGTGATTACTAAGTTATCATTATGACTGACTTTTCTTTGACCCCTTTCTCTGTTTACATTCAGTACTATGAAATATTGTTTAAAAAAACAATTTAAAAAAAGCATCGAAATAATAAACTTGTATATTTAAATTAATGTAATAGCCTTGATTTATCTAAAGCTAGCAACCCCATTGCCTAATGCTTCGAGCGTATACTGTTTTTTGGAATTAAATATTTCATTATAGATAGTATTATCACTATTAATATTACATTAAGATGAAAACCCAACATTCCATTCTAAATACTTATTTTCTACTAGATGAGATTTACTTTACATAAAAATTGATTTGCAATTTTTTTTAAAAAACATTTTACGATTTAATAATCGTTTTAAATTTCATTAGAAATGACAGTCAAAATTTTCAAATTAAAATTTCAAATTAGTATTTAAAGGAAAAATTTGATTCAATCTGCATATAAAAAATATTATGAGAAAAAAAAAGAAGTTTAATATTTAGTTGTATATGATGTAGTTATATCAATGTAAAAGTAAAATATCAGAAAATTAAATAAATGGGACGAGTGTCTGGAATCATTATATTTTGACAAAATACTTTTTATATTAATGTTACTATATTAAAAATAGCCATGAGTCCAGAAGAACAAATATTAGGCTGAGGATAGCAATTTCATTTAATTAGCATGAGTTTTTTCCCACTTTATTCAGGGACAAAAACTAATCCAGTATCTTTTATCTTTAAGCCTATCCCCAGAGTAAACTATACAAAGCATTGTAATACCGTTATTAAGATTTGAAAAACAAAATTATTTAAAATGTTTGGTGGTGGTCGAGAGGTCAGCGACAGCTGCTTTACAAGGAGTTGTCCCGGGTTAGCGGGTTCACTTCTCGGCTGATGCTGTAACACATGAGCAAAAAAAAACTATAATATAAACAAAACATTGGAATTAACTATACAATTTTTAGTATAAAATATATAAATAGGTAAATAAAAGCTAGAGATATCTTTCTGCATGACTTCTAAATCGACATTGGTGCTTGATAGAGATATAAATATTTTTTCAAACTGATCATTCTTCTCATGTGGTGCCAATGTTAAATTGCATTGATTATATATATATAATCAAAAATGAAAAGAAGTTTAATCCATTATACTGTTTTTACATATATTTGAATATATCAATGAGATAATATAATATAAAATATCTTTATATAAAAGAAATAATATATATAATAATAATCAAACACAAAAAACCTCTTTTCAGCAAATATTAATTTTTGCCCTCTTTGATGTGCTTTAAATTAATTTACAATTACAATCTACATTGTAGGTTTGTGTTTTTTATATGTCTTAAAAATACTGTATGATTTTAATAGGTTATAATCAATTTTATAAAAAAAGATAGATGTTGCTATGTAAGCAATTTAGATCATAATTGTAAATTAGTCAAAGCCCAATGAAAAGGGCAAAAATGAATATTTGCCTGAAAAGAGTTTTTTGCGTATCATTATTATTTATATATTATTGCTCTTATAAAAAGATATTTTATATTTTAGTATTCATTTATTTATATATATATATATCCATACTTTATTTATTTACATATATATATTTATTTACATATAAATATATTTATAAATTTATATTTATATATAAATATATCTTGCTTTTCATGAAATTCTCAAAAGTCAAAAGTATCAATGTTTTTTCTATCATGATTTTGCAGTGTCCAACTTTAAAAATAAATCATCATCATCATCATCGAACATTATCAATCCACTGCAGGATGAAGGTCTCTCCAAGTTCAATCCATTTTCGATCTTTAGCTTCTCTTCTCTACATCACCCATGCACACTTTCTTATTTCATCCATCCATCTCACATGTGGTCTCTTTCTGGGTCTTTTACAATCTCTTGGAATCCAGTTTAAAATTTCAATTGTCCATCTATTATCATCTCTTCTAGCAATATGTTTAGCCCAACTCCACTTGTCTCTTAATTTTTTTCAATGAGGTCAGTAATACCTGTTTGTTCTCTTACCTATATATTGCATTTTCAGTCTCTTCTTGTTACTCCTAACATGCATCTCTCCATACTTCTTTGAGTGATCTGAAGTCTTTGCATAGCTCTTCTATTAAGAGTCCAAGTCTCAGATCCAAAAGTAAGAACTGGTAAACCCATTTATTAAAAATCTTCCTTTTCAAACACATGGGCATATTTCCTTTTTTCATATCAATATATTGCTACTAAAAGCACCCCAACCAAGTTTAATTCTATGATTAATTTCATCCACTATATTTCCATTTGAATTAATAATCTGACCAAGGTATTTGTAGCTGTTAACTTCTTCTAACTCATCTTAATCTTTATTTTTATATTTTGAAAAAATCCATTGAACATTACTTTAGTCTTTTTAATATTTATCTTTAATCCTATTTCATACTTTCATCTGATAACTCCTGCAATATTTCCTGCAGTTCTAAAGCATTATTTTTAAAAACAACTACATCATCTGCAAAATCTAAATGACTTAAAACATCTCCATTTACTTTCACCCCTTTAGCTTTCCATTTTAATTCACAAAATACTTCTTGCAGCACTGTTAAAAAAGGTTTGGAGATATGGAGTCACTCTGTCTTACACCCTTCTCAATGTTGACTTTTCTAGTATCATTATGTAATCTAATTGTTGCTGTTGCATTTTTTATAAATATTCTTTAAAATATGACAATATTCTGGATCTATACCTTGATGATCCAAAGCTTTAATCACTGAAGAAATGTTTATAGAATCAAATGCCTTTTCATAATCTATAAATCCAAAGCATAATAGCAACTCATATTCATTTGTTCTTTCTATAACTTCTCTCAATA
Source organism: Epiperipatus broadwayi (assembly GCA_028023455.1). NCBI lineage: Eukaryota > Metazoa > Onychophora > Udeonychophora > Euonychophora > Peripatidae > Epiperipatus > Epiperipatus broadwayi. The sequence continues at coordinate 295,825 of JAQFVV010006396.1, read as the reverse complement.
CCTGGATATAATCTACTGTACTAAAACCACCTTTAAAAACAGCTTGTTCTCTTGGTTGGTGGAAATCCAATGTTGATGAGTTGCAATTATCTTGATAAAATTTTTGTATAAAACTGATAAAAAACCTATTTCTAATATCTTCTTTATCACTTTTTTTAAATATCAATACTGCGTTCTTCTAATCATTTGGTACATCTTTATCATTTAGACATTTGGTATATAACTTTGCTAAAAAAAATTCTATTTCTTCACCTGCTTCTTTTAATATATTAGTTATAATTCCATCATTGCCTGGAGCATGTCCTTTCTTCATAAATTTAATTCAATGTCTCAGTTCTTCATTTAAAATTCTAGGCAATTTGAAATATATAATAGATATAGCAGGTACTTGTTCTTTATTACTATATAATTTTTGATAGAAGTCTTCTACCCATTTCATGGTGTCATCCCTCTTTTTTAGTAATAATTCCATCTTTTTTTCTTATTGCAGATATAAATTTCCTACCAATACCAAAATGTTGTTTTACACCCTTGAGACTTTTATTCTCTTCTACAGTTTTCCTTGCTAGTTCACAGTTGTACTTTTTTATATCATTTTCAACTCTTTTCCGCACCCTTTTGCAAAATTTGAGGTATTCAATCCTTTTTAATGCATCATTTTTGTATATCTTCATATTCCTTCTTTTCTTCATAAAGTCTCTAGTCTCAGTAGAAATTTTATTGGTCAATTGATGCTTTTTTCTAACAGCTATTTTTGTTCCAGTTTTTAAAAGTGTGTTAGTTATTTTTTTATTAATTTCATTCAAATCTGAATCATGTTCAAAATCTACTAATACTTGAAACTGATTTGTACATTCTAATTTAAATTCATTAGAATGTTTCTAAAGATTAGGAATATAAACTGTAAATATTGTTTTGCTTAATAATTTTTGTCCTTTTAGTTTTGCATTAATACATATCTTACTTCTTACTAAATGATGATCACTTCCTGTGTTAAATTTATTAAGAACATTACAATCTTGAAATATGTATTTATTAGTCAAAATATAATCCAATTCTGCTGTACCTTGATTTGAATGCTTCCATGTCCATTTCTTTTTAACATTTTTCTAAAAAAAAAAAAGAATTCATAATATAAAGTTTTTCTTTTTCTGCAAACTCCACAAGTCTGTGTCCTTTCTCATTTCTATTACCATAACCAAAATTACCTACACCACTTTCATGTTTCATTTGTTTACCAATTCTAGCATTAACATCTTCCATAACCATTTTAAAATGTTGTTTACTCTGAACAAAAGCCTTTTGTACATCCATATAAAAATCTTCTAACTACTTCATCACTATGAGAACTTGTTGGTGCAACAACCTGAAGTATTTGCATTTGGTGTCTGCTATTAAGTTGTATAATTAATCTTGCCACTCTGTCTGATATACCATCAATCTCCACAATGTTGTTCTTCCACTTTTTATTTATAATGAATCCTACTCCATTTGTATTTTCAATATTTGTACCTTTATAGTAGAGTACATGTCCACTTTTTAAATTAATTGTCTCTTCACCTTTTTTTCTAACTTCACAAAGTCCAACAATGTCCCATTTAACATAAGACAGTTCTTCTAAATCTTGCAATCTTTCTTCACTTGACAGTGATCTGCAGTTGTAAGCACCTAAATAAAAAATCATCATCAAATGGCAGCCTGGTTTCACAACCAGGGGATTATTAGTAACTTCCACTTTGGCCATCAACTGTTGTCTTGATTGGTGACTTTATAGCCTGCTGGAAATAAAGGCCACAATACATGTATCTCAGTAGTTGAGAGCCATATAATTTAATGAGTAATGTATTCACCTGCCATTCTCATAGTCAGAGTATAAACTCTGGTAAAACTGAAAATTTTATCAGGAAGATAATGAAAATCTATCCTAGTAAATATTGTCTTTTTGCTTTTATAACTTCTTTTTGGAATGTCTTTACCCTACAATTGATTATTTGAAACTATCAACACATAATAGCAATTCTATTATCATTTGTAATGAACCTGAGTATATGTAAAGCACTCTTTTTTTAAATCTTGCTTTTCACATTGCAGAAAAGTTAAATACATTTTATACACTCTCATTTTTATGATAATGATCCTTGCCATAATCATTCATTCACTGCATTGTAACAATTTTTTTCTCATTGGAGATTAATCATAGATCTAAGATAGGAGAAACTTGATGGATTCAACCAATATAAATGCTATTGACATTATTATCATGGTTACTTTAGCATATCTCAAAAAATACATTTATATATACAGGTATATATATTTAAGGATTTTTGAACTTTTAGTTTGAGTTTTTCTGATATCTTTATTTTGTTTTATATGTAGTCATCAAAAACATTGATTGTCTATGGTATCAGTGATATTATTTCATTCATATATTAAAAATGATAGAAAAAACTATTTAAAATAGTCAACACAATATTTTTTATTTTATTAAAAATTATTTAAAGTTTTGATTGTGAAACATAATAATAAAAGATAATTTAAAAATTTGACAAGTAAAACGATATCAAACTACTATTAACAAGTGATTTTGCTTGGTCATAGTATCCAATTGCCTTTGACAGAAATATTTCAATAGTGACCTCAATTTATTTACAGAATTTTGAAATACATTCATGATTGGTTCTCAATAAAGATAAGGCATATTTAAAAAAAAAAAAATTTGGAATGATAACTTTTTAATATATTAAAAATATTTTTATATCTAAATTTATAGATAGTCATTATCATCAATCATTACTCAACTGCCAAAAGGCAAGCTTAGCACATTATCACAGATGACTTTTTACAAGCATCAGCTTCTAACTTCTACTACTCCTATCTTTCATAAACCCTTGTGATATATCTTGCATAACTCTTCTACTTTTAAGTATCTAAACAATTCAGTTTCTCTTTTTAATTTCTTTAATAAATAATCTTTTCTTACCATTTTTTGCTTTTAATTATGTTTTTTGGACTTATCCTTTTTATTCTACATCAAATCTACAATTCTAAGATTTGATTCAAATCTATTTAGTTTTTCTTATTATCCAAATATCTACATCATATAAAGCTAAAATTCTTTTTCTTAGTTCTAATTGCTGAGAGCTGCAGAATAACTCCCTAACCTTAATAAGGCCAGTTTACACTTCACTACTATCCCCACGATTTGTTAACTAACTTTAAAAAAAAGGGTTACCTTGTTTTTTCTGCTCAAATACTATTTTTATTTATGCTCATTTCTAAACTAATGATCATAGACATGATAATCCTACAATTCCTTATTCTGTTTAACATTCTGTTCATCAAGGGTTTGTGATTGTTCATGTGCCAATCTGAAACAATAAGCTCTCTCCTTCCTAAAAGTATTAAAACAATGTTCAATTGGCAAATAAATATTAAACAAAAGAAAGAAAATATTCTTTCGCAAATACTTTTTGAAAGATCATTTAATCTTTTTTAGAATGTTCAATTTTTTAATTATACTTTTTATTGGAAACTTAAACAAAATTGTTTACTTTTGATTTATAAATTAAATTTATCTCGATTTTGCCAATAGGTTTCAATGTACAACTGGGATTTTAGGTACCAAAACAATATAACACAATAATTCTTCACTTCATTCATGAGCTATTCATAGAAGAATGAATAATAAATAATCACATAACAAATATAATCAAATTTCTCAGCAGGTATTATACTCATAAAATAATTACTTAGACCTAAGAATCATTAATAGAGTTGAAATAAAAATACTATTGTCTGTCAATTAAAAGCTTGATCATCAAAAAACAAACACTTAATAATATACTTCTGCCATGACTTCAAGTAGAATGGCTTCAAAATCAACAAATTGGCAGCAAATTGATTTAATATCACTTTTTTGGGTAAGGGGGAACATATAAAAATACTTAATAATCAGTTAAACACAAGATAAGCCAATGAGATCAAAACAATATTTTAAATTCATTTGATACCATTAAATATAATGATATATATAGGATAAATTTATTGCTTGGTGTTCATAAAAATTTGAGTTCTGGACATGATGGGAACTGGGCCATGATTCATGAACTTCTCACTGGGGTCTGTCATTTTATTATTGCATCAAACTTCATAGGACAGTACAAGTATATATTTGATAAAAGAAATGCTAAAAAGTTATTGATGGTATATATATAAATAAAACAAGATTAAAAAATAGAACTATAGCCATTAGAGTTTAATGTAAGTTAACATTGAAACATTTAACAAAATAATCAAGATAATTTTGCAAAGTTTATCATTTTTGGAAAAAGATATATAATTAAAAATAAGAAAGAATGTTTAGCATTAGAGGATATATTTTTGACAAATATTTACCAGAGTTGAATAGTAGTAAACTTTCATGGCACCATGGGATAGTGAATAAGACTGAACATTGAAGGGTGGTTTCTTGAAAGATATTATATTGCTTAAATTAAGATTGAAATTAGATTAGTAATGAAGTGAATAAAGAATTAAGATTAATTTATTACCTTTCTATATGATATCAATAACAACTGCTCATTCAAAAATATTTTTTTCTTAGAGAAATAATAAATTAAAAAAAAACACAACAAAATCCATTATTTAATATACAATGTATATTTAGAAGCAGTGTTCAACACATTTTGAAACAAAGAAAACCTCAATAAGATAATGATTTAAACTGTACAAAGATAACAATAGAGGCAAAGTAACATCAGAATCATTTTAAAGAAACCTGAAAATATTATCTGATGAAAATGCTGCAGAATCTGATGGAATTTTCAGACAATATGGTAATGATATGTTTGCTTCAATACTTTTGGAATTTTTAGGATTACATGAATCTATAAAGATTTACTACCTGATATTCAGAAATCAGAGTAAGATAAATAACATTCAGAGTATGCCTGTAAAATTATTTGCAATTATTAACCTTGTAAACATTAAATTCTCTAAGAATTGTGATTTGAGAGAACAAATGGTTAGAAATGAAAATATTAATGTACTTAAAAGAAGATACATAACTATGATCACTGGAAAACATATAATGAAGGAATTAAGTGAAAACTTGGAAGGAGAAAATCTATCATAATAGCTTATCATAAATGACTAATAACAATATAGGATAGGTGAGATTAAACCATAAAATTTATAAGTTGAAAAAAGAAAAAAGTAGTGATCAAAATATCAAATGATGACATAAACAATACAAAAAAACAAAACAAAAGTGAACTAAAAGCTATCATAGACTTATGAACTAATATAACAATAGAAATATATATATAAAGAAAAAGATTAGCAAAATTTAATTAAGATGATAACAAAGAACGTTTAAAGTGAGTTAGCTGCTTTTTAATGGAGAAAAAGCATGAAATCATTATAACAAATGGATTTCTGTCAATATGTCACACTCAATTCCATCCAGCCACAAACTGACGGACTACACTAAGATTACAGATGAACAGATATAGTAGCCTTCTAAATGTGTTACTAATAAAGTTGGGTTGCTGAAATAATTGGCAATCAGATTATGAATATTTACCTCTAATCAAAGAGTAAGATGCCACAAGTAACAATCATTCAGCTTATCAATATTTAAACAGAAATAGAAAAACTTGTGGTACTTAGCCAGATGACAAACAAGTTACCATCTCAGTTTTGTAAATTTTTCAGAAGTTGGTAGCTTAGATTCAAAACTATAAATTATTAATTTATATAGCATTATAAAGCCATTAAACGTAATGTTTTATAGTAATAATTTTTATCAGGAAAAAAGAAATCCAAGAAGATAGAAACTTGGAATAGGAGTTTACAAGAATTGTCATTTGCTATCTGAAAATTGCTGCCTGAACTTAACAGATAGAATTGTTGTAACTTAATTTCATTTTATTGCTTTTCTTATTTGTAACTAATTCTGAATAGATATCCCTATATGATTTATCTCAGTAGCTATAGTTGAGCCTCAATCCTTTTAAAATCTGATATTTAAATATCATGAAATCTTAAGTAACTAATCATTTCATTATTTTTACCCCATAGTGGTTTAATGTAGTCATAGTAACAGACTTGAGAATTAAAAATTATTGAATTAAACTTAATTCACCACTTCTAGTATTCAAACCCCACATGGTCGCCCATGTAACATTTCAATTATATTAGAGATGAATACTGTACAATCAAATGGACACAGTGGAGATACAAACTGCTATAATAATTTGAATTTAATGAATAGATTGTAAATTTTTTTTTATATAAAATAACATTTCATATTATCCATAATGTATCTTAACGATGTGTAGAGATCATTAAAGTTACAATGTAGCTTTAAATATGAAATGCTAGAATACATTGTACTAAGAAAGGGTCAAGCAATGGCAAACCACCTACTACAGCGATCCAATTGCTTTGCTGAAGTATCTTAATTTCTAATGATCTCAAACTTACTTCAAGTATAGATCTTATCGTATTTATAATATATGGAAAAGGCTAAATTAGTCGACAAGTTAACAATGCTTAATACGTGAAAGTGAATTTAATGAAACACAAAGAGGGGTGGGGGGTGGCAGTTTACACTACTTATGCATTCAAAACATTTTTTGCCTATATCTCATTTCTATTCAATAAGCATTAGGGAATGTTTCATAATTATTTGGCAACTTTACAAACATGAATATGTGTGCATTCGTGTATACAAAACATTTGTGTTCAAAATATGTAAATCATGAATATTCCCTGGCTTTAAGCACGTTTCATATTTTTCAGTAAAATTAAGAAATATTTTTGACATGAGTTAATGCGGTCACATGATTGCTCATTGTATGATTAGAAATAATCGTATGAAAATAGAAGATTAATTATTCATATTCCACCAATATGTTTTATTGATATTAATAACTATAACTTGTGTAAAAAAACCAAACATTAAAAAAATCTAAAAGAATGAAGGGAGGCTATTAGCGTAATCTTCCTGCTAATAATATTCTAATTAACTGCTCATATTTCTCTTTCTTTTTCCTTAAACACACTGTATACTGATTTTTTTTTTTGACCTTCAAAAATATACTTCTGTAAATTTTATATTCGTAAATATTTTATGTTATTATTAATAGTTAATATCTTTAGATCGTCTACGTGCAAGTGCGTGCATGTTCAAGGTTAAACTATTCTTTTAATTTATTTATTTTAAAAAAAATCGTAATACGCTACTGTATTTGTAAAAATAAATAAATTATATTTTAAAATAATATCAAAATTTAACTATAAAAGCTATAGAAAGTATAAATACAAGCTAAAATTTTGCTTTCCAATAGGGCATATTATTATATCATAAAACGAAAGCTTTACATAGAATTATTCTCAGATGGGAAACACGACTATGCCAAGATGAAACATATATCCAATATCTGGAAAAGGAATGCTAAATAAAATGATGTAGGTGAAAATAGAAAACCTAATAACTAGATAATTGGCAATATTTATTAAATTCGATAGACTTAGATAATAGTTAAATAAATGAACAAAAGATAAGACCAAGAAAAAGACTTCAGTGACATGGAATTTTAAAAAAATGATATTGATATTTAAAAGATATATTAGAACATTAAAACTTAAAAATATTCTATATTGGATGTATTGCTCACCAACATGTATCAGTATAATAAGTTTACTAGATTTTGACCCATCAGTTTAAAATCAAAAATCACTATGATCTTTCTTCTGAGTTAAGTTTTTTTGAAGGCAGAATGAATGTGTCTGGGAATGATTTTTTTTTTAATGAATATAGACAAAACTAAATTATGACCTTTATTAACAGGAGACTGTAAAGTCACCAGCCAAGGCAGCAGTTGATGGTCAAGGTAAAGGTTGATAAGAATCCTCTGATTGCAGATTTGGTTAGAAATTTGATGATGACTTTTTATTTAGGTATTTAAAACTGCAGATCGCATTCAAATGGAAGACTGTACAAATTAGAAGAAGAATTGTCTAATATCAAATGGGTCATTGTGAAGTTAAAATAAAAAGTGAAGAGACAACTGATTTAAAAAGTGGATATATACTTTACTACAAAGATACAAATATTCGAAGCCCAAGTGGATGTCATTCCTTATAAATAAAAGTTGGAAAAACAATACAGAGGAGATTGATGGTATCTTAGATAGAGTGGCAATATTAGTTATTTAATTTAATGGAATATCAAATGCGATAATTCAGGATTATGTCCCAACAGATTCTCATTATGATGAAAAAGTAGATTTTTATATGGATGTGTTCAGATTAAACATCAAATTACATTTTAAAATTGTCATGAGAGACTTTAATGCCAGAAGGTGGTAAATATGAAAGGTGAAAGTGCTGTGAGTAAATTTGGTTATGGTGACAGAAATGAGAAATCTCAGACTTATGGAATTTATAGAAAAACTACATATTATAAATTCTTTTTTTGAGAAAATTCTAAACAAAAATAAACATGAAAACATCCAAACAGAGGTATGACAGAATTTGGATTATATTTTGACTAACAGAAAATATGTGTGTGTTAATACAAAACTAGAGAGATCAAAACTATTAAGAAAGTCAGAAATATGTATGTGTTAATACAAAACTAAAAGAGACAAAAGCTATTAATTAAAGTCAGAAACATTCCAATGAATTTAAATTAGAACTTGCAAATCATTTTGAAATATTAACAGGCTTTGAAGATGGTTCAGACTTGACTAAAATAAGACGAGAAAGAAAGATAGCTGGTCAAAAAAGCAGTAATTCACCAGCAAGAATAAAAAAATGATCAGTGAAGCTGAGTTCATTTAGAGCAGTGGTTCTTATTCTTTTTAATGTCAAAAAAAATTTGCATGATGGAAAAAAATTGAGAAATATTCAATAACATTCATATTTGTCAAAAAGAATAATAAAATATTAATAAACATTCTTTTTATTATAAATACATATATATATATTGTAACCCTCCATCTCGTATATATGTGTGTATGTTTGGTCCCAACTACATAACGTAAGTAAGTGCACTGAGAATCATAACCTCGATCACTGATCAATTCCCGCTACTCATTGTCAGCTATTAAGAGCTGTATCCAAAAGCATATTATGCTATCTATTTTATGCACCAAAGACCACAACCAACCTTTAGAGCAACTTACCATAGACCAAACCAATGATCTAACATAAACTTTTATGATTTAATTTGATCGCAGCCAGGGTGTACCGCGAAGACCTATCATAGTAGTATGATAAAATACAGTAAACAAATTATAAGTGCAATGTTATTATGTTACAAACCTTAATTTGCGATTTTTATTGTATGAGACCCGATGGCCGACCATGTACAAGATGGCGTAATTTGTGAAACTACATAATATTATGAAATTTTAAACCATCTATATGATTTTTAATACAAATGCTAGTCCAGGTAAAGCTTTGCAATAAATAAACATAAATACTTGGGTTCTTTTTATAGTTTACTATATCACTGAGACTCTTTTTATACTGACAAATGACAATTTAAAATGTTAAGTAAATATATTCAATCATATCATTATTTGGTAAATCTGTTTTTAGGTTTACTAATCAATTTGTATTGTATACTCGAATCAACTACGCAAAGCCAAAATGATGGAAAGGTAAATGGGATTTTATTGTACCCTACACATCATAAACTACCAAAGACTAAAAGCATCCAAATGTTTTCTCAAAATATCACTACACTCTGATATCATGTTGACAATAGTATGTACTTCATGTATGCTCTATCCAAGGTTTATGATTTCTGATTTAAGAATGACACATAGCAACGGCACAGTAAGTTTAATTATGAATCAACTTTTATTTACAAATTTATGAATAATAAGTAATTAATTCCAATGTTATAATTAAAACATAAATAAACAAATAAAATAAATAAATTATAATTCCATTGACTTTCTTCAATAACATATCATAGGTACGGTTTTAAGAACCTAATCATACCTTATTTCAATTTGATATAATGAATCTTGAGCAAATTATACTAAATTCAACATCAACTCATGAAGTATTTAACGTCATTTCCAGATTCAATAAATCCACACCGTAAACTTATAATAATATAATAAATAATATTATATCTGTAGGATTTAGCTATAATGCAATCATTAAATAAAATGAAAATCTAAACTTACACTCCGGTAAATAATAATCAACCAACAGTTAATTATTATGAAGTAACTTGAATAGAATGTCCTGCTACAATTTGACGATCTAACTTATGAATCATGCTTACAAATGGAAGAAGATGATTTAGCAGATTAACTAAAATACTTTGCCCAACTTATATCTATGAAGTAAAACATATTCCTGTGGATGCGTTCATCTACACATAGGAATTAAATAATACTAAACGCTTTGTGGATTGATACACCATCATAAAGTAATACGTATAATTACACAATTCCACGGATTAACCACCAGCGCTGGAATGAGTGTAAAATACAAAAAATGGCAATTAAATAATCTGCGGATTAACCACCGGCACAGATTAATGCCTTTCAACATTATAAAACAACATTACTATTTACTTCATATTAAAGTGCAAAATCATCCTCCTCAGTTATTCTGATCATTCAGAATACACTAACACTTTAGCAAATGTGCGTTCTTGCATAATAAAATGTTACTCTAATCAGGACAACTAATGTACTAACTTATCTTGCTTAAAATAAAACATGTGTAATATAATATAAGTAATATTAGTATCGGAATAGAAATCTGGAAAGACTCACAAAATACCTCACAAAGATTGATACACCTCATGAATTCATTTAGTACTTTTCAAACTTTTCGCAAGCGCTATTTTCTTGAATAAGTATTTTATTCAACCCCTATTAATTTAAACTTAATAAAATATAACTTATGAACTTCACATGCAAGTTCATATAACGATAAAATTAAAGTAATGAATTATTCATCAAATACATAAAATCTAACAGGTGTGTGTGTGATATAAATTAAATGTATAGCATTTTATAGTTCAATACATGGATTTTAGCAGGTGTGTGTGTCACAAATTAGATTGTATAGCATTTTATAACTACAAATATGATCCGTGAATCCATGTACGATGTGTCGAACAATAAATGTACGAAGTAATAAATATAATTATGGTTGAATTCCATACATGTAAATTTATCCATTTGTGTTAGTTATCATAATCACTATTAGATTAACGATTTTACGTGGCTCCATAAATAAGAAACAATTTCAAAACATGACAAGCAGAATTTAAATGAAAATGTTTTTCAAAAGTTATTAATTTCTACATTTCTCTATTAAAATGTTCCAAATTTACTACATCCATGCTAATATTTATTTATCCACGCTTAAATCTAGGAATAATAATTACAGCAATTTATTTAATCATTCCACACTGACGATAAAATTAGAAAATAGCTTTGATCAATTATTTGAAGACTGTTTATTATCCAAATGGCAAACAAATTAACTAGCAAATATATTCCTGGCATTATAAAGTTAAATATCAATCAATGCTATATTTTTATTAGAATTAGAAACGGAAATATTAAACTATATTGATAACTTTAACATTTTACTTTAATTTAAACTTCTTCTTTTTTAAAAAGCAAATTTTCATATTTATAAAACTTTTGTAATTAAAATACTTATTTAATTTTTCCAAATTGTAGAACAATAAACATTTTAAAACATACCAAATTCTTGCAATTAATTCTTTTAAACTGGGAAGCTCCGACATTTTAAATGTAATATTGGGAAATTATTACCGGTGATTTGATCCACTTGGCCAGCCGACTTGAACAGACTTTTAAATTTAGCAATTCATCTTATAATTAAATACCACGATATTATTTTTACGTTTATAGAAAATTTGTGGTAATCCGTTTACTTGTTAACTATTTTAAAATAAGCTTATCAAATTTACACCATTTGCCTTCTTACCATTTTCTTTTCTTTCTCTCCCTCCAAAAGCAAAACTAACAGACAATCTTCTCTTAAATTCGCGCTCTTTTCTTTTTTTACATTGAGACGCATACGTAATTACTGTATTTATTTTTAATAATTTATTTTAATTGAACAAATGGTTTTTTGTTAATTCAATAGAAATAATTTTTTTTTAGATCATTTTAAACAAATAAAATAAAATATTATATTTTAATATTATTTTACCAAATTTAATGTGTTGTTAAAATTTTTAAAAGTTAAACATTCTGATACGAATTAGTATATGGAACGAAGCAAATTTAAATTTATTAAATAATATAAGAGAGTAATCTGTTCAAAGCGCAAATCAAGCCAATCAAATCACCAAAGAAGACAGAGAAATTTTTTATACTAGTTACATCAATTATTATATTTTATGCTAAAATATATGGTTACAATATATATATATAGTAATTTTTAAATATAAAATTTAATGAAAAACTTGTGTTTGATGGTTTAAACAGATATAATCCATACTGGTCTAATATAAGATATGGCAACCTTAATTTCCTTTTTTAAATTTATAAACCTTACCCTCTTTTGTTTTTTATAGTAAACAGTACCAAGCAAACAAATTTATATAAATATGATGCTGAAAATTGTAACAAAAATTTAAGTGCTTTTTGAGAAAGAGCAGAGTATTTTTCCTGATTTAAAAACCAAAATTATTCCAGATTAATTTGGGATAATTTCATTTTTAGAATGCAGTTCAATGCCAATGTAATTAGTCTTTAGAAGATAAATCATGGTTTATATTATTAGTACAAAATAGCTTCCATATCTAATTACAATGTTCAATATTTAATGTTGGAAAGTAATAAATAATCTTTTCTTTCAGTAACATTAAATGTTACTTTGTAAAAAAAAATAATTTCACTGACATTTTTACTCTGAAGTGTGAGAAACATATCAATTATATATTTTTCTAAGATGCAATTTTCCAAAGGCATTTTTTTGAAGTGCAGATAATTTATCTGCTGATATCAAAATAGTTATTCCCCCCCCCCTTGTTTCAAAACATTAAATATATCAGCCAAATATACTAGTATTGAGTAACAAATATTATTATTAAGATATTTTATGAAGGTGTCTTTTGTCTCATTTTGGAAAAATATCAATAATTCATCCTTGATTTCTAAAACATGGAATAGTACTTTACTTTTGGATAACCATCTTAAATGTAACAGTCAAGACTGATGCTCAGTTTTTAAAAAAAAACAAAGCTTTTTAAAAAGGTGACTTTTGAATAGTCTACCATATCTATAACTTGATTGAATACTGATGGTAGTGTTTTAAAAACTTAAGTTTTCCTGTGTAAAAAACACTGCATAGATATAGTATTTTGTTTTCTGTTCTTTGAAAGAGTAATAAATACAAATTTCAGCATATCTTCCAAGATATTTTAAAATTTCCTAAATGTGACATAATTGATTCAAATATATCACATCCTGTTGTACATTCAGTAAGTTGTCTGCAGAATGAATGAATCCAAGAACATGAGATTTATCATTTATGTGAGTTGACATCAGTTTGCAAAGCAAAATACCGATTAGAAAGTTTTTTGGAAACAATTCCCTCAATATTGACTAACATATCTTTAATTCTTTTTTTTTTGGATAGTGTCATGAAAAATTGAATTTTTAAAATTTAATTTTAGCAGCTTCACTGAACATAATTTTTTATAACTCATAACATAGTGGCAAAATTAGTGACTTAGCTATAGACATCATCATCATCATTATCAACCATTATCAGTCCACTGCAGGATGAAGGTCTCTCCAAGTTTAATCCATCTTCTCCGATCTTCAGCTTCTCTTCTCCACATCACCCCTGCACACTTTCTTATTTCATCCATCCATCTCACATGTGGTCTCTTTCTGGGTCTTTTACAATCTCTTGGAATCCAGTTTAAAATTTCAATTGTCCATCTATTATCATAGTATGTAGTTTTAATTTTAATGCAATTAATTCTGCTACTTTATATGAAGTCATGAGAGCTTTACCAGATATTGTAACCATTTCTTTATTTTTTTTTCTCTGTTTAATTTGATTCTCCAATTATGTTTGAAAATAATTTTTATCTTTGGATTCAAGATAGGAATATTTTGTTGTAAAATATCATTTCAATTACCTGACATCGTTAAACTAATTCTTTCTTACTAATCTGTTTAAACCCAAAATCTAATTAACCATTAAAATATTCTGATCTTTTCATTGATACTATTTGTATTTGTTCTATTAGGACTAGAATTATATTTTCATTTAGGAAAATTTTCTATTTTGTATTTTCGGCTGATTAATAATTATTTTTAATTATTTAATGGGTGATAAAAGTAAGGCCATTTCTAGCAGACATGGTTGTCATAAATTAACTTCTACAAAACAATATTTTTATTATAACTATTAAATAAATAAATATGTTATGACATTGACAATTGGTATACTAAAAGCAATGGATATATTTGAAAGCAATAAAGTTCAAATGACTAGGAAAACAAAAGATAATGGATATAAAAATTTTAAGAAGAAATTTACGGTTATTATCAAGTAACTGTTTTAAAGTTGGAGAATTTTGTTTATTTCCAAATTCATAGCACATATTTGTTAATAATCATAAAACTGCCAAATTTAGCCAATCATCATCTTGTTTAAAACGTGTAATTTCTTAGCATTCTGCACATAAATAACAATTCATTATTGTACATATATCATTCACTAATGTTCATTTATTTTAATATAATTTTTTGAAGTATAATCTGTCCTTTAAAAATAATAGCAAATTGTTTGTATTAAAAATAAATCTATATACAAGATCCTGCTTTTTAATCATTATATATTTTTTTTATTAAACCAAAGATATGATAAAATTATGAACAAGTAAAAACAATCACTTCTATATTTTTATTTCTAACATAGTGCTGTCTTCAGGTATGGCTATTGAGAGTGAACCTGGGCCATATAAAATTTTTCTACCAGCCTTCTAAAAATGAATGATTAAAAAAGGATTTTATCCACTATATTGCTATTATGAACATTTTATATCTCATTTACAAAGGGCCCCAATAATTTAATGCTGACCATATCCTTCTCTTGATGTCATTGTACTCAGGCATTATCCTCATAAATGTATTATTTTTTGAAAAGCCTTCAAAATTTGTTAGAACACTTTAATTAAATTCACACAACCCAGTATTCCAAGTAATGCTGGTTAAGAACTATTGATTTCAAGTTTTGTTAAATGGTATAAAAAAGAATTAATAGTGATATAAAAAAATATTATTGTGAAATGGCAAGGAAAGCTATAGAAGAGAATAAAAGTTTTAAAAGTATAGTGTTGTTTCAACAATAAGAAAAAAAGTTGGAATTACTACTAAAAAGAGAGATCACATCATGAAACATATTGAAGAGTTCTATAACGAATTATATAGTAATAAAAAAGAAGAATGAAAAATAGTCCCTACAATTGCTATATCTGTTTAATTTCCAAGTATTTTAAGTGAGGTAGTGAAATATGAAATTAAATCTATGAAGAAATCTCCAGAAGTGTGAAAGAATTATTACTGATATTTTAAAGAAACAGTTGTAGAAATAGAAAATAGTTATACAAAGCTATATACCAAACATTTAAATGATGAAAGTGTAACAGATGATTGGAAGAATGAAGTAATAATATGTATATTTAAGAATAATGATAAAGAAAATATTAGAAATTACAAACCTACTAGTCTTTTATTAGTTCTATACAAAATCTTTACCAAGATAATTACAACTCCTCTATAGTGAACTTTGGATTCTAATCAATCAAAAGAACAAGATGAATTTAAAAGTAGTTTTAGTGCAGCAGATCACATTCAAATATTGAGAGCAGCTGAAGAAAAGACCAATAATATGAATTGTCATTATTCTTTGGATTGGTCATCATCATCACCATCATTTTCAACAATTTTGATCCACTGCAGGATGAAGCTCTCTCCAAGCTTAATCAATTTTCTCTAATCACTAGCCTCTCTTCTCCACATCAACCCATCATACTTCATTATTTCATCCATATAGCTCACATGTGGCCTCTTTCTAGCTCTTTTACAATCTTTTGGAATCCAATTTAAGATTTCAACTATCCATCTATTATCATCTCTTTTAGCAATAAATCCAGCTCAATTCCAGTCTCTTAATTTTTTCAATGATGTCAGTAACACCTGTTTGTTTTCTCACTCATGTATTTTGGTTCACTTTCTTGTTATTACTTTTAATATGCATCTCTTCATACTTCCTTGAATGATCTGAAGTCTCTGTATTGCTCTTCTATTATGTACCCAAAGCTCAGATCCATAAATAAGAACTGATAGAACACATTTAGTAAAAACCTTCCATTTCAAACACATAGGATATTTCTTTTCAGTATTAAATTATTTCTACCAAAAGCACTCCAACTAAGTTTAATTCTATGATTAATATCATTCATTATGTTTCCACCTATGGTAATAATCTACACAAGGTATTTGTAGTTGTTAATTTCTTCTAATTCATCATTATCAATCTTTATTTTTTCTTTTGAGAAAACCCATTGAACATTACTTAAGTCTTTTTAACATTTATCTTTAGTCCTACTTTCTTACTTTCATCTTATAACTCTTGCAATATTTCATAAAGGTCTAAAGCACTATTTGCAAAAACATTTACATCACCTGCAAAATCTAGATGACTTAAATAATCTCCATTTACTTTTATTCCCCTAGCGTACCATTTTAATTCACAAAACATTTTAAAATTGCTGTAAAGAATTTTGGGCACATGGAGTCATCCATGTCATACTCACTTCTTAATGTTAATCTTCCTAGTATTATATTTTTATACATATTCTTCAGAATGACAATATCCTGAGCCAAGGCAGCATTTGGCAGCAAAAGGCAAATGAGGCTAAGAATCTCCTGATTGTGATTCAGGCTGTCATTTAGATTGGTAGATTATTAAAAAAGGCATTTGATTCTCTAACCATTTACATGGCAGTTAAAGCTTTGAATCATCAAGATATAAATCCAGAATATTGTCATATTTTAAAGAATATTTATTAAAATGCAACAATAGTGCTTAGATTACATAGTGTTGTAAAAAAAATGATATAAAGAAGTATAAACAACAGGGTGATTCCATGTCTTCAAATCTTTTTATAGCAGTTTTAAAAGACATATTTATAAATTAAAATGGGAAGCTAAGAAACAAAAATACTTGGAGATTATTTAAATCTTTTAGATTTCACAGGCAATGTGATTATTTTTTCAAATAATGCTTTAAAGCTTCTGAGAATATCACAAGAGTCATCAGATAAAAATAAGAAAGTAGGATTAAAATAAATGCTAAAAAAGACTAAAGTAATGTTCAATGAATTTTCACAACTCCAAAATCTTAGTCAGATTATTAATACAGAGAAAAGGAAATAAATTATTCATAGAATTAAACTTGGATCAAATGTTTTCGGTAGAAATAATTTAATATTAAAAGAAAAATATGCATTGTGATTAAAAAAGGTTTTTAATGTATATGTTTTATGAGTTCTTACATATGAATCTATTTCTTGATCATTTAGTAGAAGTACAACATGTAGAGGTATTATGTTAGGAGTAACAGGACAAGATTGAAAATGAAATTTGGGGTGAGACAACAAATAGTTATTAGTGACATCATCAAAAGAATTAAGAAACTAAAGTGTAGTTGGACAGGGCATATTGCTAAAAAAGATGATAATATATGGACAGTTAAAGTTTTAAATTGGATCCCAAGTAATCATAAAAATCTAGCAAGAGATCATATCTGAAATAAAATGATAAAATAAGGAAGTTTGCTGGTGTGATGTGAAAAAGAGACTATGGATCAGAGAAGCTTGATTAAACTCAGTGTAGTGATAATTGTTCAAAGTAGTGATATATATATATTGTAACCTAGTGTTATTGACACTTGGTTTACTTGGCATTATTTCTGCAGGAAAACAATGCTATTCTTTAAAGAAATAAAAAGATAAAATAACAATAGTAATAATTGATTAATAAAGTATGCTATTCACTCACTTTGGCATGTTTTGGGTGAATAACTAATAGATTTAATAACTCAATGTCATTTTTAAAGAGAGAACATGAATAATTTAATTGAGATATTAATAATTAGAGCAAATTAATATGGTATAAAAGCTAAACAGTAATTGATTTTGGATGGGGAAGTGGATGAGTGTCTTATCATAAAGCACAATAACTTCTGGTAATTTCTTTTTGTAAAAAAAAAAAAATAATAATAATGTTTAAAGAATTATACATCACTGATTGTTAATTTAATGTATTTATTATTTTTTTTTTTTAATTGTCAAATTACTTTGTAATCCAGGTAAATAATACTAAAACTATATGTTGTAATAAGTTTTCCTTTCTTTTCTTTTTATAATCAAATGATTATTTTTCTGAAGAGTTAAAGTAAAAAAAAAAAACAACAACAAAACGAAACAACCAATTATAATCAGATCATTTTTTAAAAATATAGTCTCTTTTAGTTCAAGGAAGAACATGCTGAATTTGAACTCAATTTTTCATTTTATTTTCAGAAATAAATGTAATCAAAGTAAAATTTTAATAATATAATGGCTAAATTTTTTTGATAAGATATCCTGATTTTTTTCATCTACCTATTTAAAGACCTTTTATACTTAAAAATTTATTTTATGCTAAAGTTAAAAATGACGAATTAACTAAGGAATCACGAAAAGTTTATTATGCTAAATTAAGGAAGATAAATGTTCAAGTGAGAAATAATTATTTAGTAACTTTATACTTTTAATATTTTGTATAGAAAAAAATTAATAATTAAAGAAATGTTGAGAACAAAGGAAGATTAACTAGATACATTTTTTTCTTTAATATCTCCTTCAAATATGCAATTACATACTTTAAAAATTTTTTATTCATCAAATTGTCTAAAAATAATAATAATCATCATATATTAAACTATACTTTGTTATTTTTCAAAAAAAAAAAAATAAAACTTTTTAATAAAGTAAGAAAAAAAATTATATCCATTCTACGGAGAAGTTTTAAAATTATATTCCTAAAGTATGAACAAAACCAAATATCTTAGTGACTTAATATAAAAATAAATATATATTATATTATACATCAGTTGGAGTTATTAAAACTTCCTATACATGTAAATCACTGCAGTTATTATCAGAATAATCTCGAAAATTGATTTCATAAGTAAGCTAGCTAATATGAATTGTACGTATCGCAATAAAAAAAAAAATTTTATGTTTATCGTCTATCGCAATTTCTTTTATAATAGTATATTTTATTTTTTGGACCAAAATTGTAGAGTTTAATTCAAGTAAGAATTAATCTTATTTGCTTTTTTCTTTACCTAATTTATTAAACGCACAAAATAAGAGAAAACTTTTATTTAAAGGAAATAATACCATCTTATTTTTTTAAACTGTTCTGAAATAGATGATAAAGCTCTTCACCTGCAATGCTCAACGAAAAACATTTCTAATGAGAGAATATGACTTTTAATTAATGATTTTTAAAACTAAGTTATAAATGATATTATTTTTTTTATATCACTAGGTAAAGGTATGGTCAAGGGATATTAAAGCCTGAATCAAAGGTATTTTTAATATAATTATTATAGTTAAGTTGAATTTAACACGAAGAAAAAAATCTATAAAATATGTTTTAATTATTACATACAAATGTAGGTAGAAATTTTGTATGTTAGATACGTAAAAGAAAAATATTTAGATATTTAAGGGGTAAAATAAATATTGAAAATTATCAGAAGTAACTAAAAAAAAAAAAAATGCTATAACAAAATATTTCTTGTTAAAGTTTTGAAACGAATTTATACTGTATTAATTGAGGAATTTATTCCTAATTATTCTTAAATAACACATCCACTTTATTTAGTTTAAGATAGTATGCTACCAACTATTTTGAATGTTCCTTTATTAAAATTAAAAAAAAATTTTTATACTTTTATTCTATGATGTCCATTGATTTCAGATGTTGATCAAAGTATACACGGTAACATAAGTTTATTATAATCAGTGTATTTACTTATCCTGCCCAGATATAGCATTGGTATATGCTTAATATTCGCATAGGTAATAATTATAATGTATTTATTTTGTGGGATGAAAAATGACTCCCAAAACTTTGTTTTCCATGAGAGGAAGATTTTAAATATAATGTTCGGGTATGTTTATAACCCAAGTGATCGATTCTCATAGATAGGACGATCAAGAATTTATCTAGCATTTAGTATGCTTCATTCGTTTAAATCCCAGGAGAGGATTGTATTTGATGTGTGTTCGTTGTATGCCCAAGTAAGAGGCAAGAAACCACTAAAATATTTTAATGTAGTAGATTACTCTACAGACCTTCGTGGTTATTCCATATTCCTCATGTGAAAATAAAGATAGCTCCACCATGGAAGGTGTTGATTATTGTGCTTAATTTTGAAAGTTCGGGCAAGATAAATGTTATATTGGAGGTGTTAGTTCCTCAAGATCCACTTTAGTATAAATAGCGCGTTAGTAACTAGGATCAATATCTGTATTGTGCTGCTAAATATTGCTAGTATTTGACAAGTAAATCAATGGAGAAAGTAATTAAAATTGCGTAATTTAAAACGCTTATTTACTGAAGGAATATTCAAATGCAATATTTAATTCTGGTTAGTAATTAAATAATACTCATATTTAAAATTATACGTATGAATAAAATTTGTATCATAACTTAAGTTAGCATTAAGTTAAATGTAAGATGGTAAGTGTAACTTCTGATAACTGGCCTATAATTAGAATAGGTTATCCCATTAAAGACCATAAATAAAGTAAATGTATTAGAAATAAATTTAATATTTTGCGTATTGCATATGATTGGATTAATCATTTAAAAAAAAAAAAATAGTTAGTCAATAATTTTGAATAAAAGCTTCTACAAGGTTACCAAAATTTAATAAACAATGTATTGGTAATGAAATGTACTTTAGTTAATCAATCCATATGATTGCATACAGGAGAAGTAGTAACCTCTAGTCCATAACCAAAAGAGTATACAGATTAATGTCAGTTATATTTTATATTTTTGTATTACTATGGGATTATTGAATAAATGTTCATATATTTTTTTTTTGTGATAATAATAAATTATAGTCTTGTTAAAATTTGTTGTAGATTCATTTTTTTGTTTTTATATGCTAAATATAAGTGTTTGCACAATAATTGCAAAACCTTTTCTTGAGTCCGAAATCATTCCAAATTCTTAAAAACTTAATATACCAGATAAATAAAGTTAAGCAGATCGGAATATGTCATTATATTTTAGTTTAATGATAATTATTTATGGAGTTGAAAACTTAAGACTAAAC
Organism: Epiperipatus broadwayi; assembly: GCA_028023455.1. Classification (NCBI taxonomy): domain Eukaryota; kingdom Metazoa; phylum Onychophora; class Udeonychophora; order Euonychophora; family Peripatidae; genus Epiperipatus; species Epiperipatus broadwayi. The sequence continues at coordinate 274,375 of JAQFVV010006396.1, read as the reverse complement.
ATTCACCTTTGTGTAAAAAAAAAAAAAAAAAAAAAAAAAAAAAAATGAATTTATTCCCAAACCATTAACTTTGGTTGCACATTATTCCATTCCCATTTAGTTAAATTGTCTAAGTAATAAATCTTAGTTATATTATTGTGTTGTCATGGATGATGGAAGGACACAAAAAGCACCCTTGTCTTTTTATTATTCTGACTGAGATTCTGAAAAAAAAAACTGTGTTATTCAAAATTATACGTCATTATTGAATAGAATTATCATCTCTTTAAATAATATAGCAGTTGATATGAGAGATGAAGACACATTGAATTTAAGTAAAATAAATGTTTCCTATAGCCGACCAGAATGCCAGTCATATGCGACAACACAATACTGCCGAGCATTTCCTTACATGAAACAAAGAACCCTGAGATTAATATTATAATTATTCTTTAAATTAATAAGTGATCAATTATTGTTGTTATTACAATCGTGGCATGGCTTAAGAGAATTGAATGTACAATTGTATTATATGAAAAGTATTTTAGATCATATTGGAAAATTAATGGATATGTTGCTTTATTTTGGTTGCCTTAACAACAACCTGAAAAATTAGTGTCATGGGTGAAAAGTATATATATATTTTTAAACATATGGGTTAGAATATATATATATAATGATGGTTTCATGACATATAACATAGTAGTGTCCATGCATGTATATATATAAAGTTGAAAGGAAAAGTAGAAATAAACACAAACAAAATGTTTTGTAAATATTTACTATATTACATTTAGAATAATAGTTAAGAGTTAAATAATAATTTTGGATTAAAAAAATTATTTAAATTAAACATTTAAAAAGGTCTATTTTTAATATTTTACTCTGATTTGATAATTAAAACAAACATGTTTTTATGTTACAATAAATATACAGGTAATTATAAAATTCCACTATCTATTTTAATTAGATTAAGATTTTTTTTAAAAATTAAAGCTTGTATAACATATTTTGATAAATCCTACAAAATTTTTTGTGAAAAAATTAAGGTGAACTAAAAAGAGTCATTAACTTTTTTCAGTCAAGATGAAGAATTTACTTAATTGTTTCAAACAAACTCTTAATAAGTGCAGTATGAGAAAATATGTAAAATCTCTATCCAGAATACTCCCATCTCCAGACCAACTGGTTTCGAGCTTATGGCTCATGTCAGTGAGATCTAGAATATTCAGACACTAGATCTAAAATATTAACTCAAAACCCAGTACTTAATTCATACATATATTTAAGTAGAAACTCTGAAATTTTTGGACATGAAAATGTCTTTAAATCCAGCTACCTAACTTAAATAGCTATATGGGACTGAACTAAATTCAGATCTACCATATTTTAATAGCCTCAGCATAGACAAAGACTTAAAGGTTAAATTATAATAATCAAAAAAGCAAGTCATATATAACTTAAATATACATATGAAATAAGTGCTGGATTTTGAGTTGATATTTTAGATCTAGTGTCCAAATATTCTAGCTCTCTACTGACATGAGCCATAAGCTTGAAAACAGTTGCTCTGGAGATGGGAGTGTTTCTCATACTGCACTTATTAATTAAGAGCTTGTTTGAGCTATTGGTATGCTCTCTATTGCATTTTTGTAAAAGCAAGCTTATAAAAGTAATGTCACGTTATATATGATTTGCTTTTTTGATTATTAATTGTTGTTTTTAAATTTCAGGATATAAAAAGATGAAATTGAATCATTCAAGAGATTGGCAACAGTTTTACAGAACTATTATTATGAAGTTATAACTGATGGTAAAAAGTAGAGCTGCTGCCAATATCACAATAGTAGAGTTTGAATTCATATGGAAGGGCCAGAATTTTGTGTTTCATAGCTCATATATATATGTATTACACAACATGCCTAAAGTCTATTAAAGTATAGTAACTGAATGTCACCAGTTGCCAGATTTATACCTTTTTGGAATGTCAATAAGCCAGTCTACTGTTTTAGAATAGACCAGCTTGCTAAGAAATTCCATCGGCTTGCTGAAAGGATTAACTATGCTATGACTATATGTGTTGATTAATCTATATGCAAAGAAGCACAAACACAATTCCTGTCAGTCAAATATATATAAAGTGGGTACAGCTGGTGAGTAGAATGTGTTATATATTGAGAATGAGATTATTTTAATTACTTTGCAATTAAAATCTTTACATTATAAGTTTTAAAAGTACGTAACTTTTGCCTGAAATTAAAAAAAAAGCTAAACTCAGAAATCTTCCTTATTGTAATTGAAAAAACAAAAGTCTGAATTTTAAACAAACTTTCTCAAACTGGATCTAGCAATTTTTTTTGTTAAAAAATCCTTATCATTAATAATATTGTAATGGGTTAGTTAATAACTTTGATTTGAAGGGGGATAATACACACATACATGTGCAGTTTATATATATTTTTATGTCTTGTGAAAATATAACATGGTTTCATAAGTTTATTATTTTTGACAAATGAAATAACCCAGGATATGTCAGTATGCACACGTTTCCATGTATACATGTATATATGTTAAAATTGTTTATGTATTATTAAAATGAATTGATTCTTTTCAACAATTCTAATATGTTTATTTTATATTATACAGGCACAACTGTGTGCTGATATATAGGTATTTTATGTAAACCTATTGAGATATTTGTAAATCACAATGTAATAGCTTATTTTTTTGTATTCTAATCAAAATCAGAATGCTGAACTTATATTTATAGCAGACCTTAATTTCATTTTATTATTATGGTTTTAATTAATAAATGTATTTTTCATTAAGTTATTCCAGTGAATTTATTTAATCCTAAAATATAAAACATTATATGTTAGTATTATCTCTTGTTCGCAGTAACAGTTATAGGCCTCTTTGTCACTGAGCTAGATTCATGCATAAGTCAGTTATATGGATTGGGGCTTATGTTTGATATTATTGACATCCAACTGATGCTGGATGGCACAAAGGGGTTATCCTTTAAAGCTCTTGCACTAAATTTTATTTTATTAATTTGAAATTAAGTTTATAAATATCCAATACCTTAATGGTACTAAATGGCTAGCACCTTGTATCCCAGCATTATTTTTGTAATTATATTCTGATGGATTAGTACGAGTTTGTGCATCCAAATTATATTAATATAATCTGCCCTAAGAGCAAGAGCTAAATAATTAGACTGGTCTATAGTGGATCACTTTCAAATCCTGTCACAAGCTTGATTGTCGATTTTATTTCTTGATCATTCAGAATGCTGATCTTCTCTGTAATGCTGGCGAACTTATAGTTAGTCCCTGTGTTTGCTGATCTCTCATGCTCATCACATTCATTATTAATCCTTTTGTTTAATTTTTATTTGTTTATTTGGGGATGATGATGGCTTCCTATCTTCTCATAATTCAGCCCTAATATTTTCCCTAGTTACAATTAGCGCCCAATTGTAGGATCTTGCAAGCCCAGATTCTGATTGTATTAATCCCTATTTTTTCAACTATTACTATATATATATAATTTTAATTAGCTTGCTGCAAAGAAAAAGCTGTCTCCTTATTCCTTCAATATTATCTAGCTATTCAACTGCTAGTCAGTGAGAAACTTTTAGAAAGTTAACAGCCAAATCAGATAGTCATCTAGTATTAATTGACTAAGATGTTATTATCTACTATTAAATGTAAGATAAAGATATCAAGATAATTCAATTTGGCCAGATGAGAATCAGTGTACTAACTGAATAAAAAACTGGTGAAGAATTGTCAGAATCTATAAGTGCATTGCCCATGGTTTATCACTTGTTTAAGTTATAAGATTTTTTGATGATGTTTTGCACATGTAAATTTTTTAATATTTTCAAAATGTTTTATTTTCTTCTCTGATTCTTTATATATATATAACTTGGGAACAATGATTCAAAACTCATATGCATATATTTTAACTATATTAAATTCTACAGAAGATTACTAAGATCATTTATTAAAGCAAACATTTAGTCAATTTAATTTTTATTAAACATTTTCTATCCTATAATATATATAATTAACTGTAATATATCTAGAAGAGATAGCAATAGATGGATGACTAAAAGTTTTAAATCAGATCCTAAGAGATTATAAAGACTTGGAAAGAAACTAGATGTATGGATGAAATTAGGAATTTTGTTGGTGAGATGTGGAGAAGAGGTTAAGAATTGAAGAAATTGGATTAAATTAGGAAAAAGCTTCATTTTTTTCAGTGGATTAGTAATAGTTAAAAATGAGAATTATGAATATTCTAATAATTTTTTAAAAATTATTTTCTTACTGACCAGATGATATACAATCAGCAATATATATATATTATCAATAAATTTAATAATAGAAAACAGTATAAGTAGCAGGTTGATTATAAAATTAAAAAAAATAATCACAGAATTAATCAATAAAATTAGCATATAAATATGCATGGCAATAATTCAAATTTCTTCTAAATTAATTAACCATTATAATATTAATACATAATTATATAATCTAAACCAGAATCTCTTCTTCTATATAATACTAAAGTTCTAATTTCATTTATTCCAATCTTTTATATACCAAATTCTAAAAAAATTACATTACTACACATAATTGTAGTCACACTATTCTATTTAATATTTTATATTTACCAGAATCTACAAAGAAATCAACCTTTTAGTATTATCAATAACTTAATTTTCAGATTCTTCTATTTTAGCAATGGATGTGTTGGAAGATTAATATAGTCTGTATATCCCATTAAGATAGGGAAACAATATGTTAAAAAAAAGCCTTAATTTAAGGTGGAACTTTATAGAAATTAATGGTATATGCAGATCTGCTTTTAAGATTTAAAAGAAAGTGAAGAATATCTGCACTTCCCAGCAAATTAACATGTTTTTTTTTTTGTTGTTGTTGTATAGAAATGTTTATAAAAAATTTAAATTTGCAAATATAACCACTTTACGAGTAGCCCTCATTCCACTCAGACTGACCTGCAAGTCTTTAGTTGTCTTTAAAAAAATATGTGATAAAAATAGGGGCTTTAATAAAATTCTGCAAAGGATAACAATAAATATATAGTAATTAAAAAAAATTATGAATTTACATAAAAAATTTCAAGGACATTATTGAAAATCTTAAAATGTGTATCTTTTTGGTGTAGCAAATTTATTATTTTTCAAAGATCTGAAAATGTCTGAATTCTCTATATTTTAAGAACCCCATTTAATCTAATTACTAGTATTTTCATGTTTAAAAAAAGATTAACTGTGAAATGAAGAAGACTGTGAGGAACAGTCAAAACTGTTACTATAATAATAAACATTATTTGCTTAAAGGTGTAAGAAGGTAATGATTATTTAATAAGATATGTAGAATGCAGTAATGAAACTTTTGAGGTCTAGTACTCATAATGTTTAACTTCAGATTTAAAACATTACTCCAGTTCAAGCTTACTTAAGATGGTAGAACTCAAGTAGGAGAAATAGATTTTCTACTCATTATATTTTTTTCACTCTTTCCTTAAAATCATCTATCTTCCTTGCTGTTTTTTTTCACTGCACATAGGTTCTTTATTATTTCTATACCTTTAAAAACATGCTTTCCCTTTAATTTCTGCAATAAATATATTTTTTCACCCTCTCTTAGTAAAATATAATCTACCCAACTTATTTTTTTCACTTACTTGATCACATTTTAAAAGTAACTAATAATTTCTTTAATACTTTATTACAGTAGTAGAGTGAAAAAATCAAAGGATATGTTCTTAAAAACTTAGGCTCAACCTGCCATTTCAAGTTCTTGATTGTCACATAATCTCCCAAACAACAAATCATGTTGGTTTCTGGATCAAAACCTTAAAGAGACTGTCTTAATCTTAGTTTTAGTAATCAGAAATAAATTTTAATCTATTAAGCCAATATAATAATTCTTACTTCATTATCACTTTCACAAATTTGTAAATAAGATGGTTAGTAAAAAGTTGCTTCAACAGGAGAGAGAAGTTCAATATTCTTTACAGAATATGCAAAACAGAAATAATTCAAAAATATGTGGTGAATCTATCAGTAGTTAGATGTTATAAAAATGTATGGTAACTATATATAGATCTATTTGGTCCATGCACTGAATCACAGCTCAACAGTATCAATATGTGAGAATAGTTGTATTTTTTAAACAAAAATTGTAAGAAAGAGAAAATAGTCAACATAGAAAAATTAATGAAAGTAATCAGCTATCATCTTGAATTGGTTACTACAGTCATAAAACAATAGTGGAACCACCAACAAAAAAAAAACAACAACATATCTTTAATTAGCAGCAGTCATGAATTAAATGGTGAATTAAAAATTCAATGTGGTTCAAAAACCTTTATATTTGATTTCACTTTAATAGAAAGTATCACTAAACTTGAAATAAAATCAGGATGAAAGCATATCAGGTACAGTAACAATTATGTCCAGGAAATGATTGTCATACTCATGTCTGGATATCATGTGACTGTGACAATTTAACAAGTGTGTGTATTTTAAAAATGTTATTGACTTCAGAATAGTGACCTTATGTTCATGTTCCTGCAGATATCTTATGATTGTATTTTGAAAATTTGGTAACTAAAGTTAGAAAAAATGCTAGACCTTCACCCATTAGAAATCTTTTTATTCATTATAATTAAATTAAATTTACGCTTTGCTTGTTTTGATGTAGTGGCTGATTAAGAGTTAAAAATTCCAGTTCAATGTCACATGACCTTCCAAACAACTAACCATATAATTACATATATATTTAAAAAAAATTTACAACTCTTACCCTTTTAAAATTTAATTTAATTTATATTTTGCACAACTATTGGTTATAATGAAATGGTATTTATATATGTTGTAATAACCGGAACTGAGAAATTTTATAAAATAACTACAGTATTTTATAAAGCTGCAATATTTAATTCAGATAATGCATAACTAATCTTCATATTAATTTTTATTACTTAAATAATATTGTTGCACAATATGTCCATAGTAAACAAATCTTTATTAAAATTTCCTTTTAGAATTTAATGTGTAAATATTTAAAATATTCTTTCTTGGAATTCACTACACAGCCACATACATCTAACCTGATAATCGTAGCATATGCAATTTAAACTAATTTGAAATAAATATTTAATCACTTTTATTAACAATGAATATTATTTCTAAAACTTTTTGTCTAGTTTTCTGATGCAGTCTAAACAAAAAACTCATTTTGTTACAGTTGACAAGCATATTAAAATAGCAGCTTGCCTTGGCTTTATCAAAAAAATGTGCAATATGACCCAACTCTGTTTTAGAGATAGCATGTTAAAATGAGTAACAATATTTGCCTTTATGTATGTAAAATTAATGATTTATGCATTATTATAATAAATGAATGACTTATTTCTCATCGGGTTTCATATACATTCTAGTTAAGAACTTTTAGTTAATAGCTCCAAGAAAAGTTTCAAAATTTATTGTATAATAATCTTCCTCAGTAAATGTCTATGTCAAAACCAAATAGAAAACAAAAGAATATGTAAAATGTATGTGGAAACTTTCTGAACTCAAATGAGAGTTTATGTTTATCTTGCAATAATACTATTACTGCTTGCAATGAATTTAATACAAGATATTATTATGACATATTTTAATAAAGATATAGAAGTGAGAGGGGTTAAAAGCTTTTCTAAAAAAGCAACGGAATGTAGTACTCTAAGTATAATTTTTATTGAAGACTAATTAATTGAAAAATATTTGTTAGAAAGAGTTAAAATTATATACCAGAAAAAAAAAAGTTTTGAAAATATAAAATTAAGTAGTAACACAGCAATTGAAATGAGTGATTTAAGAACTTGGTTAAATATTATCAACAAAAATATTATGGTAAATACCATGTCAAAGATTCTAAGTTGGTTTATTTCTAACTATACCATGCAACTAAAAATTACAAACTTGTGGACCTAGTCCCTATGCATACAACCACAATGAAGAAAATAATTTAAATAAATTTTATTTCGAGAATGTGGTAGAATAATTAAACAAAAATGGAAGGGGGATTATTGTATTGCACAATTGATCAAGAACGTTTAAGTGGAAAGATTATATGATTAAATTACATTTTTTTTTATTTTTTAAAAGTAGTACCAATTGTTAATTTTATCTTTGAATATTCGACAATTTCCCTTTAAGATTGAATGAGAGAGTATTTTGCTTACTAAATTAAAGTTCACTGACTATTAACAAGATTTTATGATGTATTGACTGAAATTATTTTATTTTAGGAGATGAAAGAACATTGTATTTCAGAGATCAAAGATGTTAAATGGTAGAAATATACTTATTATGTTAACGCATGATAAATATAAAACTTTTCTGGAAAAATCAGCTGAAACATAATTTAGTTAGTTTGAATCTCATTAAAATTTTAGTTCTTATACAAATTATATATTACGATAAAAACAATTTTGAGAAACAGTTTCAAATTGTTTGAAATAAATTTTAATATATAATTTTACTTTGAATTTTGATATTGAAAAGGCTGATGGAATTTACAAATGAAATTCACTTGAATTTTTTAAAAATAGTAGAGAAACAACATTAAACTTTTATCTTCAGAACCGTCTTAAAAATGATCAAATATAAAATGTATGTTAGATGTGAAAGCATTTGGTATTTAAACATTTTTTTTCTCTTTGTGAAAAAATAATGTCGAAAGATCAAGATTTATGGACTCACATACAGTTTCTTGGATGAAAGTTGTATACCTTGATATGGATAAACGGTGTGCAAAGAAATGATGCTAAAATTTTTAAAATAAAAATTTTAAAATTTAAATGACATTGGTTTATTTCATTTGTTTGATGTTCAAGTTAAACATACTATGAATAATCATTGCAAAGGTAAAAGTCTTTAATGTTATTTAATGTAAATGCAGCTTAGTCTATATATTTATTAATGTGGTCCACTTGTCCTATTGGGTTTTGATCTGCTTCATTTAGCCAATTGATTTTTTAAAAAGTAGAAAAGAAGAATTATAGAATGAAATGTAAAAAATCTAGAAGTTGGATACTTTTAGGAAAAAGATATTTAACGTCATCATTTAAAACAAATTCCACATACCAACAAGGTTTTTATTTTATTTTATCTTATTCTATAATTCAAAATTAACTAAAGTTAATTCTTCACTAGTATGATCTATCAATTCTTTCTGATTTTACCTCATTTCCTCTTACCCTTACACAATCCCTTATCTCTGACATGATTGAAAATTCTTCTTTCTAAATACACACCTAATCATATTTATTTAGTCATCTAATTTTCTAATGTTTTTTTTTTTTTTTTTCAGCTTTCCCATTCTAATCCAAATTCACATCTCTAAAATGTCCTTTTTTCCTTATAATTTAAGTTTCTGCTTCATATAAAACTACATTTCAACCAATATATTTAAATCTCATTAACTAGTGCATTTTCATTTAATTTTTTCTAACCAATTTCCTTAAATATTTAAAAGTATTGACCTTTACAAAAATCCATGTTATTTCATCCTTTCTACTTACTGTCATTGTTTTAGTTTTAGATGCATTTATGTTCATTCTAAACTTTCTACAAAATCTTTCAATTCTATTTAATATTTTACCAAAGTTATCTGCATTGTTTATAAGTGCCATATTAACATATAACAAATTTTATTTCTATCAATGATAACTCCATTCTTAGCAAAAATATTTATTTCAAAACTTTACTAAATAAATGTTAAATAAAATAGAAAGACAACATTGTTGCCTTAATATAATTCTAATATCTACCTCATCTATACCATCATCTAATTTTGTGAAAATATTCTCAATGATGTAAAATTTTCTAATATTTTTTTTCTTTCTCCAATGTATCCAATAAAGCAGCTAAATTCATTCATCAAATGTCCTTTCAAGATCTTTCAATAAGTTCTTATTACTCCAATCATACTTTCTATCTTTTACTAAAGTTAATTACTATTTAGATTTAAATGCTTATCTATTACAGATTCATGTATTTGAGACTCAATATATATCCTTCTATTTCATTGAATGTTATTTTCTTTAATGAGAGCATAACTGATATGAAAAAAAATCTACTGACAATTATAAATTACAAGTATTTATTAATTCTTTAAAACGTTTCTGCCCATTGCTTTGGTCTTAAACTTTAATATTATCAATTTCCTGGCTTCATCTCATCATAATTTTTACAATTATTCACCATAAAAAATTCTTCTATAATTAAGAAAAACAAAGGCTTTTCTTTTCATGCATGCCATTTATTTTCCCCATCTTTTAAACACTCTTATTTTAAAATAACAATCACCATTTCTTTCTTCAATCATGGATTCTTTCTTAAAAATCCAACCATCAATTGAAACTTACCTTTATGTTACAATTTACTCTTCATTTTTTAAGGTAATTTACATTTTTCGATTTGCCTCCATTTTAGTGATAATTCCATTATTATGTAAAAACAGTCCCACTTCCCAATTTCATGATTTCTTGTTTGAATTATAGCTTTTTAAAAGTTTTCCTTGAATAACTTTATCTTTGGTTTAATATTTATTTTATCATTTAGGATGCTAGTAATAACATTTATTTTGTTAGTTATCAAATTTGAAAAATTTCCCCACATATACATATTTTTTTAATTTACCAAGAGTAAGAAAAATCTTATTTATTACAAATAAGATTCAAAGCTATTCTGATTTATAGTTAGTTACTGGAGTTTGGCACAGCTGATAAAGGAGCTTCTGAAACCAGTCCTATGAATATTTTATTAGTTCACAATTAGGTAATTACATATCTGAGTTAAATGAGCTAATGCAGTGTGTTTAAATTAGAATGACCAAATATTCTGATGTTTCAGGATTTATTTTTGTTTTGATGCCCAAAGATGTATTTTCAAGACTTTTCTGAGTCCCAATTTTCAAGTGCTTATAATTTTATTGTGTGCAGATAATTCTCAATAAAATGATAGTTTTTAAAATTTTTATTGTTCTTTGTCTACTTATGTTTTGATAAATATGTCAAAAACTTTGGGCGAATTTGGATTAAAAAACCAATCAGATCTGATCATGTTCATCATTACCACTCACAAATGTTTGTATTGTCAAGTGTGAAAACCCATGTGAATTGTGTGACTGTGTAGTAGGTAAATCATAGTGTGGATTGCATTCTAGACATCATCAATTCACTCTACATATTACTAGATGTGCAGAATAGGCAAAAGATAGTCATAGAAAATATTTATTTAATATAACTTAAAATTAATATTATAGTTCTAAACTATAAACATGTCTAAGAGGAAGTGTACTTTCAATGACAAAAATATAGAAAAATGGAATTTTACAAAAAAGAGGATGTAATAAAAATGAAGTGAAATAGGAGCTATAATATTTACATTAATAAAAATAAATTTCTGATGATGTGATGGTTTTTTTGTGTCACGGAAAATAAATATAATTGAAATTTTTATTTTTTTTAAAATCATGTTCAATTTTTGTTGTATCAATCTAGTCAATTTAGTTTAAGTCCTCTTAAACACTACTTTTGCAATTTTTTTTTTCAAAGTGTCTTTTATTCTCTTTACAGTTAATTTCAATTTTACCACTACTAAATTATAATCCAAATCTTTATAAATTCCAGAACATGTACCACAAATAGTATTCCTAATGCCTGTGAATGAATCAATATTTAATTAAAATTTATTCTCCTCACCTGAAGCTTCCTATGGTTGAAAATTCCACAATTTTTTACCACATCATCAAATCATTTTATCTATAGATTTGTCAACATTTCTATTTTTTGATTTATTATCCCTAATCAATATTTTTTTACAATCTTCTTTTCTACATTATATTGCTATTCATTTTTCTTATTAACAGTATACAATTGTTTTTATATTCTTCAACTATTAGTTTAAATTTATTTAGATTTAACTTCATTCTCTTCATGCTAGCTAGAACTCTTAGATTTTAGTAGTAGTATTTAATCTTATTTATTCTACTCCAGAGCATGAGTAACCAATAAATACTAATCAATAATGCTGTAATCCATAACCCAGACTAGTTTCTAATAAAGAGTTAATGATAGGAGTTTTGAACTAATTGGACCTACTCATTATTGATTACTCAAGTTTACAATAAATGACTTAAACAGAATAAAATACTACTCTTAGAAGCATATATTGAATGTAAGCAGAAAAATGTTGTGTAATGTTATGTAGCTTTAGCATAATTCAATATATAGGATTTCTTCTTATAAATGCTTTAAGTCTCAGTTTTAAACAACATTCCAGTGTAGCTAATATTACTTCATCAAATCTTTATAGTTTATAAGAACGAATGAAATTAATCACAAATCTAACATTAAGAATATACATCTTTTTCACAAGATAAACATGTTTGAATATGTTACTACAATACATTATAAGCCAGACTCTAATAAATCATATTTTAAAATAAACTTGTAAATACGTATATCTTTTTGTTATATCAATCTCAATCTATTTTGTCATATAAAAGGAGATACTCTTGAAATGTATCAGAGTGTTGTATTTGGATATGTTTGTTACATGAAAAAAATTTATATTCTTTAACTTATATTTGATCATACATAAAATCAAGTACAAGTTGATTAAAATAATTTGTATTATATCTGAATTAATATTTGAAATAAACTGGATTGATTAATATAAAAAAATAAAAATAAAACAAAGATTGATGCTAATTTATAGTTTCAGCCTTTTTGGGTATCAATGCTTAATTTATTTACAATAATCTAATGATCATATAGAAGTGGATCTCCTTTTATCTAACAGAATACATTGGCATTGATATAAAAAAACCATAGATGTATGATTCATTAGAATCTGGCTTATATGTATTCTGCCATACTTGTCCTATGAAAAATATAAAAAGATTTTAGGATAGACACTGTACTGGTGCTCACATTCCATGCGAATATTCTGAAAATGTTTTAAATTCTAAAAATTTTGGCTTCTTAGCAAACTTTGATTAATGTGACAATTCTTAGGAAATAAGTTTATTGAGATATTTTCCATTTGCATTATCAAATATACTCAACTTCATCAAAGTACTTCAAAGATATATATGAGGTAGATAGTAGTCTAACTCAATTTTTAATTTATTTTTAAAAATAAGTTTGTATTATATAAGCACACACACTAATAAAGTCTTTATTTAAAATCAAATTAAGTCAATTTTACTTTAGTTTTAAAAAGCTAATGTATTTTAAATAATTTATTTCAAATACATCTGTTTTAAAAATCGTATTATAGGAGCAAAGCTTAACTAAATACTAACCCTTAAAAATTGTGCTCAATTAGCTTGTATTATTATTAAAATTCTTGGAAAACAATTTCTTTTAAGCTTTGTTTCAGGTTTTAAAAAATATTTTACATTTCAATTAAACATATTTTAGGGATTAAGATAGCTATGTGTCATTTATAAATATGTGGGTTTGTTTAATTAAAACTTTTGTAAATATAGATAGTTAAAATAATTACTGGCTTGTTTAATTAAAATAATTTGTAAACAAGGTTAAGTATTTTTGCAAAGTTATTAATAATATAAAAAGGTTAGTTCAGAAATTTTTTTTGCTTTTGGCCCACCACCATGAAGTATACAGAATCTATCAACAGTTGAATTAATAAGTATGTATGGCTAGAAACTCTGAATGAACTACATTTTTCCAGCATGAAGCATGTAACCATAGAGATGTCAAACCATACTTGCTGAATTTGATCCAACTATGCCAACTAAGAAACACTTCTCAATAGTAAAACAAATTCACACCAACTGTACATTGAAAATTTCATAACTCTACCTGGAAGCATAATCCAATTGGGACTAAGATGGAAAATCTGTGCTAATAAACAACCAGAGCTCTCTTTGAAAACACACATAAATATAATTCCACTTTTATAAAAAAATATCTGCTCAGCCAAATCTTAGACTTAAAGCTACCCTGTTTATTTATTTTATAAATTATTTGATAAAATTTTATTACCAACAAGTTTGTTATATTATAATTTAATTTAGATGATTATATATATATTTATCTTTTATATTAACTTACTTTTAATATTTATATTTCATAACACCTGATGTAACTCAATGTATTTGATAACTTGATATGCTTTGAATGTTTTAAATATTTCTATTTTAAAGGTACAGAATTTCTTTTAAAATTTAATTGGGTAAAATATTTTATAGTTTTAAATATTCAAGAAAAAAAAAGAAAGTATTGTTTCTTAAAATTTCATTTTTTTTCTCCTAAAGAGTTTTAAAATCACTTCCATAATTTAGGAACTGAACTTTAATTTTAAAATAATCATTTAGTTTTAGATTAATCTGTCTGCTAAAAAAATTATATAAGCAAAAGAATATAAGATTTGGTTATTTTTAATAGTTAAAATTTAATATAATTAAAATTTAGTGTTTCTCTGAAGATATTCAAAATCATTAATGTAAACCAAGATGTGTCTAATGCTATATATGCATATCATAAAAATAATTCAGCAAGTTCATTTTATTGTGCTTAAATTGGTAGGCAATTTGCCCTATTTATATTGCTTGCTTTACATATGCATCTGAAATTACATAGTAAATATGTGTATGCATTTTGTTTCAATTACTTGTGAATGATTTTGATTTGCTTCAGGTAGACATTTCCCCCCATTAATATTTTACTTTGTGTACCAAATGAGAGCCTATCTATTATTTTATTTTTAAAGTGGCATGGGATCAAATGAATAGTATATAGGTATGAATTTTGTAATGGCCTGCAAAAGTTAAAATTTTATAGTTAATTTAAGCTATTTTGTTATTGCTTGTTCTTTTTATGCAAAAATGAAATATATATGTGCACATATTTTACTTAGAAAGCATTTCTAATAAAATCAGATAAATAATAAAGTAACAATCTTCAGAGATAATACAGCATTATCATGCAAAATTTTTGTGAATATTGATATTTAAAGCTACCAAATATCAAATGCAATATACCGATATAAAAGGATTTTCAAGTTTGAACTGTAGTATGTTGAACTATTAATAAACTCGATTTTGTTTATTATTAGATCTGCTCTATCAATTGATATTTGTAATGAATTTCATTCTCCATAATCTAGAGGCAATTTTAAATGTCTATGAGTAATGATATAGCTGTGTAGTAATTGATACTTTAGACCATCACCAGTAAACTCTTATATATTAGGCTATAGATCTAGGAGCACTCTCTGATGTTAGATATGGTGTACTTACTCTCCATTTATATATATAGCTTTTACATCTTTTTTCATTTACATAAAGTTTTAGATTATTAAATTTGTTTTTCTAATTGAAGTCATGCTGTGATATATATTTAACTAATTCATTATTCAAATAATTGAATAGATAAAATACATTGAAGTAAAGAAAGCACAGCACTCAGCATCTATAGGATTACGACAACTCATTCACAAGTGGTGAAAGTCATTATCCAGTACATTAATAATTATTTGACTTATCCAGATTAACTAGGTTTCCTTTATAACTACTACTACTACTAATAATAACAATAATAATTAGATATCCATTTACTAATTACTTTTGGTTGGCTATAAAAAAAAAGTTAAGCCTGCTAATGATCTGGAAAATTTCAAGACTGATGTGGATCTAACCCAAATTTCTAGGCCATGATCAAAATAGATGGATGTTTTGCCACAAAGAAAGAGTATGTTCAAATTGAAATAGTAAATTTTTTATAATTATACATAAATTAAAATACAATATAGCAAGATTCATAGACAGTATAGATGAAAAATAAAATAATTCAACATAATTTTAAATTAAAAACATAAAAATAGCTTTATATATGACAAAAACAGATAGAAAAGGAAATAGAGATATAAGAAAAACCCATAAATATATATTACAAAAAATAAATCACAGACAGAATGTTTTTGGTTTATAAATTAACTTGTATTCATTAAAAAAACAAACAAACCCTTATTCATAAATGGAAAGTGTAAATTTACAATGATTTTCAAAATTCTTAAGACAAGCCACCTCCTCCCTCTTCTGGTCAAGCAATGAATTGAGGTTTTTTCACATCAGTAACATGTACTAGCATGTACACCTGTAATAAAAAAATTTTGAAATTACCAGCTGAAGTTTTAAATCAGTGTTTTTATCCTTAAGTTGCAACATAAATACTGTGGGCTGATGATCAGCAGAACAGTTTGACGACTCTAAGTTCATTTTCCAAATAACAAAATGACTATTTTAGATTTAAAATAATGTTTAATAATTATAATAGGAAAAAAGAAAACAAATTATATATATATTTTATATAAAACAATTATGTTACAATATCAAGTATGAAATAATTATATTTATAAAGCGCATACTCGTTACTTAAAGTAATATACACCTGGGTCCCGTTTTATGCGGATTATTTTAATGCGATTTTGAAGTTATGCGATTCATATTTTTTCTTAATATCCTTCATATTTCACAATATTTATTAGATATCAAGAAATTTAAATTATTAATAACTTATTTTGACTTGAAATACTTTTTTTTTTCAAAAATATAATGTTATATTAGTAGTTAACACGAATATGGCCTGAAGCTGTATTTAGAACTTAGCTTTTATGTAAATAACCTATTTATACTAATGAGTAAATAATAATAATAGATTTATACTTACAAATAAAAATATCGCAATAAATATTCAAAAAATTTAAACTTTTAAAATGTATTATGTTATATATAACAGAAATAAATAATCTTTTAGATTTTTAAAATAAAAAATGAAGATTTTATAAACTTAAAATAATCTTTCTAATGATAAGGTTTTGATTGCGATCTCATTTTTTTAATATAGAAACAGAAAACCATTAACACAGCACAAGACTGAAATTGGCGCTAGTTGTACATCATATCACGAATAAAAATAAAGTGGCTTAACAGGTTTCTCTGTGCATAATTGCTGAGAGATTCTTGACTTCGTTTAAGGAGAAGCCACAATACATCACATCACATCTGATTTCTTACCAGTTTACAAACGAATGCTAGCAGTAATGATTAAAATATGTATGAAAAATGTAAAATTAAATATTGTAGTAATAAAAAAAGTTTGTCTTGTATTAATATTTTTCAAATATTTGAAATTTTTTATTAATCATACTTTATTTGCTTATTTTTTTAATGCGAATTTTAAAGTAATTTTTCTTTGTTGTTTTGCTTTTATGCAAATTCTGAAAATTACAGCACCTATCCCCCATTTTTCAAGGTAAATTAAGTCTATTTTTGTGCGATTTTTTTAATGCGAGTTTTCTGTGGAACCTATCTACCGCATAAAACAAGACCCAGATTATATTAAGGCTACAACCTTAAAATTGTGCCTGAAAAAACGACAGTAGGGACCTCTGCAAATCTTTAACACAAATTTTATATAATATTAATGGATTTCTAAGCATAAGATCTCAATACTGACTCATTGTAAATCGAAAGATTTTGCAAGTGTTAATGTGTTATAGAATTTGTGGACTTAATTAGTGAGTATTGAATAGCCTTATATTCTCAAATCAAAATGCTTTAGATTCTCCTACTCATTTAGAAAAGTAGGTTTAGATAAGAGTGGCCACTCTTGTCTTTTAAATAAATCTTGTATTAAAGATTTGCAGAGGTCCCTACTGTCATTTTTTCAGGTGCATAATTTTAAGGTTGTAGCCCTTAATATGAAGTATGATATATATATAATATTAAAAATACTGTAAGATATAAAAAAGTTAATATGTACAATTTATATGGTTATGTAAATGAAAAAAAAACAAAGATTATATCTTTTTTCTCTCTTTGTTATATATTTTTTTCTCATATATATATATATACACAAAATAACAAAGAATTTATTTAAAAATAGGACAAACTGCCAACAACAGTGGTCCTGATAATAAGAATAAATTCCACATGGTCACTACATAGATATCTGGAGGTACAGAAATCTGGTGTCTGATTTTTATTTACTGTAAAATAAATATAATTTTTAGAGTAAAAATTATGAAGGTGTCAAGCGTTGGTGGTCGAGTGGTCAGCACAGCTGTCTTACTAGCAGTTGTCCGGGGTTAGCAGTTCGCTTCCGGCCGATGCTATGACACATGAAAAAAAAAAAAATTATGAAGGTTGTAAGCCTAAATAAAAAAAGACATCTTTTTACATGATCTATCAGAACCATGAGGGATAGTATTTTGGAACAAATCAAATCAACAGATTGTACCAACCATATATACACACAAGCAATTAAAAAAAAGATCTAAGACCTCTTCTATAATCCATAAGGATCAGATGATCACCCGTTTGCAAAATTTCTTTTATTTATATTACTAGACAGAACAATAGATTTTAATTATCCACATATTTAGGTTTTAAATAACAATGCTTACAATTTCGCATATCTGTTATTATAGAATTGACATGTCTTTACATTCAATAATAGAATTCCTAATATTTAATGAAAAAAAAAGTTGCATGTATCTAAAAACGTAATCAATTATATCCCCAGTGAATTCATTTTTTATTGGTGGAGTGCAACAACGGGAATAATAAACTTTTAAACTTCATTAAACTTTGTCACTTTGTTAATTGATTTTGTAAATAGAATGTAACGTGATAGTATCCTATTTAGATTTTTTTTTGTACACTCTTAAGGTTTCTAAACACATTTTTTATATATTATTTTTAGATTAATTCTGTACATATAAATTAATGTATTTTTAATGAAGAAAGTGATAAATTTAATAATAGATGTGTAGAATGTAATTTTAGAAAAAATAAAAATATTTATAAGAGAAACTTTAATATATATTGATAGATTTTGGAGAAAGCATTAATAATTTTTTCTTTTGAAGTTTGAAGACAATGTCATAATGTAAATTTTAGTACATTAGAGAAAAGATGTATTGGGATGTCCAAATCTTTTGCAGAAGGGGAAGAGGTGTTACCTGTGAGAATGCACTCTATTGAAGATTTATTTTTAATTATAAATATTCTCTAGAGAAACTATCTAAAATTGAAAAGCTGGGAAGAAAATCAACCAAATTATCCATGTAGGTTATGTATTCAATTGATTGATTTAGAAGGAAAATATATTAGTAAATAGTTTACTCTCACTTTACAAAAATAGAGGATTAATGTACAAAAAACAATAACAACAACAAAAAAAACAACAACAACCAGATTCTCCAGAAATAAAAATTAGGAAAAGAAAACTTCAAAGAAATTTTATCATTAAAAGTTATGTTCATCTGACCATCTTTAAAGAAATATTGTGTTGAAATAATTTTAGAAGTTACAGGAATGCTCAAATCCAGTTACAGTGAATAATTGAACTGCAATTAAGATCAATCTTCTAAATTATCATACCTGATGATAAGTATTTTAAAAAGTGTTATAGCAGCAGAAATAGATGAGTTTTTCTTGGCAAATTGGTTGAATTTTATCTTTTATCCAGAGATTATATTATTTTTATAAATAAATACAGGTTACATCATGTGCTCGAGGCTACAGCCTTAATGAATATTACTTACGTAATCAATGTGCGTTTAAATAAATTTATAATTAAAATATATTATATTTTTATTAAGAGGAAAAAAATCCATGGAAACTGGATAGTTGATTAATTATATATATATATTTGGATAGGGAGAAAGTCTAATAGCTTATTAAAATAGGAATAGTTAAATATGAAACTGAACCAATATGAACTTGGAAATGATATGTAGACCAGGATGTGGGATTAAGGTTGTGTGTGATTTCATGCTTTGTAATATAATGATTTGCTTCACAGTGACTTAAAAAAACAAAAGCTTTTGGATAATAAAATGACTGTATTTGAGATTTAAAGTGGGTGGTAACATCTTGTCCCACAATGAATTTTGAACTTTGAGAGTAAAAATATGTAAGTTTTTTAGATTTATAACTAAATGTCCAACAAATATAATAATATTTGGACTAATTGTGACTACTAGCAAGAAATATTTTGGACTTCTTAGTAAGAAGATAATTAGTAAGTATGAATTATTTGCTTATATTACTCAAGTGATCCACTTACTGATTTTTAACAAATCTGATGCATAAAAAGTTTCAATCAATAATGTTACATATGTTTATAACATTTAGATAACTAACTTTTTTTAAATTTAAAATATCAATGGGATTTTTGAACATGTTTATGTACTAGTATATTCATAATCAAACTTTTTTTTTCTGCCAGTATAAGATTATTTTATCGTCATTGTTATCCTTAGTAAAAAAAATTAAAAATGAATACATATATATAAATCACAGAATTAAACGTGGAAGAAATAGTTTTGGTAGAAAAAATTAAAAAAAAAAGAAAAGAAACATGACTGGAAAAAGATTTTAAATAAATACATTCTATCAGTTCATATTTATGGATCTCAGATTTTGGATCTCAATATAAAAACAGTATATAAGAAATATAAAAAGATATACATAAAGATTAAACAGGACTTCCTGGTATAGTGATAGTATACTTGTCTGCTAAGCCTGCAATGTGGATTCAAATCCTGAATGGGTAAACTTGAAATTTTTTCAAGTTCAAACCAGACATAAGATTTTTCTTCAGAGAACCCGCAAGATAACCATCCAATAGTAGCCAATAAATGATTATTTAGCTATTATAAATTGAATAATAAATGATGGAAAAATATTTAAATTTTTACTATAGAATGAGAAATTGAAAAAAAGGCAATACACCTGGGTCTCTTTTTACGCAGACTTATTTAACACGATTTTGAAGTTACGCGATTCATGTTTCACCGGAAGTTGAACTCCGTTAATGCGCTATTACTTTAAATAATAAATTTCGCGCACTTACGTTATATTGAAAGTAATAGCACATTATTGGAATTCGACTTTCATCTTAGTAATTTCAATATTTTCAGTGCTTTATAATAGTAAGATTTTATGCAATAATGAAATTAAAATCATGATTTCCACATTTTATGTATACACACATTAAATTTTACAAGATTATAATGTAAATTTGTTCAAACATTGTGCGTGTTAGTTTTGCATTTTAAATCACATTCGGTTTTTGCTTTTTAAAAAAGAATGTAATCAATTATTAATCATTTAGTGTCCACAAGTTTATTTTTAAAAGGTCAGTAATAGCAGTGGGCACAATTAAATTTGACAATTAAAAATTAAAATCTGATTTTTAATTGTAATTAACAATTTAAAAATTACTTACAGCGACTTGAAATTAATATGATGTGAAATTTGATTTTTAAATGGAATTGAAAATTAAAGACAAAAATAAGAATTTAATTTTTAGTTGTTAGTTTCATAAACAATTAATAAAATCATCATCTCAAAGATTAATTACTAATTACGTTGTCACCAGAAAACCATTGATACAACATGAGTGTGAAGTTGGCGCTAGGGTTTGCAAACGAATGTGTTTTTCGGCAAATAGCTATAATAATTAAAACATGTATAAAAAAATGTAAATTACTGTACTGTAAATTATGCATAAAAATATATTATTTTGAATAAAATTAAATATTATAGTTAAAAAAAGTTTGTCTTGTATCAATTTTTTTCAAATTTGAAATTTTTTATTAGTCATATTTTATTTCCTTATTTTTTTTTTTTGCGCAAATTTTGAAGTAATTTTACGTTGGTGCTTTGCTTTTACACGAATTTTGAAAAATCACAGACCACATTCCCCCTTTTTCAATGTAAGTTACGTCTATTTTTGCGTGATTTTGTTTGCGCGTGTTTTCTGAAGAACCTATCTATCGCGTAAAATGAGACCCAGGTGTATAAGGGTTTGCTGATAGTCTTTTCCCTATTAAAGGCAGTTTTATTTTTTAAGTTATTAATAAAGGACATCGAAAATAAAATACAAAGATGAAAAAATAACTGATATGATGGGAAAAATTAAAAGCGGAAATGGACAGCATTGCATAATTAATAAAAAATATGCTAACAGATGAACAACTGAAGTCCTAAACTTGATTGCAAAAGAATCTAAGATATCAGATAACACATGAAAGGAGAGACAAATTTTTTAAAGTGATGTAAAAAACAACAACTACAAACTAGAAGTAATAGAATAAACCAGAGTGATGCTTTGTTTTAATGTATTGACTATATGTTGCTTACATTTTGTGATTATTTACTTCCAATCTAAATTTAAAAAACAAAACAATGTAGTTATAATGATAGAGCAATTGACAGGAGTTCAATTATCGCTTTTAATGCTCAAATGTCACAATCTCCAACAACTAACCACTATTATTTAATACAAAAATAAAAAATGAAATTACTAATCAGTTTCACCTATTATTATAAAAGGAACTGAAAAATTAAATTAATAAGTGAGTTTAAAATTTCGTTGTATTAATAATAACATTCTAAAAACAATATATCTCAAACAATACTTGAAAACTATTTCTTTCATAATATAAGCTTAAATTTATGTTTATTACATATGTGATGATTTTAACTAACTAAATCATATGTACAGGTTATTATAAGAGATTTAGATGAATTATTATAATAATTACATAAATTCTGTATATAAAAGATCAAAATTTTCAACAAACTCACTCAGTACATTACCATACATTTTGAAAATATCTTATTGCGGGTAGCAAAAGTCACATTCAGTATTCTAAAACTGAAAAATAAAAGATGTGAATCATGTTCCTTATGCATCCTATTTAATGCTGTGATCAAGAAACATTTAGATACAAGTGTGTTTTTAATTAAATCACACTTTTTCATTAATGATAGGATCAAATAATAGAGACATCATATCTCAGTAACAGTTAATGCAATAATAATAAAAAAATCTCTTCACTTACCATTTTGGTGATCATACACAGCTCTTATTTATTGTAAATGCAGATCCTCAAACTGCAGCTACCATTACTTGTTACTCTTGGAAGTAAATTGCAAAACAAAGTCATCAAGAAATGTCATTTTTGATATTTTACAGTTAGTCAAATTTTTTGAAAATAAACCTTACTTTAAACAAGTCAAAAAAGAAAACATTATTATTCTAAGTACAACTGCATCAGACAGTTAATTCACTCTAACTCTAAAATAAGCTACAACATGATCACCTCTATTCAAAGATGCCTAGGCACAAAAACATATGCCTGGATCCGATTGGCCATTTTCCTCACATTCTTATTATGGCTGGTACGCTGTCAACTAGCCATTGAGGATTCAAGTCGAAACCCAGCTCTCACCTTCATTGACACCATTACCAAAATAAAGAAAAGAGATCAAATGCTTGCCTCCAACAGCACCTTTGATGACACTTGGAAACTCTTTGAGATTCCAATACTGCAGCAATAGTATAAGTGACAACTCAACCACACGTAATAACACCATAGTCTTAAATGACCACAAGATATAAATCATAGCATATGCACAACCTTGTAATTCTACATTAGGCAAACATCACCCACAAAAAGAGAACCTTATAAACATTGAGATGGCCCCTACTGTGGCACATGAACAATCTAAACGTCTCACAGATCAAAGTTCCAATATAAACTTTGGTTCCAATACAAACTATTACACTTGATAGTAACTTGTAAATCATATTAAAATTTGTTAAATAAATTTCTTTTTAGAAAAAAAATCAAAAAAACATTATTATTCTTTTTTTTTTTTTCAACAATTAAACTTATAAATTACACAATGAAATTCATTAGTTTTTTTTTTCAAATCATGTTACTTTTAAAAAATAAAATTTACGTTTTGACTACTGGAAATAAAAATGACTTTTACCAATATTAAATTTTTGATGAAAAATAAAAGCAATATTTCTATTATAAATTTTATATTTATGCTAATTTTCTATTGTTTACATAATATTTTTAAAAAATGCTATAAAACATCATGTGACATTTTCTTTCTTGATTAATTTTTTTTATTTTGTAACAAATTAACACATGAAAATTAGGCCAAATTTTAATTTTCTTGTTATGTAGCTAAGAATTTATATTATTATGTAATTTTTATTTTTCAATATTTTCTTCTAATATATATGGATTATATGAATGTGAAAGCTTTTTAAAAGACGAAAACAGTTTTAAAAAATGTAACAGAAACAGGCTTTTAATAAAGTAATAAGTTTATTTTATGAGAAATTAAATTTGAAATAATAATAAAAAGATTTGCAAACTATTTTACTACAATACAGTATAATTATATAAAGGTATAACTTGGATGCAAAAAAAGAAAAAAAAAATAATATTAAGTATTCTGATTTAGTGAAGAAAAGATAATAAATGCAAAAATTATTAGAAGTAAAATAAATTTTATTCTAAAAAGAAAAATAGGGTTAAAAAAAAAAAACAATTTTAAGAAAGATAATAATTATGAGACCAAACAAAAGATAGCAAACTTTGATAAAGATTAAAAGGAATGATTTGCTGGACCCATCATATGGAAGATGAAAGATAATGATATATATAATTATAGAATTGTCTATCATTCTATATATACACATATAATTATATAATAGTCTATGTTAATTAAAAGTAGTAATTCATTCTATTTAGTTTACTCCTTATCCCGATCAGATTAAATATTGAAAGTAAACATCTGGCATAAAATTCTTCAAGAGATATGAGTAAATATTTTTCTCAAGTGACAAAAAAAAAAAAAAAAGGAAGTTAAGATTAATTTTTTTCAGAATCTATCTGTATAGAAAAGTATAGGCATGCTAAAATTTTCTCATTGTATGGCAATTAATACATTAAATGAAAGTCATCATCTCTTAGAAGAATCTTTTCTAAAAACTCTATCTTTTGCTTGGTTTTTAAAACATATTTAACTATCTTTCTTTATGAAAAATGATTTTTTTTTGTTTTCTTATATTTCTTCAATCATTATTCATGATTTGTGCTATATTTTATAATCCTATGCTTTCAGATTCACTTTAAGACTATTTTAATTTATTTCTCAAATATTCTTTTTAATTTGCCTTCACAATCACATACAAACATATCTCCAGCAATGCATTTTAGTTTTCCACATAATCTGGTATTAAAAAAATTAATTTCAGCTGTACAGCCTTGAAGAGACAAAGATTTCTGCAGAATGTAAAACTGTCATAGACTGGCCATTCATTGAGTAAATTCAAAAAATATCAGTTTCGCTTATGCAGAGAGCAATATGAGCATCTATTTCATTCTGACCATCACTAAAAATAAAATAAAAAGAAATATCTATCACATTGCTATATATAAAAATATGATATATGCATACACACTCTAATAGAGATTTGTACTACAGCATATTATACTATTTATTTAATCAAAAAGTTTTCCTCTATTGTCTGTAATTTTAATTTTCACAACTCTTCTCTTACTTTCTTTTCTCTGCATTATACAGGAGAGATTTCTATTTTCACTGACATCTTACAATACATAAGCATTGATTATAGTGCTATCTGATATACACTAATTAATTAAATTTTGTTTTTTCCTATGGCCTTTCATACTAAAAACAAAACAAAAAAAATTATAAATTTCATTTCAAACTTTTTTTTATTGTTATCAATACATATATCTGCAGGATAAAATTCAAAGTTGGGTAAAGATTGAATTCTTTTTTCTGGCAGCTAGTCCACCAAATAGTTATACAATTAAATGAGTATCTACCTATTTTCTGATAAAAAATAAAACTGAAGGAAAACTAATAATTCTTCATCAGCTAGTAGTTGATTACTTGATAAGATATTGTCTTCTCCACTCCTATTCTGTAGAAGAATGTTAAAGAAGTCTTTGACTTGCATTGGCTATTTGACATGCATTTCCTTATGCACATTTAAAAAATTGGAATCAGAAAGAATAGAGTGATCCAACTGGAGTTCTAAGAATTAAAACCATTGGTCAGCTGCTTGGGATGTCAATATAGTCCCAGATCATAAACATTTTTATTTTTCTCAGCTGGAAATTAATCCAGAAATCTTCAATTCTTGAATATCTTACTTTCATCATTATAATAATGCAACCATAATTGAGAGAGAAGATTAAACATTTAATTTAAAAGAAAGTAATTTACTAACAGAAGGATTAAATATATAAATGTTTAATTTTCGCTTTAATTAAATTATTTAGAAGAGACAATAAATGAGCATAAATAGAAAATAATAAAATTGATACCAAAAGAAAAATTCAGCTATAGTAAAGCTACTAAAACATAACATGATCACCATTTCCTATGCTTACACAAGATGTATAGTAGTACTGCCCTGGGAATATTGGATGAGTAGGCATTAGATAGGGATATTATGCATCTTACATCTATTGATTACTAAGGCTTGTATTGGGTAGCACTATTGTATGGGAAGTTTGTTACTGATTTATAATGAAGCTGAACTTCGTTAATTAATATACTGAAATGAAAATAATTATGGATAAAATTAAATCTATTTAAAAAAGTGATAAAGCTAAAAAATTAAAAGTATAAATTAAGAATACTTATAAAATAAAGATAAAGCTTATAAAAATATGACAGTAGAGGAAATAAAAATTGCAACAACTAAAGAATACTTTATTAATAAGGCCAGATTATTTGATAGGCTATTGAAAGAATTGTGCAAAAGACATCAAATATTTGTCCAAGAATATATCTTGGGCTAAAGAGAAAAGAGGCAAAAAAATGAGTATAGATTTTTAAAATGTAGGTTTATTTAAACTAATAAGATTAGAAATATTAAAAATAATAATTGAAAATGTGGAATGTACATTGAATTAACAACAGCAGATAATCTGAGAAAAATAAAGAGAATATTTTGAATTTTCATGAACTGCCAGACTTTATTAAAAATTTAGCATGAATTAGGATTTACTCAAGGCATATTATTATTGATTAAATTATTATACACCTGTAATTAAGAATAAAATTAAAAAGGTAACATAATACAATAAAAATCTAAGAGACTGGATTGAAGCAAGCATATGTTTCTCCTTTGACTTTCTCAAAATTCATCTACAAGAGTAATCTGTGTTTGTAACATAGGATTTTTCCTGACAAGGGAAAAAACTTTCCTCACTAAATTTTATAAAATTGTAAATTATATTATACAGTTTATATAAATATTTTTAAAAATTAGTAGCAATGTTATAAATATATTTTTGATTAGAAAAATACTCACTCTTTATAAAAATGATATAGTATATAAAATGTATTGTAAACATACACTTTCATATATTCAATTAATACTAAAATTGTTATTATTTAATATTTATAATATTTATTGCAACTTTTGACATTTTGGAGATATGTGAGTTGTGCAATGAAAGAGTAAAAGATATATTGTTGAATCTTTTTAAACAATTTCTGTTGGTTTGATAATATAGTTATCTCAATATAATCTTGGATCCAAAAAGCCAGAAATTTGATGTACAATCTATATTAAGAAGATGAGAAATTGGATTGGATAGGTTCTTAGAAATAACTTAATAATGAAAGATATGTTTGAAAGAAATGTAAAATATAAAATCAAATTATTACAAATAAATAAATAAAAAACAGAATTGCAGATGATGTTCTAGAGGAGAGAATTTAAGAGAATCTTAAAATAAACTAAAACAAAATTTCTTGTACATGTCCACGAGAAATAATCAATGATAATATACATGCATATAAACATTTAAATTTTAAAAATACATATGGAATAATTATTAATCAAGTAAAATTTAACTTAAATGCATATCTTCAGAAGACTCTTGGCTTATTATTTTCACTTGTGATGTAATGATACATCACTTTTCCTTTACTGAAATCAGTAATCTCTGAGCCAATAATTCCAAAAGAAATCTGCTAGTCATGATATTTCTTCCTTTATCAGTCTCTTAATCTATGTAGTCACTAAAACTTTAAATCTATTTATATTCCATTCCATTTCAATAACCGGATCTTTATTTAAATAATTTTAGTTGTAAGATCATTCTTATAAAAACCAAAATTTCATTTTTTGTATATTCATTTAATCTTTACTTATTTCCCCATAAATTCATTATTTTCATCCTTTCTAATTGTATTTTCACTGTAGTAAAAATATCAATATTTTCCAATTTTCATTAAATAGTATACAGAATGAATCCTCAATGTTATCCTATTTACAAATATATTCTCTGTTACCAGTAACTGTTTTGGTTTTTTTTAAAAAAAAACTATTTAGTTTTATTATAAAATGATTTATTTCTAATAATCTGCTTATTTCTATACATTTTTCACTCTTTTAATTTTTTGTATCCAATTTCTAGCTATCTTACTCTTTGTATCTTAAACTTCATTGCTCAGAATGCAGACATCTCATTTTTTATACAAATAAACTAAACATAAATCTTTATTAATCTACAATTCCCTTCCTTACAATTCTCATTATCTTACCTACTATAATAAAATAACACAATATTCTTGGTAATGACAATAGTGATCTCTTTTTTTAAAATCATCTATTAAATAAGCACTGAAGTGTCAATGAACACAAAATTGTGATATCAACATAATTTCATAACTGTTTTTTTGATAATTAAATGAATGCAAGATAGACGAATTAAAGAGGGTATTATAATGCTTAAAAAAATTATATGGAGAATAGATTTAACATATCTAATCTTGTGGAAGGAAGTAAACGTTCACACATGTTCTATTGATGTTAAATTTATGTCTGTCAATAAGTATTTTAAGTGTATCAGTGTTATGAGATAGTGTGGAGATTGGTGGGTCATGTGAAAGTCTGTGTTCATACCCTGTCTATTACAAACTAAATTTATATAAATAATTTGTCAATTGAAATATCAGACTCATAATAAATTCAGGTCCTGATTTAAGTATGTTAATAAGGATTGATTTATATAAAACACTTATTGGCAGGTGAGTGCATGTAAATTTTACATCAATAGCACATGCGTGAAGATTAATTTCCTTCGACAAGATTACAATTATATACACTATCAAATTATTTATTTACATAGATTAACATATCCAAGCAAAAACTATGATAAAACATCAATAGCATGTTAGCATAGAGTATTAAAGAGACCTGTAGAAAGATGAATAATTTATGTATGTGGAAAAGAAGAAAAAAATAAAAACATTAAAATGGTATCAAAACAAGATCAAAGACAAATGACAGGAAATTTAAAAAAAAAAAAAAACTTATGAAAAAATGAAGAAAAGATTTTAGAATTATTAGGTAAACTATGTCAAAAAGGAAAAAAACAACAGCATATATTGTTAAAATGGAGCAGGCTTAAGTTGAATGAGACAAGGAAAAAAACTGGTAATTTTAGAGAGAGGATAAAAATTGATAGGATTTTGCTTAGGATTAATAAAAAAAAAAAAAAGTGCTATGAATAATAAAATAGCAAAGAAAACAAATAGTTTAAGGGCTGATATAAAAATACAAAAAAATAAAAATTAAAAAAAAAGCAAAAAATAATCTTTAAGCAGCCTATCTCTCTTCAGAGAAATAGTGAAATGATTAGTAAAAATCTGCATTTTCTTTTTTGATTTACCTCCCAACTAAAGTAGATATATATATCCATTTATTAATGAATAATTAAGTATCTCTTGATAAAATTTGATTCTGGGCTGAAAAATTTTAAACTCAAATATATTTCAGGTTCCACTAAAACTAACAGATGAATTAATGAATAAGAAAAACAAAAAAAAACAACAACTGGAGTTTGTTTGGAACCTAAAAAAAAAGTAAAGTTTTACATAAATTTTTGTTGGCATAATATTGAGATGTTATGGCTTTGATGTATTGCAATGAACTGATAACATTTAAAAATGATTATATTTGTGTGTGTAAATGAGATCATCAGTCTTCATGTTACACAAATCAAAAGAATATGGCAACAATCAGTTTTAAAGATACAACCACAAATTAGGAAGAAAATGAAATCCTCCATTTATATCTCTTATGTAAGATTTTTTAAATTTCTGGTATATTAGCAGTGATATAAAAGACAGCAATCTTTGCAAGTGTTAAAATGACTTTAATAAATTTGATTTATTAGTTATTATTATTATACACACTTTCATAATTTATTTCTGCATAAATATTATTGCATACATAGATTAACTTTAAATTAAGTGACAGTACACTTACTGCATCTCTGAGATTTCAAAGAGCAGTAATGGTAAAACTTAATGCATAAAAATGAGTATGAGCAAAATGATTTTCTTACTGTGATTTGGAAACAAAAGAAAATGCAATGATTCAATTTCAAAATCTAGTTTTTCATCTCTGACAATGTATACTTTAATGATATGTATTATGGTTGACTGACTATGTTCAATTTTTATATAGGTATGAGCCTCAATGGCATTAAATCACTACTAATAAAAAATTTTGTCCATTGCTGTAGTTTTAAGACTTCCTTTTCATGGCAGACTATGTACATAAGAACTTGGAGATTCATTCAACTTGCGTGATCTTTAAAGTAGTCAAGCCAATGAAGGCCTATTTCTCAAGGATAAAGTAATGCAGACAATGGATCTCAATTAATAAGATGAACCCTTTCTCTTAATTTTTCTTGGTAACAAATGTATAAATTGTGCTCATCATTAAGCAATTCTATTATTGAGACAACTTTTCTCTTAAAAAAAAAAAAAAACTACTTCATTAGAATTGAATAAAAAAAAAGACAAATTATTACTATAAAATTAACCACAAATATTAAGTGTGTAAACACAAATAATTTATATATAAACATGGCACAATCTACATTTCTCCTAGTGATTACTTATCCATTTATTTACTTTCTTAGTAATAAATCTCAAAGATATTCACTTATGTGCAAATGAAATGGTACAAATAAAATATGCAAAGCATCAAAGTCAACAGCTAATTTTAAGTGAGTTTGAAAAAATTTACAAAAAATGAAGTTTGAAATATTTATCTGCTTTAGATAAATTGTACAATGCAATAGATTACCAAAGATCTCTAAGAAGATTTTATCACAGTGACATATATATAATAAAAATCATCTGCTTTTCAGAGATTATAAGGAGTGTAATTCTTTTTTCTTGGCACCCCTCTCCAAACAATGGCATCCTATAAAAGAACAGGTGCAATCAGGCAAATACCAATTCAATCAGACTGACAGATTCATTCCCCCAAAAATAGTGGAGCTAGAAGATAGAAACAATGAAAACATATATTTATGTCATGAATGTGATGGAATGCTAAAAATAAGCAGAGGTAAAAGCTTGAAATTCAAGTACTTTAAAATTAGAGGCTAGTAGAACTGTTTCTAGACAGAATTTGCTCATTAAGTCACAATTTTGTCTATACATAGACAAATATAAAAATCCATAACTAATAGCAATGTGTCCACATCTACTTCTTTACCAGAGATTACTGCATGAGGTATTAATGAATAATCACCTCCGGTTTATTTAATTGTCTTTTCAGAATGTTAACATTATAACAGTTCCTATTAGGATAATGCACAGTTATTTATCTGCCAAGATCTTACAACAGTGTCTACAAAGGTTCCGTATGCTCCATTGACCAGCTTAATCTACAAAAGTCTCAGCTATTATGTGTCTATGAAATTTTTTTTGAAAGTCACTTGTATAATATAGGTGTTTTCTCAAACATTTCATACTGACATAAAATTGTAGATCAAGATGAGTAATCACATATATTAGCAAAAACAATTGAGATTTTTATTTCCCTTTCTATACATTTAAATCAACATTATGAAATTTTTTTGACTATGCTAAATTTGAATATTAACTTTTAATATATTAAAAATGTAATAAAATAATGTTAATTGTAAATCTTTTTAAGTACTAAACATTTTATTAGCTTATGGCTATAATAAGCAAATAATAAAAGTTTAAAAAATTATGCACAACATTATTTTTACTTTGGCTCCTTTTTGTCTATCCCTAGAAGCCAAGGTGAAATATCTTTCCCTAGTTTTTTCCATTTTTGATTATTAATTTTCAATTGATATTAATGATTTATTATTAAGATTATATGATAATTTTTTTATTAGAAAAATATTTATTTTAGAAATTATTAAAATGAACAGCAAGCTTAAAAAGACTTTATATAATGATTTATAATAATAATAAAAAAAACAACAACTGAAATACCTTTTGGAAAATTTCTTTTCACACAAAGGACAATTGGTAAGTAATGAATTCAAATATGAACCATCAGAACAATCTGATGATAGACTATGACTTGATTTTTCAGACTGCTCTGTAAAATTGCTTAAAGTAATATTATTCATATCTTTATTTTTGCAATTTATTTCCTCAAAAGTTATTTCTAAAAACTGGTCTACACTAAATATATTAAAAGGTAGACATGTTCTGCTATAACAAAGTGTTGATGCTGGAAGTGGTATCCAAGTAACACCTTCAACATTTTCATTATGGTTTGATGATTTAGTATTCACTTCACCATTCTGAAATCAAACAAATTAAAATTTTTCTTATTAAAAATAATCAACCATCACAACTTTTGTTTTATATTATCACTATTTATTTACAAAATACTACTAAGGTAAAATATAAACTATAAACCAATACCTAAGACATATGTCAATTATCACCAATAGTAAAGATAAATTCATGGATTAAAAAGTCAAGTTTAGGCATTTTCCTTACAATGGTAAAGATAAACTATGAATTAGCATCAGAGGTTTATTACAAGGATTCTCATTAGTGATAAAGATAAACTATAGAACAATATCTAAGGGTATATGATATTATCCTCACCAATGGTTACTTTACATTCTGTTCCTGTTTTTATTACAAGAAGTATTTCAATGCTCACTTGAATGTTTTGAACTAATTTTCCAATTAAGAATAACTACATAATTTTCTGTCCAATGTATTACTACAGACCAGCTAATTGAAAATTTCTGAACAATTTAAAAGCTTCTTCTTCATTCTGGTATTCATATCCAACTTTGAAGCATGACAATTAAATATTTCTACTGTATTCTGATATTTATTCAAAGTTTAATATATGAATACTATAATCATTTTTTTTAAAAGCTTATGGTTAAATATCACTAATGCTAAGACTAATTTCATTATATAATAGTGATAAAACACATGTTGACTGTTTGACCATGATAGAAAATTAAGCTTGTGAGAGTAAAGTTAAGAGTATCTTGCAGGTTATTCTGTTGATCCACAGACAAGTTATCTGTTATATCATTTCCCAGAATAATAATAAACAGAAAATGAATTTTTTAACAATTTTTTGGTACTCTTTAAAACAAAAAAATTTTTTTTAAAAAGGGCAACAATAGTGACTTATAGTCACCTGATCAGAAGATGAAATGCTATTTGAGTAATGGATGGCAGGAAGATCAAAACAATTCCATTCAACTAGACAGATTTTGTCTTATTTGTTTTTGTCACTAGAATAGATTCATAAACTTTTAGCTCCTTACCAAACTACTCTTACTTTTAGATAATTCTTTAGAACATAATGTATTTTTCTGCAAGATGAAAGGTCTGAAGTTTTTTTTTATTTAAAAAATAAACTTGTAAATTGTAATTTATTAAATGATTAACAAAATTAAACACAATAATTGAACCACCTGCCATATGTTATACATAAAATCCATATTTTCTCTGTTGTCTGATTAGTGACTGTTTGTCAGATGTTATGTTTCAAATTCACAACAAAATGTATATTTCAACAACAAAAAAAGTTATACCATTAAGCTGTAATAATGCTGTCAAATTCACATATCAAATAGAACAGATAATGGTGAGTGAGCTAGCTCGGCTACTGTTTGTATATTTCATGGTAAGGTTGCAATCAGCTGCAGAAATAGCCAAAAACACCTATTGATAATTTGGTATTAAGGTGTTCTGTGCTTTCATGGTCTGTCAATCCCCTAATATAGTTCAGATGAATGACTTACTGAGCAATATTTAAAAAAAGAAACATATTTACATTAAATCTTAAAATTTTTTTTGTTAAAGCAAACAATTAAAAAAAAATATTACAAAAATGGCATTTTTTGTATTAAGCGGTAACTATTAATAAAGCTAAAAAAAAAACTATATTGCGTTTGTTCGTGATGCTGTCAAAAAATAAAAAATTAAATTTTTTATTCAGAGGATACTCCAGCAAATACATAGTTTTTTTTGTTTTAAGTGTCATAGTATCGGCCGGGACACGAACCCGCAACCCAGGCAACTCCCTGCAAGTGCAAGGCTGTCTCACTGATACATAGTTGTGCTGGAATGTTATCAAATATAGCAGGTACATTTAAAAATTTTAATTTAGCTTTATTAAAATGCTTTCATGATCTGTCAATCCCCTAATATAGTTCAGATGAACAACATACTCAGACATGTTTAGTTAAAAAAAAAAACATATTCACATTAAATCTTAAAAAATTTTTTGATACAGCAACCAATTAAAAAAAAATACAAATATTAGATTTAATAATATGTAATTTTTATGAAGAATTTAATGCAAAGTAAGTGATGATGTCAAATTAAGTCTATCAAAACAATGGCGTTTCAAAAGGCTGCGTATATCTGGTTATCATTACACTTTTTGTTTATGTGGAAGTTTCATAAGCTTGTGAAAAGAGTTAAGTTGTTGATTTACAATTGCTAAAGTGTTTTACATTTGATAACAAGCATTCATTTAAAATGGAGAAATTAAATCAATTATGATAAGAAATCACTGTTACTGAGAGGAATTGTTTGATATTACAAAGAATTGTGGCTAAAACTACCAAAAAATCTCAATGAACAAAATAATCTGTCATAAGATTCTCAAGCAAGAAAGCTGCCTTTTCAAGGTCACTGATCTTTAATAAAAATATTATTATGCGAAATCAATGCAGTGGCAAAAATAAGTCAATGGTCAATAGAAATCATATCATACAATCAAATAAATAATTAGTTACACTTTTGCAATCACTGAATAGTGTACATCCACAAATGGCAAAAATGTCATGACCTGAGAAGTCACATTATATTTTCTTTATTTAATGATTCTCCACAAAATTTATTTTTAGTGATTTATTTATGTGTTACAAACAAAAATAAAAGTGTTTACTATTTTTTATGCATTTATTTTGCAATTTTACATTTATTTATATATATAATAACAATTTTATAATAATCATTTTAATATTTACTAAGGCAATAAACCTAAAGCATGTGTGGTTCTTTCAATACGTAAGCTTGTGGTTAAGACTGTAGAGGTTTCTATTCAACCATACATACTTTAGGTTTATTGTCTTAGTAAATATTAGTTACATAATCAATGTGCATTAAATGAATTTATAATAATCATTTTAATAGATGAAATACACAGGCTTATATATACCTGTGTCTGTATATGTAATAGACAGGGTATGAGCACAGACTTTCACACGACCCACCACTCTTCACACTATCTCATAACACTGATACACCTGAACACACATATGTCGAAAAGATAAATAATCACCAATATACATATTTCATGCTAAACCAGCAATCATCAGTTGGTCCAGATTACCATCTCCACACATATATGCTACAAGTGCTCAGATATATATTAAGATAGCAAATCCTCCTACTTTAATGGACAGGCTTCAATCCACTCCACACTGCAACTCTTCAACCGTCCATCCAATTGAAAAATCTGATGATGGAACGCTCAAAGGCCACCCTTAGGCCGAGATTGTTGTCACACCCATGTTGACCTAAAGGTCAATCTGACCCCTCATTTTAATGAATTTTATAACTGACAATCAGTGATATGGATGGGCTTGATGATTCTTAACAAGATTAAAAATATTTGGTTCAAAATTAATAAATTTTAGTCTTAAATTGCCTCAGAATTCCACATTCAATTTATTTCTCTGTTTGGCTAAGATGAAATTAACATGACTGAAAATAGCT
The DNA here is from genome assembly GCA_028023455.1 of Epiperipatus broadwayi. Taxonomy (NCBI): domain Eukaryota; kingdom Metazoa; phylum Onychophora; class Udeonychophora; order Euonychophora; family Peripatidae; genus Epiperipatus; species Epiperipatus broadwayi. Next base: position 238,346 of record JAQFVV010006396.1, on the reverse strand, counting down.
TCAACTATATATGAACTTAGAAATGTCAGCAAAAAAGGATATGCCATAACACAAAGTTTTGAGTATTTTTGTGTTATATTTGTCCAAAAATTGCTCAAAGTTAAACTTTTTAAAAAGCATCTTTGTTTCAAGATCAGCTAATAATTCAATAAGTTCATCTTGCAAATTGATATCGATGTTTTCAACTTGAGTGAGAAGTGGTGTGAGAATCCACTTTGGGATATCAATATTTTCTAAATCTGCAAAGTGCAGTTTAAAATCATCACTCAGTTTTTGAAGATGATTTGTATATATTTCCAAATCTTCATCTTTTAGTTGCAATTGTCATAAATTTGAAAACTACTGAAAATCTTTACATAATAATGAAGATTTAAACAAATTTAATTTAACTTGGAAACCTAAAAGAATTGCCCAAGCTTGAATAACTGTGACATCTTTACCTTGGAGCCTTGTTTGAGCATCATTGAATTTTGCAAATAAATATGCTAAGCAAAAAATCTGGTTATGTTTTTGCGATTCATCACTCAGAACAGAATTTATTTTGGTAAAAAAATCTATCGTAGAATCAAATAACTCAATGAGCCTTTGTAAACATGCACCTCGGAACCACCTTTTTTTTTTTGTGTAAAAGTAACTGGTTTGATAATTCATCATTTTTCTCACAAAGTTTGGAAAACAGTCTCAATTTAAGAGGTTGGGCTCTAATTTGATTAATAGATTTAATATAAAAGTGTAAAGCATTATGCAAATCTAGATTAAGATATGCCACTAGGTGAATTCTATGTAAGACACAATGAGTAGTACATACACCAGGAACTTTTTCTTTAAGAAAAGTTGCAAAATCTCAATAATGACCTACAATACCAGGTGCATCATCTGTGGCTACTGCTATTATATTATTAAATGGAATGTCATATTTTATTCTAATCTTCTTTGAAACACCAATATATTGTCACACTTTTTCCATCATTTTCATGTTATTTAGCAAATAAAAATTCATCAGTGATTTGATATTTAATTTTTCTAAAATATCTGATATAAGCCATAAGAAGAGAAGAAACACCAAAAAAGAGACTCATCAAGTTGAATAGAAAACTTGCAATTTTTAAGCTCTAAAATTACTATATTTTCTATGTCTTCATCCATTTCATCAATATGCAGTTTTACAGAATTCACACTTAATGGTAAGCACTTGAAACATTAAACAAGTCTTTTTTTATTACATTTTCAATGACATCTTTAATTACCGGTATAACTACATCTTCTGCAATTGTGTATAGGTTTCCCTTTTTTGTTATATTGAGTGAAATCTTGTATGAAGCTATTAATCCTCCTCCAATTTCAACTATAGCAGATGGCTTCATTAAACTTTTAATATTTGGTCCAGTTGCAAATTTTTCTTTTAAGTTTTTGAAAAAAAAATCAAGCTCTTTATCCTTTTTATCAGAATGAATTCTCAAAATGATTTTTCATTTTAGCTGATTTCATTGCATCATTTGTAAAAGTTTTATCCCAGAAAAGACACAAAGATATTATTGCATTTATTTATTGGTAAAGGAATAAATCCAAATTTCAAATAATCCAATGAATATTGTAGATATTCTTTTTTTAGAAACTGAAACTGCCATTGCAAAATTAAGGTTTATAAATAATAAAAAAATGAAGTTGGTCAGCAGATAGTAATACATAGTAATTGTACCTATTTTATTATATGTATATATCGATAATTACATGAAATATTAAACCAATGGTGGCATAAAAATAGCTATAGACATGGTAATAATATCAGCATACTGCAAATGCTTGACATGTACTATGATGTAAGCTATGTTTTGGGTAACCAGAGTATGAGCACAGCAATTTCTGCTGGTCTTGTGCGACTTGATCTGTAGCCGTTTTCCATGTAGATGGCTAGGTCTACTGAGTACGCAATAATGAGTTGTATATTTTTTTCCGGTAAACAAACTGGTATTAAATTCATTGAAACAATATTAAAAAACATTACATATATAATTATATTTGTGATTTTTAATCAATTGACACCCAATGGATTCTCTAGCCCGAATTGACCCCCAGGGGTCGATATTGGTCACTTTGGCAAACTTTGCTTTAAACTATTTCAATATTTTAAAAAACAAATATCATTCCATAATGTAAACACCCCCCTCCCAAGATATTACTATCATATTCCAAGATTTAAATATTATTTAGCTTGGGTAAAGACTAGTATTCTCCATTGATATCTCTCAAAAAATATTAGGTTTTTTTAATTTTTATGAGAGATGCTTTAATATTTTCATTCTATATAAAAGCAGTCCTTGATGCAAATGATCATTTCATTAGTATAAAGATATCATAAATGTTGTCTAACTCCCACATATTGAGCTATGTATGCAATAAAATACTAGAAGCATTAACATCATTATACCATTGTTATCCTTCTAACATTACATTATAACAATAAATATTTAAAATTATTCTATTTAAATATACATTATAAAATAAAGGATTTGCATATAGTTACAGTTAAGAGCTAAAAATTCCTTTAAATAGTCCATTCAAAGTGAGTCTCTCTAACAACTCTCACCAGATTTCCCATTTTTGTTTTACTTTCTTATTAAGAATGACTAAATACTTATTTACTGGCCAAATATTAGGTGGCCAACTGAAATGTCTATAAAGCCTGCTACTAAAAAAATAGTTTCTAAGCCTAACTATAATTGAAAAAAATACTTGATGTGGCCCAACAAGTTCTTTATAGACACACACACATATATAAAGATAAAATAGTCTTAAATAATGTACTGCAGAGCAAATGTTTTGTTAGAATCCCTTCAGTGAAGAAGATGACATTAAACTATTCCCAAGTTGTGGGCTGCTCAAGGTTTCCTTCCATGTTTAAACCTCGGTAAAATACCAATTTATCCTAATAATTGAATGGCTATAAAAAGTTATCTTAAAAAAATTCTAAATTTGCTTAAAAATCCTCATTTACTTAAAAAAAATTCAAATCAAGTAAACACCTGGTTTTAAACTTCGGTTTTGTGACTATAATAAAATAGATGCATGCTTTTCCTAATAATTTATTTAAGGTTAAAATGAAGAAAAGAAAAATAATAACAAATTGTAGTGGCAATCACATCAAATGGCATACTAGCATAGGAAAATAATTTTAAATAAAATATTATAAAACACTATAGTGAAACATGAAATTGTAACTAAAAGCTTGCAGTTAATAATAGAGAAAAAAGATAAAATATTGTAAATTTGACTGAATATTATATAACATATTATTCACAGATTTGATATACTGTTGTAAAAAAAATATAAATCAATAATGCTTTACAACAGACATGAACAAATTATGATCCAAGGGTCACAAGCAAACTTTTACCACTTCCAATATGGCACATTTAATATATGATTATACTAACAAAATAACATATTATATAAAACATGCATAAATTTTCTTTAAAAATATTTTAATTTTTTCATATCCATTGCACTAAATATGATGTTTATAAATTTTTTCTTTTAATGGCATAATTCAATTTATTATCATCATAATAAAAATTAATAATAATCATCATGCAGAAAAAACTTGTGATAGAAATTTAAGAAATTTATATGGAAAATATTTTTAGGATTACAAAGAATAAAACATATAATTACCATCAGTCCTAGATTATCAATGCTTGCCACAAGTTCTTAACAAAATTACTACAGTATCTATTTCTTTAATATTCATTGTAGAAAATTGATCCTGATATTTAAGATGACAGTGAAGAGATCTCAAGACTGTGGTGGACAGAGATCAGAATTTATCATGAATCAGTTATTATATTATAAGATTAATAATCAGAAATACAGCAATATTTTACTCTTTATGGAAATATAATATATAAATTAAATTTGGGAAAATAATGATGACTATTAATATAGTTTTTTATTTATCTATAGCCATACTTTGGTATACAATAATAAGATGCAATTATATTAAAATCAGATAACTACCACAATGGTACACTTCATATAATGCTTCTTACAAAAACTGGTATTCAAAAATTAGCATTATAAATGTCATTGAATGAATACTTATTTATTATTTGATGGATTAATTTATATTCTTACCAAGTGGAATTATTGTCTATCTTATGTCATTCAAAATCCATTTTGATAAACAAATTTCCCTCTGTTTATAATCAGCATTTAAATGCACATAAAAAATACAAATGAACAGGTAAATCAACAATATATAGAAAGATGTAGAATATGTGAGATAATAAATAATATATTTAAATTTTAATTACAAATACTGTAATTTAAAAAATGATAAAACACAACAAACAACCATTCACACCCCTGATGTAGCACAAGAAAATTGCAATACAGATATTCATACTTTTAGAATGCTTAATTATAATTATTTATTTTTTTAATAACTTATCATTGATTTTGCCTAATGCACTGCAATTTTCATATATAATACCAAGTAATTCTTTACATAATAAAAAAGTATAGATAAATAAAGAGAAAGCAAAACTATTAATTCTGATTGTAAAAAAATATATTATTTTAAATTAAATAATCTCATCTTGAATTTAATCAGAAATGTTCATACATATACATAATTAAATTTTACTATTTATTCCAGCATTTTCCAACCTTTTTTGGCTCGCGTACCACTTAGTAGTACAGCATGCTAAATTGTACCACTTCGTAAAAATGATTGTATTTCGTGAAATTTGTTATTGCGAGTGTGTTATTTTATTTGCATTATAAATATTATAGGGTGACCATGTATGTATTCACATCTCATAATGAGACAAATTACATAGAAACACGCCTAAACATCCTGTCAGATTATAAACTCACTGTAACATATTTATATGTATGTGTTTGTTCAAAGTTTCATATTTTTTTCCAAAATAATTTATTAAAGATTACATTAAAGGTTATTTTGTACATATTTTGTTCAAAGTGTTTTCTCATTCCTTCATTTGGTTTTCCCTAATTTGAGTCTGTTTTCTCTTTTTTGGAGCATCTTGCTATTGGTTGTGCCATGAAGAGAATAAATCCAGCATGTCCCAAGTTATGGTAAAAATAACCTCAGGGGTTATCAGGCTATCTCTTGTTCTTGTTTTCTTTATATTGTTCAGCATGATGTTAATAGGATTAAAATTTTAACGATTAAATACTAGCTTACATCTAGTAATCCACAATAGATGATCAAGAATTAATGAGAGTCTAATTCTGGTATGATCTCTTTCTAATACATTCTTTCAAATTAAATAATTTAGATTGATTTCCTTGATCCGACTCTTATTTATCTACTATTTTGTCATATTTCGTTTACTAATAAATGGTTTTAATAAAAACACAAAATTATAAAAAATCAATTATATTTTTTCTTATCATAATCAAATATTTTTATAAAATAAATTTAATGTTCTTTTGCAACATAATTTTTTTGAAATTTTTCAAAAGGAGGTATACCCTTATGTTCTTCATCTGTTTAGATACTTATTTTTTTTAAAATATATGAAGAAAAGCTCTTACTAATTCCATACTAGTAAACGGTAATAATAATTTAAGAGCTTTCCGAGAAAGTTGTTCATATTCTTTATGTTTAACCAAAAATTATTAGATTGTTCGTTTGAATTTACTTGTAAAGTTCTGTCAATGATAATTCTATTATTTTTTTTATCTTAATAATTTTTTTTGAAACTCCTCACAAAAAAAAAATATTTTCCATTTATTTTTTTGATCTTATATATATATATTTCTGTTAAAAATATTTCTTAATACTTTCAATTTATCATTATAAGACGTTATCGACTGTAATATTAACAACTTTACTGTATAATATTATTAATTAAAATAATTTTTATGAATTATAGGAAAAAACGTTTCTATATTTTTATGATTTAATTTTTTTTTGTATGTCCGCCATTATTGATTATTTTTTGTGTACCACCAACCAGCAACTCGCGTACCACCAGTGGTACACGTACCACAGGTTGGGAAACACTGATTTATTCAATTAGTTGTCAATCCTCTTAATCATCCTATTTGCTTGTTTGAGTTGATCGTATGAACTTTTGTTGCATTCATGGTGCTTAATAGAAGAAATGATTTTTATTTCTTCAGTAGTATGGTAATGTATCTTTGAAGGTTCAATTATTTTGTATGCAGGAACAGTTCAGGTTTCAATGAAATAGGAATTCACAAAAAATGCTCTCTGTAGGGACTAATTCACTTCACATCAGTTGCCAGGTAACCAAGTAATCCAGGTAGAGTTTAATCACAAAATTTAGTAAGCCATTTGAAAAAATATCTATTTTTGGGTATTGATATCATCTTGGGTATGGAAACTATATAATATTACTTATAATCATTTTTAGCTTTTTACTTCTACTTTCTAGTTTTGGTTGATCTTAGGCTAATTTTCTTCTTCTTCCCTGCTAAGAAATTTTATTTCACTGCCAATTTTTTAATATGACTAATAACAATTTCTTTAGTGCCAAAGCCAAGTTTTAATATAACAATTTTTAGTTTAAAGAAAACTTCAACTTTTCAAAATTACACTAGTTACCACCATATGCCAGCTGACAATTCTTTTGTTTATTCACAAAGAAAGTTAAGCCTTAATATGCTACTTGAATTGTTGCTAAACATATCTGTTTGATTAAAAAATTTCTGGCCTACTAATTAACTTTTTATTTTTTACTGTCCCCCAAATTTATATATGTAAAAACAATTATATATTTCCAAATGACTTCTCCTTTCCTTTTTTTTATTATATTTAAATTAATTGAGAGTTTTATGCCACAACCTTTTTTTTTTTTAATTATTGGGAGACATTTAAAATTTAAGTCACATATTCTTATCAAAAGATAATATATATAAATTTATAATCTTTTACTATCATATTACCAGCTTGTATGCTTGATCAGTCTAAAGGTCTGACTCACTGACAGATCTATTTTAAATTAAAATACCTAAGTCCATGAGATCAACACATTATAATATATACATGTAATTATTGATCTTAAATGAATGGGCAATTATTGATATTTAATTTACTAGTTTCTAAAAAAAAAAAAAAGATATAATTTTGTTGCATTAAACTTTCTTTGTGGAAAGTTAGCATTTACTGATTATTTATTTTTATTAATAAGGAGACATATTCTACATATTTAAGTTCCACAATGCAGATAAAAAGCAGTAACTAACTGCAACTACTAATAAAATGTTGTTGCTTAATTAGATATCTCATTGCCGACTAATTGATACTTGCTTTCAGACAAAACACAATACAGATTTGATGAAATTTTTATTTTAAATAGATTAAAATCAAAAATAAGAATTTATTTTCTTGGCTTCTGTATTTGATTGAGCTATTCTTTTTTTCTCATTGAAGAAAGTTTATTCATAAAAAAAACAAACAGATATAAATATAGTTAGAAAAAGGTTTACAAGGGAATGATTATATGATAAATTGAAATTTTAGAATCAACATGGTAAGAGGGGAAGGATACATGTGAAAAGGGAGTGGGAAGTGGAAAGGGGAAACAGTGTGTAGTCCAGGCCAATCCGAGATGCATGTTTCATTAAGCAAGCCCCATAAGGGTCACAAACATTTGAATGATTGAGTCCTATGACAGAGGCTGAGAGGATGGGAGTTGGAGGATTGCCCAAGTGTCTGTGAGGAGTGGAGGTGGGGCTAGTTTGGTATCTGGTTTTGAGAGAGCTAATTAGGTCCAATAGCTTTTGATTCACTGAGTGTGCTCTCTGGTCAAAAATAATGGCACATCGGAGCAACCAGAGTGCATAGATGAGAAAAACTGATAATCTAATAGTTGCAAAGATTCCTGTTTCTATGGATTCTTGGAGATTGAAGATGGTATTTCTGTGCAAGGAAAGGCAGGAGTTGATGGCATGTCTCACTCCAAGCAGAAAGGAACACTTAAGTAGAAAGTGCTGGAGGGTTTCATTGTCATTTTTACAGAGCTGGCATATGGGAGAGATCTTGGTGAAACCCCTACGGTTGACCAAAAATTGATTTGTGGGGAGGGAAGATTGATTTTAAGGAGAAAATTGAGGAATTTTGCCTCCAAGGGACAACCTTTTGAATTTGTGGATTGAGCATTGGTAAGTTTGAGGAATGTAGAGACACAATGGAGAAATCTGATTAAAAACCTCCCAGTACTTTAGTTTGCCACTGATGGATGGTTATAACAAAGCCAGTCTTTTAAAGGATGTTGGCAATGAGTGAGGTCCATGACCTGGGTCTACCAATGAGAGGATGAGTGTCAGTGGGTGTGACAATGATATGCACAAGGTTGGCAGGAAAGTGACTTAGGAGTGTGAAGATAATGTAAGATCTCTGGATCAGAAGAGTGTCGATGGAGTGCAGGCCCAACCCATTGAGGTTTTTAGGAAAACAAGATCTTTTTAGGCTGATGGCCACAACCTTTCTGACCCAGAGAAAATGGTGCAAAGGGAATTGGATTTTGGATATAAAGGAATGTGTAGGTAGAACAATGGAGAGGTAACATGCTATTTTAGAAAACACTAAAAGATTGAGGAAGGTGACTTTCCCATAAAGGGAGAGGTAGGTGCCTGGGATAGTGCTGAGGGTGGATGATATGCTTTGATACAGATTGGTTTGGACCCATATCCTCATGTCCTTAGGAGACAGCATGAGGGGAATCCAAGGAAGTTGTGTGGTTTAGCATTGAAGGTGGAAGAGATTTGTTTACCAGTTGATAGTTGCCAGGCCGCTGATTTATCACTGCTAAATTTCAGCCTGTGTGTTTTGGTGTACCAGGTGAGGATCCATTGAAGCCTAGGGATGAGATCAACTGAGGAAAGGAAGACAATCACATCATCTACATAAGCAAGACATTTGATGCTTTTACCCAGTGCAGGAATGAGGCTGCCGGGGAGGTCATCTTCCAGCCTGAGCAAGAGGGGATTCAGAAATGCGGTGAACAACAAAGTGCTAAGCAGAGAGCCCTGAGGGATGGATATGTTAGGTGTGAAGCTGGGGGCAACTTTCCCATCCAGGGTAACTAGGATTTCTGTTGGACAGGAGATTGTGGATGGACAAAGGGCCTCTGGAATGTTCAGGTCCCTGAGGACACCAAGGAGCATTGATCATAACAGAGTCTAAGGTTGTCTGGATGTCTAGTTGGACAGCAATGGGCCTGCCATTTCGAGACCGCCTAACATGCTCGAGTGTGGCAGCCCCGAGAGTGGAGACAATCAAACTGTGAGGCAGTAAGGGCAGGGAGTATGAATTGTACTAGTGACTCTTTGATGGTAGACTCAATAAGTTTTATGAGCAGAGGGGTCATTGAAATGGGCCTAAGACTCTTGAGTTCAGTAGGTGGCCGATCTTTCTTGAGGAAAGAGACTAATGTTACTGGATAAAAACTCTCGATGATGAGAACCTGTGGCCAACTTGTTGATCATGTTGAGAGTAATGGGGATGGTGAACTGACTTAGGTGGAGGATAAACTTGGGGATAGCATGGGAACCAGAATGGACATGGTTAGGAAAGCTTTTCAGTTTGTTAAGTAGCATGGTCTGGGTAATGCCCAGATCAGAACTAACATTCAAGATTGATGGCATAGTAAAAGGAGGGATGTCGGCTTTGAGAAGCATGTGCTTGTAATTGATTGAGCTATTCTTGTCAATTCAAAAGACGACCTACATAATGTACTCAATGTTTTAAATGTAGAACTTTGATTTAATAATCAATGTTCAAAAAAACTCGTTTCTGAATCAATTATGGAAAAAAAAAATTTTCTGCAATTTTAGTTTGGGTGGATACCAATTTTTATACATGAGCCATTTTAAATTTTGTTAACTTTAGTATTATTTAATAATAAATATGTATATAGGTATAGAAAAAAAAACATTAAAAAAATGCGCACACACAATTTGCATAGCCTTACAAATGTTTCTTAATAAAGCATACAGCTACAAAAAAAAAATAGTAAGAAGAGATCATTCCACAGGACAGTAGAATGTCAGATGGTTGGGGTTTACTGTTTTTTCTGTTTTGATTTGCCTTGTAACTATGAATAGGCAGGCATTCATTTATTGTTCAAAAATCAGATGGCTCACTATGATATCTAGCTTTAACTAAATCTGCTTGGAATTTAAAAAAAATTCTAGGTTTCATCTGGCTAAGATTCAAACCATAGATCATTAGCAAATTAAGCTAATGTGTTACTACTATGCATGAAACATCTCAACATTTGTGTACATAATACAATCAAAAATTATTTCAATTATATTTTTAAAAAACTTAAATAATTATTGATATTATATATGTTTATATATTACAAATAATTTAATGGTGTCATATATATATATATAAACAAAATAAGAACACCTATTACAGATTATTGTTGTAATAATAATAAATACACTTTGTAAACATTCTCAACTGCTAAGAATTTTAAATTGGCTACAAAGAGATATCATTAAATGATACCTAAAGAACAATGAATTTTAATATTTGCATTTTGTCTATTAATTATTTCTATTTAGAAAAATTGTCTCCTTGATTTTCCTTACATTTTTAGTGTTATCCAGATTAGTAGTTAAATTACTTATTTTCTGATGTAATAAAGCTGCCAAACATTATTATATCATTATTTTCATATATATGTTTATATAAAAACTGATGTTATTTTAATCATTTCTCATTACAGGATTTCAATTTCCTAAAATATGAAGGATTGTATTTACTTACAATATTTTTTTTACTGTAAAAATAGTCTATTCACATAGCGCTGACTAGTATGTAACATTCTCAGATATCATATTTTTAAAATTATTTATCAATCTATTAACAAATGCACCTGAAAATGAGTGTATATCTCTACAAACACATTATCCACTATTAAATACCTTCATAGCATTTTACATTTAAAAAAAAGTTAACTTAGAATTGTTTTTAACAAGTTAAAAGACAGGATAATTTATTGTAAATGTTATAACAATTAAATTAGTTGTATATAGATATATTATTTTGCACAATTCATTCTAGGACAGTGAGATTTCAACTGCCTGATGACATCAACTAAAGGCTCTAAGAAAAATTTGATTTAATGATGCTTTATAAAATTCTCAAAAAATAAGGGCAAAATCATCAGATGAATCAAAATGTTCTTCAGTTTGCTGAAGAACATAATGTAAAACTATACTTCTATTAGAATGAACATTTAAAATGAATAATATAAAGCTTCCTGAAGCATTTTATGGGAAACATAAGCATTGTTTTCATGGAAAAAGCAAAACTAAAAGATTGTCTCAAAGACCTATTAAGAAATACAATAATAATTGCTTTTATTAGGATGATATGCTCCTCAAGATTCTGGAGAAACTTTTATTTTGCAGTGACAATGTATAAGAGTGATCAAATAGGAACTTGAAAAACATTTTAAAGGATGGTGAGCAAATATCTGAAGATAATCTTTAAGCGACTTGATGATTAGTTCTTATAATCATATTTGCCTATATCTGAATGGCAAAATTGATAGCAGTAAGGATCTTTTATTCTTTACCTTCCAGTGTTTTTTATTAATGTACATCAATCGTGCTCTGTCCTGTGGACAGTCCAGTGAGTAGTCACACCGCCAATTGTGTCTCCATTCTGATCTATTCTTTGCATATATAAGTCAACAAAATTTCAAATATTTTGATTTAAATATATATAAACGTCATCCACACATTAATTGGAATGTTTCTCTTACAATAATATCGTTATTAAAAAAGAGAATTTTTTTCAAGAAAGTGTAATTAAATGCATTCTGGGTAATAACAAAATCATTCATTATTTAAAAAAAAAAAAATGTTTGAATAGATTGTTTTAATTGAACGAAAGAAAGCAACCTTTGCATTTAATGAAGCAAAACAATAAATGAAAAAAAAAGAAAGAAACAAAGTTCTTCTAAAATAATACAATGATAAATTAACACAATGCATCGTCAAAGAATGGTGGGGGTGGGAGGTGCATTGATATGTAGGTTTTATAAATTTCATTCAAAAGCTTATTTTTTTTTAAAAAAAATTCTTTATATTATATAGATAATACTACAGCACCATACATAATTATATGGTTATTGTTTAGGTCATGTGACATTGAACAACCAAGTGGAAATTGAGCATACCAGTTGCATGATAATGCGATTATCTAATATTTGAGCATTAAAGTAAAAGAACAATTTCAGCTTCAAACTAGGGAACTCTAACTCTAATTTTGTCAGTCTATGGATTAATTTCATCACTGTTTCCTATGTTAGCACATTACTGTTATTAAAACAGGATGTGATGTGATGACATGAGGTGATGCCAGAAGGCTTGTGCATAAAATCCCAATCTAGTGCCTACTTATCCAATATCCCCAGACTAGTTTCTGGATTGTGGCCTTCGTCAGTGAGGAGCTTTGGATATGAGAGCACTGCACCTAGATGTTAGGATCTAATGGCTATGGTTGTTATAGAGCCAAAGACACCAAAATGTATGAGTAATGAATTGAGTTCAGACCCATATGACTATAGAAGCTATTGAGCTTAGATTGAAAATATTGTGTTTTCAATTTTATTCTCATAGTTTTGTAGTTAAATAGAGATAAAAGGTGGCTGCTGGAGGGTTGCATTAGATCCTAAGATCTAGGTGCAGTGCTCTCAGATCCAAAGCTCCTCACTGACGAAGGCCACAATCCAGAAACTAATCTGGGGATATTGGATAAGTAGGCACTAGATTGGGATTTTATGCACAAGCCTTCTGGCATCCATTGATTATTCTGGTTGGCACTGAGTGGCACTACTGTATGGAGAGTTTTGCCTGATTAATTACATTAATGGTGAACTCTTGGAAAGCAGATTTGGTGACTCTAAAGTGCTATTTGACAACAAAAGATAAATTTACAATGAATGTTAGCAATTTGTAGATAGACAAAAAAAATCACAATAAGATAATGATTTAAAGAGTTAATTGCCATGTGCATTTATCTGCCATGCTCAAGATCTGTGTTCAAATCTATGAAAAGATTGAATGAGCAAGTTAGATTTTTTTTTAAACTACCAAATCAAAGCAAGGCCAGACAACTATTCAATATTGACTAATAAAAATATACTAATTATTTATAGCTTGAAAGTTAAAAAAAATACAAGCAATTTAAGGTGGTAAGATAACAACTGTGGATACTAAATCAACGTTTATCATTACCTTTTGAGATCAAAATGAGTAAATATTTAATGATAAAGATTAGCAGTAATATGTATCAAAACAATTTAAAGATTTTGTGTCTATGGATTCAGATACAATCAGCTTCCAACTATTTTTCTTACGTTAATATTTAATGCTGTAAATAAAATTACAAATAAATTTATATCTATAGTATTAATTTATACTGTAGCTCAGCAAATTTTCAATAATGTCTGCAAAAATATAAAGTCCTTAACAATTATCAAATAGGAAATGTGAAATCTGCTTAACTTCAATGAGAATCAATTTTAAATATGCAGAAATTGATGGTCAAGCTACATACCAAAATTCCTAAATAATAAAAACATGCAGAAATTGTTGGTCAAGCTATATATCAAAATTCCTAAATAATAAAAATATACTAGATAACTGGAATAATATAATAATATTAATGATAATTAAAAAAGATAAAAATAAATTAATATTAGAAATTTCAAAATAAAATATTTATCAAGATCTTTATAAATCATCTAATAATACTATATCAAAAACAGCAATTATCAACTGTAGTCTGTAAAAAGTTAATGGAAACCTCAATCTCATTGACAGATCAATTAACTTAGTATTTTATAAAATCTAATGATTTACATAATCTCTCTATATTTTTAATTAACTCTGTTTCCCATTTTATTATAGAAAGTAATAATTATTAATATTATCAACATTAATCTTTTTAGTATCATTATTATCAATATTGTTTCACTTTCATTTTAATAAATATTTTTTTCCATTGATAATAATTCTGACTCCATGTCATGGTGTTCAACAGCTTCAATCACACAAGAAAATTTATTATGAATGAACTAGCAAATCGCATTGAAACTTAAGTTAACCAAAAGTTCAAGATTAATTTTAAAATGTTTATAGTATAGATGATCATATCTAAGTCTCAAAAATGTTATAAAAAACACCATTATTTAGCATTACATACAGATTTGACTCTATAAACATTTTTTTGTGTAATTAAAAATGTGGAACATTAGAAGAATATTTACTAAAATATAACAGCAGTGATTAGATCACGTGATGACTCAAAATGGATAATATTTATTATTTTCTGTAATAAAATGAGAAACAAAGTTAAGTAAAAATAAATAAAAATTATTTATTTTATTAGATTTTGTAAAACAAACAAAATTATTAGTTAGTCTACTAAGGAAAATAAGATTTCTATTAATCATTCAAAGAGTAATAACTGACAATTGCTGATTTGATATGTTAAGTCAATGACATTATTAGAATTCTTTTAAAACTCTTTGGGCATCATAAATGACAGAATAAACTTCAATTTTAGTTCTTTAGCTATCAGATGAAAGCAATAAAATGACTAAAGAAAAGTAATGTTCAGGTGAGTATTTCAAAAAAGGAAAAAAATAGTGATTTGGAATAATGAATTATAAGTTAGCATCTCTAAATACTTGATAGGATTACACTAACCACTAAATAAAAACTCTTTTTCTATGGTAAAAACTGAAATAAAAGTGTTGTACTAATTTTATTGTGCTAAATTCAAAAATGCATTTTGTTTTGCTGTATCACATCTGGGTAATTGGCAATAATGCAAAATGTTATTTTGTCATTATGAAAATTTTTTGATAACTTAATATTGATTGAATTGAATATATTACATATAAATGTTAGCATGTGACAGGCAGTCTTATTTTTTCCTAAATTAAACACAAATAAAAGCTGCTTTGTAAACAATAAGGTTATGGTTTACATATTGCTTTCTTA
Organism: Epiperipatus broadwayi; assembly: GCA_028023455.1. NCBI lineage: Eukaryota > Metazoa > Onychophora > Udeonychophora > Euonychophora > Peripatidae > Epiperipatus > Epiperipatus broadwayi. Next base: position 223,322 of record JAQFVV010006396.1, on the reverse strand, counting down.
TATTTAAGTCAACGAAACTGAAATGGTAAATGCATACTTTAAATCAGTGGTGCCAGTAACACGTTAATTGAAATAAAAATTGCAGTTATCCATAAATAGTTCTATTAAGTACATAATCAAGAACATTTAAGGAAAAAATGAACATCTGTAAACATATTTATATATACAGAAAAGCAACTTTTTAATAAAGCAAAAAATAAATAAATCCAAGAAAATATTAAAATTGTCATGCTTGTAGTAAAATATATGCCTGAATATGCTATTTAGAAAAGATATTAAATACCTGAGATTTCATGAAGGCTTCTACAGGTATGAATATATCTTTTGATGTTTAAAAATTTTTCTTTTCAGAAATTTGTCAATTTCATCCTTAGTTTTTTTCTCTTTAAGTACAAAATTATATATGCAGAGAAGAGAGAAATAACACACAAGCCAAACAACTTAGCAAGCAAAATAAAAGATACGGCGAGGAATAGGCTATACAGCTGATAAGACATTTGGATATTGAATTCTTTTTTGTTTTTCTTATTGTAATTGATAACATTGACTATACAGAAATAGCAGATATTGTAACGATTCTTCTGCTCATGCCATTGCATAGATAGTGCAAATAGCATTGCTTTTCATTTAGCATAGTGTATGTGCCTATATAAATGTTCAATAATTAAGTAAGAGAAAATAAAAACAAAGACAGCAAAATGCAGTATATATTTATTATTTGTTAAATAATAAATATATTAAACTATAAAAATCAATAAAAAATCTAATAGATGAGACTATTGAATATATATAGAAACATACACTATGATAAACAGTGCATTTAATCTTTTTAAAAAGGATTTCAAATAATTTATAATATTGTCATATATTATATAATTAACATTATTTAATATTTACTTTCAATTTGTTAAATAAAAACTGTAGCAATAACTAAGATTAGAACAGAACTTCCTAGGTCTTTATAGGTATTACTTTCTGTGCACTTCTGATACACTAGCCATAGTGCTATTAAATTACTTATAATAAAAATTTCATGAATAAAGATTAAAATAAAGTTTTTATATTCGCAATAATGCACACATGGATACAAATGAAAGTAAAAAAAGCCCAGAACATGAACTTGTTGGATCATGTCTTAAGCACATCTGATAAGTAATCTTGAAAAGAAATATCAGCCCAACATTTCCAACTAAACATGATATATCTTGAGTTTAAATATCTTGCAGAAATAGAGCATTTGTAATAAAAAATACAGGATTCTGAAAAGTATTAAAAATTATTTATCTATTCTCCCTATATAAAATCAAAAGTGATGTAAATGACAATTTTCTGCAAGGACATTAAATCGGAATTATTTTAAATTCTTATTTTACAAGTAATTTTATACTTGTTAAAATATATAAATGTAACTTTTTAAATTTTTTACCGAGATTGAAAGTTGGGGAAAACATAAGAAATGAAACAACAAATTTATGTATTGGTTAAATCGGGATTATTTTAAGTTGTTAAAATACAGGCTTATTGTGTTTCATAAATGTTCTTCTATAGTCTTTAGGAAACTTTCAGATTATAAATGTTCTATGTAGATTTATTGTGTTACATAAATGTTCCCTAGTCTTTATTACTAAGATTGAAAGTTGGGGAAAGCTTAAAATATTTGAATTTTTTAGCATTTTAAATTAATGTTATTATGTCGGATAAATGTTCTACAATCTTTATTGTTGACATTGAAAGTTATTTCAATCTTTAAGCATTATGTATTTTTTTTTTATCTTTTGAAATTTTTTTTTATAGAAGTGACATTAATATATATATATAAATGTAACTTAAACATTTATTTGTTTTTAATTCTAGATTAAAGCTAATGTTTTTATAATTCTGTATTTAAATAAATGTTATTATGTTAGATAAATGTTCTTATAAACACCATTAAATCAAGTTCTGATTTATCTGACAGAATTACATTAGCCTGCCAGCCCAATGATGTAGTCTGCACTGAAGATGTCAGGGGAGGAGCCTAGTAAATAAATAAATGAACATGTAGTACTGATATGTCACTAGAAATAATAATACTAAATGAATAACTAAAATCTTAAGTTGAATCGCAAAATATTGTAAAAAATCTAGGAAATGATCATGTGTGAGATGAGTGAATAAGATAAGGAAGTTTGGTAAAGTGATACGGAATTAAACTTAGAGACTATCCTCTAGTTGATTAATAGGGCTGAAAATGATAATGATTGCTTTCTGTATCAGTAGGACATCAATTACCTGAACTGAGTAGCACCAAAATTGATTCAGTTAATCAAATAACAAATTTGGATAATCAACATATATGAGAAATATCTAGCTTTTCTAAAAAAAAGAAAAAAAAGAAATTAGCCAATGATTAAATTATTGGTACAATATTGCAGTCTGAAATAAAAGATCTATAGTACTCTAAAAAATAGTAATAATTGATAGGTAAAGATTGAAAATAAATGACATCTTGTTTTTCTTCATGCATTTAACCTGTTAACCACTTAAAGATTATATCCTAAAATTGACTATGTTAAAACTTAAATGCATGCATACAATAATTGAATTTACATAATAATAAATTAACCTATTCACTGGGATTTGAACTTAGGATTTTCAATGAGGATGAATATAGACTGAAAATCCTAAATTCAAACCCCTCTATTTATAATAATAGATTTAATAATAATAAAAAAAATACACAAAAATACTTAAAAAAAAAACAACAAACTAATTTGATTTAAATATACATTTACTTAAAAGGAAAATGCAGTAATGTATTTAATTGGTGGTTGAAATGTCTAGTAAAACCTTACTAGCCAGTTGTTGATTGATCTTGTGAGTGATTTTTTCTTTCACCATTCCTTTTTGTAGAGTTATTGGAGAGAGATTCAGCAATAGGTTATTTATTAAAGACTTTTATCTTATATATATATAGAAAAAATATATATGATACCTGATAATTATATTTTGAATGATAATCTTCTAAATTATATTACTAGAATTGATTTCTAGTAATTATTTAAGCTTTTATATATATATAAGAAAATAGGCTCATCATAATTTGTGACTGTTATATTTAATATACATACATTATATGTACTATTTATTGCAAACCAAGGTTGCAGAGTATCATCAAAAATTAGATACACAAACTTTTTTGTCTCTTCTCTTTACCCCTTTCTCTCTATTTTGTTTTAACTTTCTGACTTCATTCATTTAGGTTAATATAAAGTTTGTTACCCTCTTATGCTATTAATCATTTCAATCCTAACTGTTAAAGTGAATTATGTATCTGAACCATGTTTCTATCCTTTAATTTTATGTCTTTTAATTATATGCACAATAATTTTAATTGAAACCTCTTTTATTTGCTTTCAAAACTCATTTTCTTTTTCTGGATTTAGAATGATCATACTTATTTGCAGCATTTGTTGCTGCTAATGTAAATAGTAAAAATGTTTTGAAAAAGCCCATTTATAATATATTTATTTTGAAGTTATAAATAAAATAAAACAAATAATTAAATGACAAAAGTAATAAATAATTAAAAATAGATTATTGAATTTTTTTATGATGGATTGGTGGTGATTTAAATAAATAACAATAATCAATGTTCGTTTACTTTTGTCAACACTAACAAATTCTATAAAGAATACAATTAAAGCATTTTGGAATGTCATTTCATTTTATCTTTTTTTCCAATGAAACATTTTTTGCATTAAAGCATTATTTCTTTCTTTTGAAAACTTTCTCATTAAATATCATCACTATCTCTGTTTCATAGATCATTATTCAAATTCACAAAACTTTAAAATTTAAAGATTGTACTAGTAGAGTGATAGACTTAAGAGCTAAAAGTTGGTGATCAAAGTTTGACTTGTCACTTCTGGTATCTGCATGTCATATTATATCTTTAGCATCAACCCATTTTTGTATATGCTAAATAAAATGAATATTTAAATTACTAACATATGTTGGACTATTTCTGTCATCTGATATTGAATATTTTAATGTCTTTAAAAAAATTCAAACTTTATTTACGCTTTTCAAATACAATCTATTGTTACTAATAACATACAGGTTAGAATATAACACAATGTTTTGAATAGTATTCTTCTTCTCTCTTCTTCAGGCATTATTGACCTGACCAGTGAGAGTACTAGCATGGGACTCAAACCTAGATCTTTAGTTTCATGAATGTTGAATTTAAGATGATACTTTAACTAATTAAACGCCTCAAATTCAATATTCATGAATCTATAGATCCAAGTGTGATTCCTATGCTAGTACTGTCACTGAACAAACCAGAGAATAATATTACTCAAAACAATCTGTATGCTATTTTTTATTCAATATTTAATATCAGATAATAGAAATAGTACAACATATAATTACTACTAAAATACCATCATTACAAACCTTCAGACTTGTGAATATCAGTATAGTAATATTTTAATTTTCTACAAAAATAGCATAGTAACCATTCACATAAGTAACTTCAACAAAATAAATGTAATCAATGTCACACTTGAGTGAAATCAGATCTCTGGAGTGTATTTGAAGCTTTCACCAGGTAAGTTTTTATTTTAATAAAAATTGCTGTAATTATAGAAGTTTTGAACATGAAACATAGTGATTAAAAATTAGATGCTTATTATGTGTAGATTTATAACTGCCTGTGAAAGTGTATAATTTGTACAGCAATGATACCTATCATTTCTCAAACTCATTGTATAATCATTTAATTTGCACTTATTAAAGTGCACAAATGGAATAGCTTAACAAAATAGATATTCCAAAATAAATTTTTAGGTAGTTGGTCAAGTGCCTAAAATTTTAAAAAATTCTAGATTTGTATAATGATTTATAGAACCAGAAATTGAAATTATTTAATGAGTAATGATTAAGAAGATATCTTAAATAAATTATTAATGAAATAACTGGGAAGATGATTTTATAAACACTAAACACATCTATAGACACAAGCTTTTAAATTAAAGACAATCATATCTTAATGATGTCATGTTGAGTGGTTAGCACATCTATCTGCCATGTTCATGACCTGGCTATTTGGGTATAAGCTAGTGAACTTTCAAATTTTTTTTCAATTCATAAGTAGGATTCTGAAAGGTAAATGAGATTATATAAACACTTTCAATAGAGCAAGCAGAATCAGTAATTACATTTGATAAAATAGTATATTCCATATTGAAAATGCAAAGAGCATGGATAAAAGGCTATTGACTTCTTTGAAAAATAAAAAAATCAGGAATATTTCATAAGTGCTATTGAAGTAATTAACATCTCATATATAGATAGTAGTATTAATTCATATTTGCCAAGTAAAAAATAAATATTTTAAGCAAGACTCCAGGTATAGATAGTATTATTCCAGAAAACAGTAAAAATAGATCTTTATGTTTTAAAATTGTTACTATTAATAAATATCTGGGAAGAAGAAAAGCTGAGCTCAAAATGGGAGAAAAAGCTTCCAAAACTGGTTTGTCAGAGTATCATTTGTAGATAAATTTTTGAGCTGTATAATCGCTGAAAAAAATTAAGATATCCGATAACACAAACTTTTGTAGATGATCATGCTAATTTCAGATCAGATTATTCAATCATTAAGCACATTATTACACAATACATCATCATATATAAATAATAAGGATTAACATCTAAATTAAGCAAAAGTAAGTTTGCTTAACCATGAACTAAGTTATATGAGTAAATCTATTTATGATAACCACATATTGTTATATGAGTCATTTAAAGAAGCTTGGGAAACAAGATAGGTTCCAACTTTCACTTTTATCATTTATAATAGTGTTGAACTTGACAATGTATAGGGCTATATATATATATATATAAGGATATTCAGTAATAGCTTACTTTTTTTAAACTCTTGGATGGATATTTGCTATAAAAACTTAAACCAGTGAGTACAATAGCTTTCAGATAATGATGCAATTGTGATAAATATTTTAAGAATATTTTCCCCAGCTTATTACTAAGGATATATTCTACAGTTTTTTAATGTTTGTCTTATATATTTTGTAAAGATATTATTTTATAATTAATCCACCAATTCATGTTTAATTATTTTCCTATCTTTCTCAAAAAAAAAAAAAAAAAATATTGTTTTTAAATATGTATATATGCCAATTATATCTTCCATAGGAATTATTAGTGTTGGAATTTTGCAGATAATAGCAAGAACATTAATTCGACAGATAAATGGATGATTATATTGATTTATTATAATAAAAATTTAATTAATCCCACAAATTCTCTGCTTTCTTAATGATTATAATCTTTTTGCATAATTTTTCAAAAATTGAAAAATTTGCTTTTTAAATACATTTAATTTAAAATGAGTTTTTTTTTATTTAAAAAAAAAAATCATATTTCAAATGCAATTGACTTTTAAATTGACTTTATTGTTTTAAATATATATTTTTTTAATTTAAAAAAAAGGAGGACTTAAAATCGGGTAAGAATTTACAGTTTATAAGAATTTAACATATTACTATTATTATAACAAATTTAATTAAAAAACAACAACAACAGTTTTATATATATATAATAATACAGTTCATATTAAACAGAAATGTAAATTATTTCATGATAATGTTTTGTTATCAGAATTCACAATTGATATTCAAAATAAAAATAAACAATGGGGATACAGCTCTTGGGTAAGTGGCATTTTCCACAAGAATAGATAAGATTGGTTGTTTTTTTTTTTACAATCATTCATTCAACTAATCAATTTTATTTATCTAATAATGTTTATTATTTAATTAAAAATAACAAATAATCATCCCCCTCTGATAGCTGAAGACTGGGCACTTAAAAAAAAATCAAAATTTTGCTTTAGAAATTGTCAGCTACTTGAAAAAATTACAAGTTTCATCTGGATTTGAATCCCAATAATAAATAGGAATAGAAGAACAATGCACTATCTACTACACAATGAGATTTTTCTTGGTGTTCAAGATCCTACCTGTAGAGAAACAACAATTGTCAAATGGAAGAGTATTTTAATATTACAATCTTCAATTTCTCTAACTAAAAAAAAAAAAAAAAATTGAGTGATTATTGTTCAAAAGTTCATAAGAAATTCAAGTATAGGAAGTGTCAATTGGAATCACAAATGCATAGATGCTGAAGTCTAAAATCCTTCACTCCAATACCGCATTAAACAATATAAGGCAATTCATCTCAATTATGCTTCATGCAAATTAAGCAATGTTGATAATAACAAAGTTTTTTTTTTAGGATCTAAATTTTAATTCACCATATTTTTTAAACATTTATTGAAAAGTTTTGAGTAATTAATGGACACTTGATAGTTCAGTTATATTTACACATCTCCTAAATAATTTCTGGCTTTTGATAATGTTTTATCCATATTTAGTTTCTGGCTACTAGGCTTTGTCACTGAGAAGCTATAAATCTTCATCTTTCACTTTTATACTAAAACTCATATTATCTATTGGGAGGGGGGGGGGATGAAATAGTCCAGAAAAGTGGTATAATAGTCTCAGGTGCAATTAAAAGTAGTTGGACAAAAATAAAGTGCAGAAAAAGAATACAGATTTTTAAAAAATTTAAAAACTGTTCATACATTTATCTGTTATGTAATATAGAATTAAGATCTTGTAATTACTTTATTTTCCAAATAAATACATAAATACAAGTTATAACTAACAAGCAATGAGGGTATCATGCATTATCAAGTAATCCAACATGCATCAGCATGAATTGTTTAAAATACGATTCTATAAATAGATGACATGTATAAAATGTAATTCACAATGAGTAATATCTTACTATGTTATTTATCATCAACATTTAGTTATCAAAAATCTGACTAAATGCCTATATAGATAATTATATTATGCCATTAAAGCAATCAAAATATCAGAAACTATATACTGAATGAGAGACTATTTGAACAACTCAGTACTACAAATAATGAAGAATTCAATTGCTTGCTGCTTCATACAGAAATTCATTAGCTATCAAAAAATACCTGCTTGGATCAGTTTTATAAACTGTGACTCAGTACTAGAGTTCCTAAAAAACAAAGATGATGCTTTATGAGCCAATTGATTCTAAAAATGACAACTTATGTGGCTGACTTGTTTAATAATGAAAAAAAAAAATCTACAACTCCAAGTTGCTAAACTGAATTTAATCAAAATAAAAACTTATTTCAGCATTTGTGGTGAAATGATTACAAATGAAATTTAGAATGTGGGGAATTCAGCTAGTTTCAAATTTATCAACACTAGGAAATCATAATGAAGATTTGCTTATCTATTGTTAATATTGGGAAGCTTCCCATTCTGTCTTCAATTAACAATTTGAAGATATTGTTAAAATGAATATAACCAATTGGGTTTTACATATTTTTTCAATTATAAATACAAAAAAAAAATCTCCAAAATTACAAGAACTTATAAAAGTAATAACAAATGTGGAATTTAAATTTATTTTCAAAAACAGCTACCAATAGTTCTGACTACATAACCAGATTCTAGATTATAGGCTATAATATAAGTTTTTAATTGTATTTCCTTCATGCTATTTAATGTAAAGTAGATTAATCATAAATCTGCTAACTAAAAAAAAAAAAAAACCAACGACAAAAAATCTTCTTTTTCAATCACATTGACATAATTCCTTTTAATATTAAGTTATTTACCAAAAACACTTATCAAAGTTTTTAACTCTATGATTAATTTCATCCATTATGTTTCCATTTGTATTAATAATCTGACCAAGAAATTTGTAGATGTAAAGTTCTTCTAATTCATTATAATCAATATTTATTTTCTCCTTGTGCAAAAATCATTGAACACTACTTTAGTTTTTCAATTTTAGTCCTAATTTCTCATTTTCATCTGACAATTCTTGCAACATTTCCTAAAGCTCTAAAGCATTATTTGCAAAAACAATCACTTCATCTTCAAAATCTAGATGACTTAAATAATCTCTATTTTTTTAACTTCCTTAGCTTCTCATTTTACATTTTAATTCACAAAATATTTCCTGTAAAACCTCTGTAAAAAGTTTTGGAAACACAAAATCACATTGTCAGACACTCTTCTCAATATTAATCATTTTAGTATCACTATGTAATCAAATTATTAATGCCACCTTTTAATAAATATTCATCAGAATATGACAATATTCTGGGTATTTAATACAATGTTTTAATCACCACTGAAATATTTATAGAATCAAATGCTTTTTCATAATATACAAATCCAAAGTATAATGGCAACCTGTACTCATTGTTTTTTTTTCATAACTTCTTTCAATATTTGAATATATGATCCATGGTGTTAATTAAAATCCAAAGTTTACTACAGATGAATTGTAATTATATGGATGAAGATTTTGATAGAACTGATACAAGATGGGTATTTTTTCTTAAATATCAATGTCACTATTGCATCATGCCAATCAAACTGGCAGCATCTTTATCATTCAGATATTTAATTTATGATTTTGTCAACAATTTTTCTATTTCTTCATCTGCTTCTTTTAAGACATCAATTATAATTCCATCATTTCCTGGAGTTTCCCCCATTTTCATAGATTTAGTTACATATCTCACTTCTTCATTAAAAAGATGGGAAATTCAGAAGATGTAATAACTATAGGGGATACTTTATTTATTTTTAATTACTATATAATTCTTTATAAAACTCTTTGACTATTTCATGATGTCATCTCTCTTTTTGGTAATAGTTCCATCTTTTCTTTTTATTGCAGAAATAATTTTCCTTTCAGCTCAAAGAGACTTTTATTCACTTCTATAGTTTTCTTATCATTTCATAATTATATTTTCTTATATCATTCTTAACTCTTTTTTGTATCATTTTACAAAATTTTACATATTCATTTCTTCTTAATGAACCATTTTAAAATGTTCATATTTTTCCTTTTTCCATATATTGTCTTATCTCAGCAGAGAATCTACAGATAAATTGCTTTTTTGTATGAGCTATCTTATAATTCTTAATAAAATATCAGCTATGTTCTTATTGATTTCATTCAAATCTGAACCATTTTCTAAATCTGCTACTATTTTAAAATGATTTGCAAGTTCTAATTTAAGTGTGCTGTAGTTTTTCTAAAACTTAGACAATATCTTCTCTCTAGTTTTACATTATCATTTTGCTTACATTTCACTAATTGATGATCATTTCCTATGTTGAATCTATTAAAAAAATTACAAGCTTAAAAGTACAAATATAATCTAATTCTGCTATATCTTCACTTGAATACTTCCATGTCCATTCCTGTTTACCCCCCCCCCCCAATGTATTATATAATTTTTTCTTTTTTCTGCAAACATCACAAGTCTGTGTCCTCTCATTTTTATTAACATAACCTAAGTCATTCACAATATTTTAATCTTTCAATCATTTTCCACTTCTAGCATTAAAATTTCACATGACAATTTTAAAATGTTGTTTGGTATGATCAAAAAACATTTTGTACATCCATATAAAAATCCTCTACTTCTTCATCACGATGAGAACTTGAAGCATAAATCTGAAATTATCTGCATTTAATATCATTCATTAATTTGAATAACTAATCTTTCTACTCTGTCTGATATATCATCAATCTCCCTGATGTTATTTTTCCATTTTTTATTTATAATAAATTCTATTCCATTCATGCTTTCAATATTTGTACTTTTGTAGTACCACTTTTTAAATCAAACTCTTCATTTTTCCTTTTAACTTCGAAGTCTAACAATGTCCCAGCTAATATTAGATAATTAATCTTCCAATTCATACAATCTTCCTTTACTTAAAGTGATCTGCAGTTTTAAGAATATCATCATCAAATGGCAGCCTGAGTCAGCAATCAGATTTTAAGCACCCTCTTCCTTAGACTGCAAAATGCTGCATTGGCATTGACTACCTGGGATTAAGAATCATCACTTTTATTATTTAGCCTTATAAGGGTTGCTCATAGTGACTGCTGATTGGATTAATTACGTTGTCACTAATTTACATATTATCTAAAAATTAGTCCAATCGATTACATTCTGTATCTATAATATTCAACTTTCTTTAAATATCATTAATGATGATATAAAATATTGTATCTACTTTCTATGTGATAAAAGTTGCAGAACGTTTCTAAAAAGCTCTACTTGTTGATCATTATATATTATTAACAAATATTTATCTAAACCTGTGATCATTTTCATTTTGCGACTAGTGTTCCACTTTCTATAAAGTTATGTATATTTCTTTACAATGTAGACCCTTGTAAATAAGCTTGGCCATTTTAATTCGAGGGAAAAAGATAATTACAAAAGAATGTAACAGTCAGAATTAAGGGAACCATATAAAATGAAGAATGAAAAGTGGTTGTATTTTTTTTTTTTTGCATAATCCCATTATCACAATTAATTTACTGAGATGACTGGTAGCATGAAACGTTCCCAACAATTAAGTCCTGTTATCTTATGACTGAAGTCAGAGTGTATGTATATACATATACAAACTAAACAAACGACAAAATTTTTGATTATAAAAACTTTTTTGTTGTTGTTAAAATACACTTTTAAATAATAAAGTAAAAGTAGAAATCCTTTAAAAGAAGATATTCATAGCTAAATGGTTGATTCACAAGGTAGTAATTACAGTCATGTGATTAAAATTATTATTATCATATTCAAAGGTGCTCAGTAACCGTATGAAATGAATATTAGTACATGATAGTGAGAAAACTATAATGATTGCTTTAAGCAAAAATAATACCCACTCTTCTTGAATTAGATGATATATTAAACTTGATTACTGCTTGTATTTTTTTTTCTTTGCCGTCATTTTCAATACTATCTTTTTATTATTATTTGTAAAAAAACACACACACACACATTCAAGGAAAAAAAAAAATCATATTTCATTTGCCACATTGAAATTCGAAGTGAAGAGGAAGAAATGTGTTATGCTTACTTAAACAGCCTAAGTTCCCAATAGTAAGTCTTCCACAAGTATTTATTTTAATAAATTGCCTTTAACAATAATTTAATAGTAGTTTGAAAAGCTTATTTAATATGCAGCAGAAGATTGTCATTAGCAAGACAGATCCCACCTTTCATTATTAATGATAGAATGAAAACAAATATTTACATTAAACATATACACATACATATGAGTAAAGTGTTCTTTTAAAATAACTCTTTTCACATACAATACATATTGAATATCCCAATATGAATACGATATATCCCAGTACTTTCAGATTTTACATCTTTGCCTTTTTTTTTTGTCAAAAGGCAGTAGAAGTAGCTTAGCAACAAAAAATATAACACTCTTACAAAACAAGACCACTTAATCATCATCGGTGGTAGGTTTTCATCTCATGTCACGTTCTTAACGTAATTTATTCTAGCATCTTAATATTTAGAAATACATGACAACTACTAAGTGCATCTTCATTAAAAATTTATGTCAAAATGTTGGCAATAATTATTATTAATATATTACCCATTTTTTTTCTTTTTTTAAATAAAATATTTAATAAAATACTCATTCTTCTTTACCTGTAAATCAAAACAATTGCACAGAAATTGTTGATATATATATATATTTGTGGAACTGTTCTTTAATATAATCTTTGCAAAAACACTTCATAGTATGCTGATAAAGTTTACTTATATAATAAGTGCTTCTTGGAAAGCCTTTTGAGTGGCAGAAGTTTCAATGTTGGATTTGTTGCCAGTTTAAGATGGTAGTAAAAAGAAACACCATAGCATTTTCATTTCAGCCTATAACTTTGTATCATTTAGTCCAGCCTGCACTGTCATTTAGCATGTTGACAATAGCATTCTATAGATGGTATAAGTGTGATTACATAGTGGAAAATTTAGAATTTTTACCATTTATGTGAATTATTTAGTGATAAAATGATTTATGTCAACAAAACATCATCTTTCCCTGCATACATTCAACCTATGCTTTTAGGATTAATCAATAAAGATAGCAGATACATTATCTAAATTCCTGGACAAGTTTGTTATTGTTACCAATAAATTTTCTCTATTTAGATTAACACAACTGGCAGCTATCTTTAATTACTTTATACTACTAAGCTAATAACTTGAAATTGTAAAAAACAACAACTTAAGTTTTGGAATGAAACCAAGTTATTTATTTATTTATGCATATATAACACTAGGCCTGGAACATTATATTTTTATGTCTTCAATTTTATATTAATTAAAGCATTTTCCATTCTTTGTCTAGGATAGTATATACTAACAACAACATATCTTTTTTTACTTACATTCAGCATATACTTTTTTCCAAAATCATATGAGATCATTAAAGTATCTACTTATTGGGACTAGCATCAGATCTATGTAATTATATAAGCTAGTTAATCTGTGTGGAAAACCTTAATTTGCTATTGAATTTCAGCCTATTAACTTAATAATTTAAAGAAGGTAAAGAAGACTGCTACATGCACAAATGTAGACAGTCCAAAACTCCTCACTTATAAAGGCCTTGCCAAAAATTAGTTTGGGGATATAGACTGCAGTACTACTGTTATAGCATTCATTCATTAATACATAATTTTAAAATAAAATTCAAGTGATTATGTCTCTGAATGATTACAATGTTAAAATAGTCTCCAGCTTAATTATCTAAGTACAAATTAAAGTGATTATGTCTCTGAATGATTACATTGTTAAAATAGTTTCCAGCTTAATTATCTATGTACAAATTATCTTTAACATGTAGACATCTATTACAATTTTTCTAATGTATTACATAGATTGTCTGAATCCAGAAATAACTCTAAAATAGAGTAAATAAACTGTTTACTGCTTAAGTTTTTTTTCTATTCAAAGTATGCATATCCATGGATATAAGATTGCAAGATAATAAAGAAGAGGCCTAGCATGAGAAAAATTTTGAATTATAAGCAGACAATTATTTACAAGTATGAAGTGCAGTGATCTAAAAAATCTATCACATGGTAATCTCTAATTAGTGAAAAATATACGTCCCCCCCCCATCACATATGGGTATTAAAATTTTAATCGGGAAGGAGGATAAATATTAGTTTTAACAAAAGAAAATCTAGATATAAGATCGATAATATCATTGAAGTTAATAAAAATATCAAACATTCTATGATTACAATTTAAAGGATTATTATTTTTTATTAAATTAAAAAGATTAACAATGTGTTTTTAATAATTCTGAATATATTTTAGAAAAAATGTGAAGTATTAAATTAACAGTAATTATTATATGTGAATAATTTATAAGATATAATGTATACCTATTAATCATGAATTATAATCTTTAATGAATTTATCAGAATGAGTATATATATATATGTATTACTTATAAGCATTTATTGCATATTTAAAAAGTAATTTAACCAAATTGATTCATTAGTTAGACAGAGGCTAAACTCTCTATATAGTGATGTTTAGTGATTTGATTCATTATTGTATAATACAATATTATGATACTGAAATTCTAGTTAAGATTGAAGAGCAATCAAAAGTATTGCTATCTATAAGAGCAATACCAGGATATCTGTTTAGTCTTTTTGTAAAATCAATAGAAACTAAAGCGTGATAATGCTCAATCGTAGATGATGATTTTTAACTTATCATTTTAGTATGAAAACATAAACATTTTGATAAAATAGGGTTGGGACTAATCATAAATTATTAAAGTATATAGTAATAAATATAATGATATTTTTTTATTCATTTTTTGACTGAAAATTCTTTGGATATAGTATGCTTATGAAAGAGGAAAAAAATATGATTCTATATTCATTTTAAGTGTAAATGTGAATCAAAATTAGATTCAGGACAATTTAAATATATCTTTTTTTTTTCTATTCCTCTACATTGCTTTTATCAGGATGCTTAAATACTTCTGTTCAAAATATTTGTGTACTGTGAATGAAAAATGAAGGATAAATAAACAACTCCAAAATATAGTCAAATATTAAAAAAATTCTTAAAATTTAACTTTAATAAAATATCTCTCTCTCGAAAGTTTGAAAAGTTTACAGAATAAAAATAAGTAAATAAATAAATAAAATGGCATTAGAATAGGAAAATTATAACATCAAACCTAAAATTGTTTTACATAAACTTTAAACATTAAACTGCATTTTAACTAAATCTTGCTTTGCAGAATTATTACATTCAGCCCAATATGAGAGTGTTTAATCCCAGACATATTGAAGAAATCAGATCAAAAAGATTTAAGTTAAATCACATTATACGCTGCATTTGAAATACTGCTTTCCCCCAGATTTTAATCATCATATTAAGTATTTAAAATTCAAGGATATACATCATGTATTCTTATATTATGAATATATAATAAACTGTATATCCTATGGTCAAATAATACTAAACTTGCAGGTGGAAAACAATTCCATTCAATTGGTCATGCAAATCACATTCTCCCAATACATAATTTTCACTGGTTAGCCAATCTGATCTTTGAGTTTTATAAAAAGGTGATAAAATATATACGAAAAAAAAAAGTATTATGGTTTCTAATAAATTTATATGATTTTCTATTTCTGCAACTTTGAAATAGCAAAAAGCTAAAACTAAAAATAAGTCTTCAATTGTTTACTATAGGCAAATGCATCTTCAGTCTCCCATTCAACTACTTAAAAAAATTTAAAATTTTTACAAGATTCGAATCCAAATTTGAGGAAATTAGATGAATGAGAAACTTCTCATAAAATAACATTATCTATTTAATTTTCATTGCATAAACCAAATATATAAGAATTGTTAAAAGTTGGTAGCAATATCCACTAATTGTTATTATATATATTCTTATTAAAATAATCTTCATAATTTTTTTTTTTTAATTTAGAAATGGACTTTTTTTTTTTATGTATGTCAAAACTTAACATGATTTTTCTAAATTAGGTTTGCCATATTAATTTTACATCACTTTAGTTATGAGTCATCCATGCAAAGTGACTTTTTTTAAATATTTACTTTCTTATTCACTATATAAACTGCTCAATTCTATTAAAATATAATTTCTGATAGTAATAAGAGTAAAGAATGGAGTAGTAAGCAAAGGTAATCTATTATTCTAAATATTTTCAATTGCATATCAATACATAAAAAATGTTAAATAAAATTATATATATATACAGTTATATAATTTATTCTGTTTTTTCACACATTTTATAATTTATTTTCTCCTTGTACTTTTGTCATCTAACTGGATTTATGATCAAATTTATAATAATTGCCTTATATTTCATTAGACCTGTCTTAGCCTTTTAATCAGTTTAGTAATTAACAATAATTAGCAATAAGTGGTTATTCTTTTACCAGAGGCAAAATTTTAATTATTTACTACCGGTGACCATGATTTTAAAAATTTGATTTACCTATTAACATTTGTTAATTTTAAATTACATACATATATTTAATATTTCAGATTAAGATTCCATTTTAAATTTTATGTTCATTTTTCGATTTATTTTGCAAGCCTGTACCATCTCATTCATTACATACACAAATACGTTTATAAGAGTGAATTTCTGTAATGATTCCAAAAATAAATTGAGTAAAAGAAAACTGAATATGATTACAGTATTATCTAAAGGATATTTAAGATAATGAGTCTTGATATTTGTGCATAACATACACGTATAAGAAACATTTTCATCGCTAAATATTCTTTACGAAAATGTATTCATTACAATGCTTAACTGATTAATCATTATTTATTAAATAGGAAGTTATTATATTCCATTTAATCTTAAAGATATTAACTTTAATACAGAGTTCAAGTACATTTACAATATTCATTACATCATACAATGATCTCACTTTTTATCGATTGATTTCATACTTCATTTCAAACATATGATTATATATATTGGGGGGGGGGGGTATATTATGGCTCATTAACATGGCTTTTTTTTTTTTTGCCAATGCCTATAATTCTATATTTGAAATATAAGCCAGGCTGATCATAAATAATTTTTATAATGAATATATATATTTTTCTGTTTACCCAATGACATGTCACGACCGGAATCATGCATGACTATATTTATTCTCTTTTAAAGACATAAATAATTCTTAGCTATATGATCATTCAGTATTTATCTAAATTTTAGTTCTCTAAGGTTAATTATCAATGCATGCTTATAAAAACATATACATGTTTTATTTCAATTCCACTACAAACATATTTTCCTATATAACTGACTATGTATCCATTATTCATATATCTCATAATTCGAAACCCAGTGTTTTTAAATAAATCTTAAACAGAAGATGTTTTGATAATTGTTAAAAGTTGGTGGATCTGCAGAGTAAACTATTAACTGATAATCAAGTAATTTTTATCGCTTGACCACAGTACTCGTTATCAAAAGATTATATTAATCACAAAACTTGCTTTTAACATGATTACATAATATTCTTATACATGTGCGTATATTTATGTATTAACAGTGTTCTTTTTGTCGTCGTCCCCCCTCCCTTTTTTTATTATCGATGAAGTCTGTTCATTTTATTATTTTTAATTTTATCTTAATTGCGGTTAAAAATTGCATCAAATACATTGAACAGAAATAAACTAAAATTGCAATCTAATCTTCATTCTGAAATAATTTGCATAACATTAGCATTACATCACAAATTTAATTAGAAATTTTTTCATTAAAAATTTAAATAATGATTACATTATATAATTGTCAAAGAAAAATATTTGACAGAAATCAATATCAAATAATCTTTTCCAACAAAACGGATTTAAAAATTGCTTTCTATATTACAATTTGATTTTACATTAGATTGTCTTTTTTTCTTTCTCATTTTATTTTATTATATATAATAAAGGACTTTGTGGTATAATGGTCAGTGAATTCGCTATCTCGGCTGTTAAATTATCTGAAATAAGTGAAATCTAGAAACCTTTTCAAATAGCTATCCCAAGTAAGCTTAGCATTTTTTTTTTTTTTTTTGTTAATTGACCCATGGCTACTGAACCTATGTTTATCTTTATATATAAAATACAAGAACATTATTGCATAGTAATTAATGCACTTGCATGTCATGACCATGAATTCAAATTCAGGCTGAATAAAATTTGGAACATTTTTCACATTAAAAACAGACTTAAGGATTTCATTTCAGGTAAGGACAGTCGAAATTGTTAGAATAAAGTTTTGATATAAAAACTAGTATTGTTAAAGTGTTAAAGAAAGTAGTAAATGGTATGATATATGTAATTGTTCATAGTCATCCTAGATAGGATTTCAATATTAATGAGCAAATGAATATCTAACTACCACAGAAGTAAATCAACAATAGAAAATAAAAAAAACTTCATGACCTGGGATTTGGAAAACCTGTTGAGCAATGCCTTCTTCTTCACAGTTATTCTATTACGGCAGGCCGTAATGCTTGAATAATATTTGTTATCAAAAAGTTAATGATAATTACTTAATCAGTGTACTAATGAGAATGCTCTTAAATAAAATTAGAAATAATACTGTGATGTAAAGAAAAAGCTAAACAAAACAGTCTTTAAATAGTCCACAACAAGGTAAAAGCGTTTCCAGTAACATCCTATAGAGGAGCAGGGTTTGCCATAGCTGACTGCTGAGAGTTTAAGTAATTTTCCACCTTTGCTTTATCTTCTTGCAAAGAATTGCTATTATCAACTAATACTGAAAGATTATCTAGATTATCTATGGGCCAGATATCTGGAAAGGAAATCCTAAATCTGAATAGGGCCTGAAAAATAAATTTAATTTTACCTGGCTGATTCAAACCTTGATTTAGAGCTCTGAAGGCAAACACACTATCATTGTGTATTAAGTACCTTATAAACAATATATTAGTAAACCATATATAATGCTTTGTAAACCTATTCTCATTTGAGACAATTCATCAAGAAGACTTTGACTAATGTCCGAGAAACAACTATATTTTTTAATCAAGTGCTATCCGTGTGTAAACTTTCAGCTATTTCAATTCTACTTTTGCAATCTCTTTTAATGATGAGATGACAAATGCAATGAATATGTAGAACAACTTGTGAATATGTTACATAAAAAAATTTTTTTTTATTTTTTGGATAAAAGAGAAAAATGAAAATCTATATTTAAAAAAATTAAATATTAAAAATATTGGCTTATATATTTAAAAAAAAAAAAGACTTTATGAAAAATTTAGTTTATGTATATTTAAATAAAAAAGAAAAATATAAACTAGAAAAAGAAAAAAAATATTATTAATTAATAAATCATCTTAATAGTCTATTTATAAATGACTCCAAGAAAGCAGAAAAACAATCTTGTTTTAGCATTAAAGAAAACTTTCCAAGCAAGAATGCTGACTTGTTGGCCAGGAAATGATTTTATCAGTTATCAGAAAGACTACAAATAAGAAATTAAGATTGACAATAATTCATTTATTCTTTTATTGATTTGGGGAGAGAAATTCACATTTATTCATTTATAGATTCATTGACAAATTAATGTAGGCATTCATATTCCTAGAGAGGTATGAATCTCCTATAAAAGGCCTTGAGTTAGAGAAATGATATAAAAATAACAACCATAGCTTATTATTAACTATCAGTATAAAGAAGACATATATAACTAGACAGTACTATTTAATGTTATGTTATTCTAGTCATGATAGAAAACATCTTTATGAAGATGGTTTTCAATAAAGAATGCTGAGTATATTCAGAAGTTGTACTATCTATACTTCCAAAATCTTATTCCTCAACATGCAGATGATGACAAGGTAGAAGCCAATGTTTTTTTTTTTTTTATATATCCTGATACAAATTTGTTTCTCCTATTTAAAAATTGCTTCTAGCTTGCTGAAGCAAAATTATATATGGATTTACAGATTCACTTTGAAGATTAATTCCAAGATGATTGATGAAGAAACTGAAGAATAATACAAAAAAATAGTAAAAGACCCCTATGCTGAAGACAAAGTTGTGGTTTTAAAAAGATATGGGGCAATAATCTTACTAATTATTAAATCAAGAGTTTTATATATATATATATGCATGTTGGCGATAACAAGAAGAGATTGAAAACACAATATATGGATACGAGAACAAACAGGTGTTACTGACCTCATTGAAAAATTAAAAGATTGAAGTGGAGTTGGGCTGGACATATTGCTAGAAGAGATGATAATAGATGGAGTATTAAAATTTTGAACGGAATTCCAAGAGATTGTGAAAGACACAGAAAGAGACCACATGTGAGATGGATGAATGAAATAAAAAAGTGTGTAGGGGTGATATGGAGAAGAGAAGCTAAAGATCGAAGAAGATGGATTGAACTTGGAGAGATCTTCATCCTGCAATGGATTGATAATGGTTGATGATGATGATATATATATATATTTGTGAAAATACTTATGACTAACATTTTTTTACTTTCTAATTGATAAAATATAATTTTCTTTTATTATTCATATTACTAACTAGAAGATTATTATAATACATATCGAGTTGAATTATTGAAAATTGTATTTTTTATTTTATTTTTCATTACGATTCAAAAGCTGTGATTGTGTTCAAACACTAAGTTTTTTTCAATTATAGTGAAATGAATATACATAAATATATATTTGATAATAATAATAATAATAATGAATAAAGAATGGTATGTGTCTGCATGATACAGCAGACATTGTAGCATCTTATAATTTAGTCTCTCATGCAAATATTTTTATTATCCATTGGTTTGGGATTATTTTTCATTATATCTCTGTGTGTATATATATAATCATGAGTTAAATTTTGTTATCAGAGTTAAATTTTGTTATCAATATACCATATATATATCTAACCCCCATATTTCATTCTATGATTTAAAATATCAATCAATATGTAGCAGTTATAAATAAAATAAATCTCTCCACACTTTCATCCATTTCTGTTCTATACTTTTGTGTTAGTACAAAATAGTATATATATATAAACAAATTAATAAAATTTTAATATTGTACATCTTACATTTTATTCTATATATTAAATTTTCTTTTCAAACAACAGAGAAAATATCCTATGAAATCAAACTTCTTTTTTTCTGAACAAAGACCATTTAGATCAGCAGTCAGCAACCTTAGGACCAGCTGTTGGCAACCTTTTAGATATTGTGGACCACTAACATAATTTTAAAGGTACGAATTATACGAGCATTGAGGATGATATACATATATATTATAACGTTTTCCATTTTGCTAGGCCTCTACACGCTAATATAAACTGCGCACAAGTTGATCAAGCTATGTCGAAAAGAAGAAAGTTGTATTTCTCTTTCTAAAAACATAACTATATTTCCTGATCAAACTCAGCCTATTAATTGTTGAGAATTATGCTATTGACGATAATCAGTTTTTAATTTATTTGAAAGGCGCCAGAGTTCTACAAGAACCCACTGAACCATCACATAGCATCTCACAAATTAAAAAGAAAAGATACTTTTTTAAATTTATCGGTCTTAGATTTTAAGAATGAGTAATTCTACCGTAAACTAGAATTATCTTTTAATATTATTTTTCCTGTAACCTACAACATATTGGCAAAGGTAAATTACATTTTAAATCTTCCTAAACTAATAATAAATTTAATAATAAAAAATAATAACTATTATTAATAACGCACAAATGAAAATTGGTATTAGAAATATTTTTTATTCTAATAGATTAAAAAATAAAATTTGAAAGGCAATTATTTATCAAATAAATTGGAGAGAACACACTTAAATCAGAGACATGAATCAATTAATAAAAAACAATTTTACAATTACAGTTCACTTCCAAATTTCTTCTAGAAAGTTACTTAAAAATGAATGTCTCTTGCACAAGAAATTTAATGTCTCTATCGGGATTGTTTAAACATATTTTTAAGAATTGTTTGCAAATATTACTTTTGTTACAATCAGGATAATGAAGCATAACTTACCGGTAAGTTTTAGTGAATTCACGATAGTTGTAGATAACTATGCATAGTTTTTCGGGGTTAAAATGAGCTCACGGCCTTTGATTATTAGTTGATCTTGCGGTCCATTCTCCTAGTCGGTCACAAAAGCTTTTCTGGTATACATCTTCAGGCACGATGTCTTCAGAAGCTCCGGTTCACTCCGCCATGCCGAATTACTTCAGTGTAGAGCGATCTTGGATATATTATTGTTATCCAAGACCAACTAAGAAACCAACGAACAAGATGTTCATCAAACTGACCTCTGCCTTTTATACTAGAGGCTCAGTTTTCTGACTTCTGCGCATATCTTTTGTTTGTCAAAATATACGTTGATAATCTTATATATTCTTTATAAAATTTATGTAACAAAGTTTTTATTTTTTTCAACAAAATTCTGAAATCTTTAATTAGTTGAAGTATTTTTACTTTCTCTTATCAAGATTGGTAATATATGTCTTTTGTTCTCTCCAATTCTACTTTTATTTCTAATTACATTAAAAAAATACGAAAAAATAATTTAACTTTCACTATACATTATTTTTTTAAAAAAAAAATTAGTCAAAAAAAAAATCTAAATTTACTTTTATTTTTTAGCTTTTACCAAATGCCAATATATTTGCAACGTATATAAATAAACGTTACAATATATATATTTATTTATATATTAATATTTATATGTTTTATAATTTCTTACAAAATTACGTTTTATTTTTTTTTGTTAATATAATGTTCATTTTATTTTAAAAATAAATGAATGTATAAATACATATTTGTTACATTATATATATATAATTTTCTAATTTGTATCTACAAATATTATTTAAGATTAATAACGAATAGTATTCTATTCTTTAATAATTTTTATAGATGTTTTCCTTCAAAATTCTTATTAAAATTTTTGAGTTTTAGTTCATTCAATTTGATACCTAATCAATTATAAAGAATTCGCTATTCTTATTTCTTTACTTTTTCTATGCTGCTGACCGAGTAGGGATTAATTAAATGGCTTTGAGTAGATGTTTTGCAACTCACAGTAGTATTTTGTAACAAAATCAATTAGCAATATAATATTCTTGTTCTATTTTACATATAATACAGCTTAAACAAAATTTATTCTTTATTTAAAATTTTTATTAAAGATAGACTAATTTAGTTGAATATTCATAATGGTACTAATTACTTAGCCAGGCTTGGCCACCTGTTGGCATTGTTGCCTGTCCAAAACAGCTACAAATGCTGTTTATGTGGCCTATACTTATGGCTAAGAAAACAGTTGTATTTATCTTAGCCATTGCAGGCCGCTTGATGGCATTACACAGAAAAATTATAGCCTGTTTTGTGCTTCATGATACTTCATGCAAATTCGCATAATTCACTGGTCACTATCGTATCATTTGACAGTGTTTGGATTTCAAGTGGCCACAAGTTTTGATATCTCCATAGCAGAGTAATTTCATTTCTACTTAAATCACACAGTCTGACTCACTAAGAATTATCACACCAATCCCCACCCTTCTCTACACAACTTGGAATGTGCAAAACATTGGGAAAGCATAGGGCTGAACATGATTCAGCCGAGCTCACATGAAAACTCACGCTTTCATGAAAAATTATACAAGACAAATAAAAT
Source organism: Epiperipatus broadwayi (assembly GCA_028023455.1). NCBI lineage: Eukaryota > Metazoa > Onychophora > Udeonychophora > Euonychophora > Peripatidae > Epiperipatus > Epiperipatus broadwayi. Next base: position 199,634 of record JAQFVV010006396.1, on the reverse strand, counting down.
GGTGCACAAATTGTGCCACTTACCAATGTCAGTCAGACTCCTGCAATCGAAGGTATTCGATTTCTAAAAATAAAATATTAAAGTCGTAGTAGGAAAAATAAAAGGATCAAAAAATGTCATTAATGGTAAAAGTTCTTTTTAAAAAGGGCAAAATAGAAATCGCGTAATACAAATCGCCATATAGCCAAAAAAAAAAAAAAGTTGCCATATTTTAAACTGAAAAAAGAAAATGAAAGTTGTAAAAGTCTGAAGTTTTGATGTTATTGTAATTTTTGTGGGGTGGTGTGTTGAAAGGATCAAAAAATGTAATTAATAGAAAAAGTTGTTTTTAAAAATGGCAAAAGAGACATTGCATAATACAAATAAAGCCAAAAAAAAAAAATCGCCATATAATCGCCATCTTTTTTTAAAAAAAAAAGACAATGAAAGTTGAAAAAATCAAAAGTTTTGATCTTATTTTAATTTTTTTGGGGGGAGTGGGTTGAGAAATACTTTGTCTTCACTGAAACATAAGATAAAGACAAAAGTTATTTTGGGATTTGTTTTTATTTTTAAAAAAAGGTAATAAAAATTGGTTTTAAAAATAAAAGTTTTAGTATATCAGTGGTATATAAATAAAGCCAAAAAAAAAAAAAAAGTCACCGTATAGGCAAAAAAAATCACCATATTTTTTTTTTTTGGGGGGGGGGGGAGGGGGTAGATTGAGAAATACTTTATAAAAATTAGAGACAGAAGTTATTTTTTGTTTGTTTTATTTTTAATAAAAGGTAATAAAAATTGATTTAAAAAATAAAAGTTAAAGCCAAAAAAAAATAAAAAATTGCCATATAGCCCAAAAAACCCTCTAAAAACGAAATATTAAAGACAGAGTAGAAAAAATTAAAGGGATCAAAAAAAGTCATCACATTTTAACAATTGTGACCCGGTAACATTGCATTGTATTATTTTTGACTGGCAACAATGCAATCAAGCGACAAAGCCTGGCTAAGTAATTAGTACCTTCATAATTTTAAAAATTGCATTTAAGATTACATAATTTAGCATTACTGATTTTTAAAATTTTTGTATTTACTTTTTGTTTATTTATTTACCTATGATGGGATACCAAAAATAAGGATATATCCCCCGCCCCCTTCAGGTAAGCATTATTTTAGAGAACCAGATTTTTAGTTTTGTTAAATATATCTTCCAGGCTTGCTTTAACATTAGACACTAAATTCTCAATGAAATTATGACAGATCGAGTAACAATCATCCATGAAATGGGTATTATGATAGCAGATATTAAAACCTGAATTTCAAGTCTACATCACTATTTTTATTTTCCTGAAATTATTATGGTGTAACTTCAATCTCCATCAGATATATTCATGAGCTGATTGAAAATCCTTAAAATAAAATTACAAGACACATGCGATATATATAAACCTTAATAGATTCATTTTATATTTGGTTAGTTATTTTAGGTCATTATATAAAAAAAAGTGTGACATTTTTATCTCTGTCGTTCCTCTTTACATAAAGTAAAAGTAACAAAAATCTTTACATTTCTCATTGCAGATCAAAAATTCCTTAGAAAACATCACTTATCCTAGGGATCATTTGCCAGTGAATGAGAGCTTGAATATTTTCTTTATATAGCTTATTCTTCAACTGAAAATAGTTGATGCGTTATATGCATCTAATATTAGATTGTTAATGTCGAATCAATACTGACCTTATTCAAAAATTTGTCAAACATTGAAAAATTCTAGATACATTTCAGACTTAAACTACAGTCACAACACATTCTTCATAAATAAATAACTATATTAAAATACATGTAAAAAAAAATTAAATAACAAATTTTAAATAATTCTTGTATTGCTTTGTTTTGAAAAGATTGATAAATGTGACATCTAATAAATGTTGATTTTGTATTTGGCTAAGTAAAGGGCATCCCATTGTTCTGTTATGTGTAGAATAGTGATAATTTGAATACCTATTATTCAAAAATTTTGCTTATTCAAACAAAACTTCAAAGATGATCTTTAATCTTTTATTATAAATAAATTAATTTCAACACATACTTTCAATTTAAGAAAAAACATTCAGTGAATATCTATAAATTAATAAGCCTAACTGCTGTAAGTTTCCTCTTTTTCAACAAATCTATTTAACTTATGATAAATACTATAATGAATCTTTAAAAAAATATTTCATTCAATTATTAAGTAGGAGAAGCAAAAAATCACTAAAGAAAAATTAAGTTATTCAAAGTTTTTTTACATTAAAAAAAAAAGAATACATTGAATTGCTATGTGAAAAGCTGACATGTATTTTAAACAAGGAATTAAAAAACAAAGTGGATTACTCAGTAAAAGGATATTATTGTATTGATTTATTATTTTAATTATTACCATAAATTTTTATTGTACCAATATAAAAAAAGCATATATTGTATTCTAGAGTTTGCATTAAACAAAACAAATTTATACAATATGCAAAAAGTATTTATATATAAACAAAGGAATACATAATAAAATTAAAATAAGACCAAAAAACTAGTCGTAAAATCTGAAAATTTCACAAATCCGAAAAAACTTTAGAATTAAGATTTTAAATTAATAGTTTTATTCATACTAATTGCACAGATGTTCTATATGGCAAATTGTAGCATTACGAACTAGATAAAGCTACCAAAGCTGTAATGAAGACAAAGTGTGCAGGTAGGTACAAATACCCTTCATCATTGGAAGTACCATGTTGCTGCAAATTTTAATAAAATTTATATATAAAAAAAATGTCTAGATATTCAAATCACTCCATTGTAAGAGACATATTCTTATTATAAACATTTTTTATTTAAATATAAGAGGATTACTTTTTTCCTCGGTCTTGTAACAAATGCTTGAAATATACTACAGTGCACATTTTATACCTAATCTATCATTGTGCTAAAGTGAATAGAGAAGCACAATGTTGTCACAATAATCAATAAAATTTTTATGTAAATAAAAATGTTTAGATTTCCGAATCACTCCACTGTTAGAAACACATTCTGATTGTAAATATATTTTTTATTTAAATATGAATGGATTACTTTTTTTACTTAGTCTTGTGACAACTGTTTTTCTTGTGATTACATTTCTGTGATGGAGTTGTTGTTTTTTTTACAAGTTTCTATTATACTTATTTAATTTCCATTTAGTAATTTTTTATACAAGTAACAATTTTTTTAAATTTTAATATGGCTTTGACAAGAATGCTCAGCATAAAAAAAAAGCACTTATGCTATATGCTTCATTAATTGTTGTTTATCTTCATATTTTTTGCTTTAATTTACAAATTTTATTCCATGGGATTCAGAGTACTGCAATTTAACTCACAAAAGCACATCTCACTCATAGGGAAGTCCTAAATGAAGATATTAATCCACAGAAAGAACATTTTCAAAACTAAGTACTGATAAACTTTTATACAAACCAATGTGAGTATAATTTTAAAATTTAATACATAATTTTATAATATATATATAAATTAATGTGAGCCTAATTTTAAATTTTAATGTGTAATTTTTTAATAAAGAAATAAAAACTCATTGAAATGCATGTAATGCATAATTTTATGAAAAAAAATCTAATGTGAATGTAATTTTAAAATTTAGTACATCATTTTATAATTCACCTATAAATTATTTCCTTATTTTCTGAGCTAACATAATAGATAATTGTTAATGAACACACACACAGAAAAGATAGATTTTAAAATATTCAACTTTATTATAGCCTAGTATGCTTTCAATATATCATGTGTTACTATAAGCTATGAATATGATATACATGATATATTGAAAGCATACTAAGTGGTAATAAAGCTGAATATTTAAAAATCTACCTTTTCTGCATATGTGTTCATTAATAGTTATTTATTGCATCATTTTATATATACAAAAAGCTATATAAAAATTTTCAAAACAAAATACTGATGAAATTTTATGCAAACTAACATGAATGTAATTTTATAAAAAGGAATACAAACTAATATAAATGTAATTATAAAAGTGGAAAATTGTGTGAATGTCTTTGATAAATGCTACAAAATTTTTTTGATTATTTTTGTTCTGTTGCAATATTTTCCATCAGATACGATCCAAATGATGTCTTTTCTGACAAGTAACATGCAGTGACTGATTACTGTTAATCTCTACATGATAGCATGGAGACTGGAATTTGAAAAAAAATACAACATCTATTGTTTTGATTCATCCAAACAATAGTATTTATAATGACTTATTTTGAATAAGTGTCAATTTTGGAAAGTAAAGTTATTTCAAATAGAAAATGGCAATTTTATTTTATATCAAAAACTGTTCACTGTGAATGTCTGCCCCCCCCCCCCCATCTAAATACTAGTTGAAATTATTTATTTCAAATAGAAATTGTTAATTTTAATTTGTATTGAAAATGGTTTATTTTGAAAACAAATGTTTGAGTTCTGTTTTTTTAAAATTGCAAATTCAAATAAAATTGTTTGAATTATTTTATTTATTGATTAATATTTTTAGCAGATGCTTCTGTTAGATCTATCCCATATATAATAATCAAACAGACTATGTAGAATCCCTGTGCAAATAATATTTTACTTATATAATTTTAGTAACTATTATATATATCATAACAAATTATAACTGATTAAATTAACATATGTAATGCTACAAAAGATGTATTTATACTATGCTGTGTTGTACTTAAACCTATAAAATCATATTATTCTTCATTTATTATGATTTTAAAGTATTTGCTAATTTAACTACTGAACTCTTTATTACTGCAGTCTTTCTTCCTCTTTAGAACATATATTCTTTCATTCTTCATTAAATTTATTTAAAACTAAAAAAAATAATATTCTTCTTATAATGTCCATGTTTATACTATACTGTGCCTGATCACTTTTTACATTCTTATTGCTCATTTATTTGATATTATTCTACCAATAATAAGAAGAGCCAATGATGAAATTTATGTATCAAACCTAGATTTAGGATTTTTCTTAATATCCTACAACAGACCCAGAAAACTATCTAATAGTGGTTGATAAATGGATATCTAGCTATTCTTAGCTACAGAATAAAAGCATGTGTTAATCTGGATTGGTAAGATGGATGTTAATGCATTGTCTATTAAAATACAAATTACTCTTAAAACATGATGCATCCTTCATTATGGTTGAGGGAGATGTCATACCTCTATGGGCACTGAGCCCAGAATTACTACCAACAACTACATATAGCTTTTATGCATTAAGCAAATGTATTGTTGCAAATATGATGTAAGCTTAAAAAAATATATTTTACTTATGATGATAATGATGTACTAAGCACAATAATGTTGCTTCTGAATATAGCAGTATTTTATATATTAAATAGAAAATAGATATAAATGAAATATTTTATGTAAAAACAAGATGGACTTAAGTTCTGAAAGCAATAATAATTTTGGATTTCTATGTATATTTAATATTATGAGCAATTAATTATTAATTATAAATGCTTTATCTAATAAAAACTTTAATAAATGAGATGGGCTAAATTATTTTTTAATTCACTTTGAATAATTTATGAAAATTTCCCCATATAGTAATAAATATTATTTTAAATTATACATTTATCTATAATAAAAATCCATGAATTTTATTATGTAATTAGCAAATTAAAAATATATATATCAAAGTTTTTTTTAAATTAGATTTATATGCGTAAAAATTTAGACTAATTCTTATGAAGAATTATTTATATACATGTTTACAATATTTTTTTGGGTTTTGCCATGTGTAAGAATAAACAAGAGACTGTGTCCTAAAAGATCAGTAGACAAATAATCTTGTTTGTTATTATTACTAACCATGATCAGTTCTCATTTGCAGCACAATCAAAAAAGATAATTGTCTAGAGCAGAGATTCCCAATCATCTTGGTCCCTGTACCTAACTTTTAGTAAATTATCCAGTACCTTCTATTCATTATAATAAGAAATAAACAGTAATTAAGTTTTCATAAAAGGTTTATTTGGTAAAAAAAATCTTAATCAGACATTTTGAGTTATGGAATCCTGCAGTAAGAAAAAAGTCTATACTACCTCACTGTGTCTGTTTCTGAAAAGAAACCTAAAATGTTATTAGTATGGTCACAGACAGTACCAACATGTGGCCTAGAAATGTTGATAAGTATTTTTGAAATATATAAAGGGGATATGGGCACTCCAGGTTGGAAATCTCTGGTCTAGAGCCTGTGATGTTCAAAAGACTGAGTTATTAAAAAAATTAAAAATATTGTACTATAGTTACTTTTATTACAAAAAAAGAGACTAGTTTCTATGAAATAATAATTTAAACTATTATGTCTACACTATTTTAAAAAAATCTTTTAGAAGAATTTTTAGTACATATTTTAGTAACAATGATAGACATAAACTATTTAACTGTGGAGAGATGACGTCCACAATGAAATGCAAATAATTCAATAAAATTAAATTATTACTATTTTAAATACTTCAAAATGTTGCATAAATCCCATTTTCAAAGCAATAGCAAATATAAAGATTTTCTCAGAATTTGAATTCTTTTTTTATAATCTATTTTTCAACATATGTAAAATATTAGTCTTAAAATAATTTTTATACTGTATTACAGATACTACCAGAAGTTTGAAAATATAGTACAAATAAATTCCAGTTTGAATGTACTAATATAAAAAATGTCAAAGAGATCTGTGAAATCCCATAATTTAACAATTAAAGTATATTTAAATTAAGAGAAAAATCAGAAGTCATAAATGGCAGTCTAAATATTAGTTACATATGTTTTCATAAGATTATACTTCCACAATTATATTTATATTCATTATCTAAATAATCCAGTTAAAGTAAGCCATCACAATATCACAACATTTAGTAAACAGGCAAAAAACTCTCCATATAGTAGTGCCACCTTGTTCTAACCAGAATAATCAATGGATGCCAGAAGGCTTGTTCATAAAATCCCTATCTAGTGCCTACTCATCCAATATCCCCAGACTAGTTTCTGGCTTGTGGCCATCATCAGTGAGGAGCCTTGGATCTGAGAGCACTGCACCTAGATCTTAGGATCTAATGCAACCATCCAGCAGCCACCTTTTATCTCTACTTCACTACAAAACTATGAGAATGAAATTGAAAACACAATATTTTCAATCTAAGCTCAATAGCTTATATAGTCATATGGGTCTGAACTCAATTCAGCACCCATACATTTTGGTGACTTTGGCTCTTTAACAACCATAGCCACCATTATCCTATTAGGCAGGATTGGTGTTAAACCACTAAACATCACATGATCACCATCTCATGCTAGCACATAACTGTTAGTAAACAGGCAAAAACTCTCCATATAGTAGTGCCACCTTGTGCTAACCAGAGTAATCAATGGATGCCAGAAGGCTTGTGCATAAAATCCCTATCTAGTGCCTACTCATCCAATATCCATTGATTACTCCGGTTAGCACAAGGTGGCACTACTATATGGAGAGTTTTTGCCTGTTTACTAACAGTTATGTGCTAGCATGAGATGGTGATCATGTGATGTTTAGTGGTTTATCACAACATTCACTAAATACAGAATAATAAATGTTCTAAGTGACTTTGTGTAAACATTAGTGAAAAATTTGCTTTTATTGTTCTTAACATCAACCATCACTATAAAGTAAATTTTCAATTTATTCCATCATCATTTGCAAATTTAATATTATATATTTTTTAGTATTAAATTATTTTAGGAAAATGAGATATTAACATGCATGTGGTCATAAAAGGCAGCCAAACAAACAAACAAAAAAAGCAATAAAGAAAAAAGTGCATTGATGAAATATTTATATAAAGATTGCAATTCAGAAATTAAAAGTGACTCTGCATTATTTGAATGTGAAACAAAATATTTATTACAAAGTACATTAGTTGAAAATAAAGCAAACATTCTAAATATAATAGATTAAAGGTAATAAATAGTAATATTATTACTTTAGATATAAAGTATTGAAAATATTACTTTTAATCTATTACATTTCAGTGATAGTGTTATCATAGGTTTTTTTTATACAATAAAACATAAGCAAGATAGTGAAAACATTCTAAAATTGAGAGAAAAAAAACAACAAATTGTCACAATATAAGTAAATTTAAACCAGAAAACATACTTTGTAACCCTTAAACTCATAATCAAACATTTAAAATTTCATTCTAAAATAATCTCCAACTAATGTTGATTTCATTTATATGTCTAGACATCAATTATACTAGACGAAAGCAAAATAAAGAGTTTTTTTTAAAAATGTGAAATTATTGGAATTAAAGAAAATAGATAAACCAAATATATATAGTCTTTTTTCATCCAAATCCACTGCATTTAAAGATTATAAAAAGTAAATAAATATTAAAATTAGAGCATGTGAACATATAAATTACAATATATATGTAAAAAAATTAATAAAAAAAAAATACTATTGAAGATTATACAGAAACAAATATTGGGAAAAAATATATAGAATAAACATTGACAACTGGTAATACAATGAATAACTGCAACCATTAAATTCTTATCAAAACATGCACTGTTATTTTAAAACATGATAATAATTTTTATTCTCTAAATCAAAATTATAATGAACGAATTAGATAGAATATATAAAAAAATATTTTTCATAATTGAAAAAATCATCCACTATATATGGTGAATTTATTGAAATTATAAATAAATACATGTTAAAAATGTTAGTATTGGAAGTTAAAAATGCAAAATATTATTCTATAATATTTTGATTCAATGGAGACATTCCACATTCTAAAATATTAACATATTAAATTCTTATTCAGCAGTAATTAGATTAGTTAATAGAACATCTTATTGGTGAGCAAATGTTCTTTGGTTCAATTCCAAATTGGAATGAATTTCTTAAGGAGAAGAGGGCTGAGAGAGAAAAAATAGTCTCATTTGAAATAAAATAATGATTCTGTGTAATATTTTCTTTGTTACTGAGGGAAAAAATGTCATTATTAAAAGAATACTGAGTGCTAAAAAGCAAAAAAAAAAAAAAGAAAATAAAAATTGTGCCTAATATAGAAAAAAAGCTTTTTAAAAGAATAAATATTATATGAAGAGATAAGATTTCTCTGTAAAGAGTTCTAATATAAATGGCATAAGACAATAAGTGAAAAAGCAATGGCTGCTGAGAACATTGGAATAGAGTAATCAAGCAGGATGTTTACCTGTAGGAGGAGTCAGAATTAATGAAGCAAGTTTAGAAAAACATTAACCATGACAGCAACCACATCAAACATTTTATTTTAAATAGTTTCTGATAATTAAAGACTGGATTTAGATGCTATATTCCAAAAGACATTCACAGAAATTAGACCAGAGCTCTCTATATTTGGGAAATCTGAGTTATAATGTCTTTAGTAGCAATTTTATTGGAAATGTATAAAATGAAAACTGCATTATGTATCCTCAGAACTGCAGCTCTTAAACAAGAAATTTGTTAACATAATAAATTATTTTCTTAGTAATGACTTTGATTTTCTTATGCTAAATTTTAAATTCTTCATGAAGATTTTAAATTGCTAGAAAAACTTTTATTTGTATATATATACATAATTTTATATTCAAATAATGAAACAAATTCAGTGGTATAAATTCAAACTTTTAATCCATATAGGAGGGCTTTCAACCATCAAAGTTGTCTTTGTCAACAACGTTTAAAACTTTTAAAACCAAACTACCAGGTATTTTCAGACAGCTTCTGATTGTCTTTGAAAATACCTGGTATGTTTGATTTTAAAAGTTTTAAACTTAGTTGACAAAGACTATTTGATAGTTGAAAGCATTCCTAAAGTTTGAATTTATACCACTGTATTTTATTATTTGAATATAAAATTATATATATATATACAAATTAAAAAAGTACAGACCAATTAATATTATTGTGTGTGTGTATATATATATATAAGTATTATGAAAGGCCTCATTATTTAGTGGAGAGAGCATATACTTGTCTTGTCCATATCCCTGATTTAAATAAGTAGAACTTCAATTATTTTTTTTGAAATAATTGAAGATATGGATATCTGGCTATTTTCACATTGATAATAAAACAAAAAAAATCATAAAGTTTCACACAATATCAGTGAATTAGCTGATCAATAACATCTCTTCCAATGTTTCTATGTGAAAAGACAGAATGCATATTCATATAATAATAATAAAAGGAGGAGGAAGACAAAAAAGAAGAGGAAGGAGAAGGAAAAGGAGGAAAAGATGATGATGAAGATCATCTAATCATAATTAATATTTTTCAATTAAATAAAGTTAATTAAAACAGGCAAAATTAAATTATTACTTTCAAATAAACACAGCAAACAAGTCATAATAACCAATGTACATGAAAATATATCATTCATTGGCAGAATATAAACTTTTTGGGTTTATTTGGTTTTCTAATAAAAAAATAACATGAAAAAACAATACATTTGAAAAACAATAACAGATTGCTATTAATTAATATTTTTTTAAAAATGTTTTTATATTAACTTGCCCTGATTGTGTATGTTTCTGTCTGTATATTCACATTTTTGGATTTTTAACACTGAAAAAAAAATCAGTTCCCATTTAGAACTCAAACTCATATTCTTACACTTTCCAAGAAAACTTCTTAACAACTGAACCAAGAAAAATATTTCATTTGTAGAATAAAATTTTGTTAATATTGATTGAACTCATAATTAATTTAAAAGCCAATACATAAATATTTTTATATAGTAGATTATCACGATATTTAAATTTAGAAATCATTTGTTAGAGGGTGTATTTTTTATTTTCATGTCTTATTATTAAATTATACCTTTTGTCAGATTTTTTTGTAGTTTTAACTATTTTTTAAAATAATATGTAAATATAACTAAAAAGTGAATATATATATATTTAAAAAAAAATAATGCTTTTATGTAACTAGCCAACTGAAAAGTAGAAAAATAGCAAAGTAATCCATCCACCTCTCGATTAATTTGCCATTCTTGGAAAATATCAGAGATCTTAAGACTCTATGCATGTTACAAAACAATTGAAAATTGAAGGAATATTATCATTTCATAAAAGCATTTGAGGCTCAAATAAATCATAAAAATCAAAAAGTTCTCCAATGTTTTTATGAAATGACAATATTCCTGCAACTTCCAATTGTTTTATAACAAGTATAGATTCTTAAGATCTCTGATATTTTCCAAGAATGGCAAATTAACCGAGAAGTGGATTACTTTGTTATTTTTTTACTTTTTAGTTGGTATTTGCATGAAAGTACACACACACACACACACAAATAAATTGATTTACATATTATTTTATTTAGTTGTTTTTCTAATTAATGAATACGATGTCAGAAACAATATAAAAAAGAGATGAAGAAACTATAATAGATTACATATCTTTCCAACAGAACAGCAACAATGTGTATAATTTCATCACTTAACTGTAATTATTAAAAAATATTGAAAGGTAAAACTTAGGATCGATCAGTGATCCAACATAAGTCTTTCCCAAAAGTTTCTGTTCATCACTTCATGCCATTAATGTAAAGCCATCAGTATTGACTAAAATTTGATAAAAGAAAAGAAACTATATGAAAAGTATGCCATTGAGAATCATTGCATCTTATTCATATTTTTCTGCACAAGTCAAAAGAAAATGTTGAAAAGAGTTTTATGTCATGGCATAATATTCAGGCTTTAATAATGAATAATGTTAAAATAGATATAAAATATAATTATTTTAATGTAAGCACATTTTCTTGTATTTATGTTAAATGTTATAACCATTTGTTTATTTTAATATTAGTTGATTATTATTTAGTCGACAAATAATAAGTGTATATGCTTGCAATTAATATATATATATTGTACCTACTGAAATTGAAGATATATTTCAATATGTGACAAGATGTCAGTCATAATTTTTTTTGTATTTTCATATTTTTTTGGATAATGGGTATGTTAAATTAATGGATTTTATTCATTTTTAAAAAAAAAAATAAATATGTAAATAACAAAGTATATGGTTTGGATGAAATATTTTTTTTTTATTATATGTTTCACTTTTGTTACTGCATTCACAATAATAAATAATAAACACTACAAATAAAAGTTTAATATTTCAAGTATATTCATCTTTTATTTCATATTATTATACTAGGAAATATGTATAAAAATATATTTCCAGTGTAATATCTTGAAAATATAATGTAATTTGTTTATTTTTTTTGTTGGAATGAAAATAGTATTAATATTGTAAAATATAAAATTTTATTCTATGAAATAATTTTAAAATATTTATTTTATTTGGTCAATAAGAAAATCTTATAAACAGGATTGAAAATTTTGAACGAAACCATTTTCTCTCTTGCTTTTGCTTTGAACAAAAATACATACATTTCTTGGCATGATTTTTATTTATTTATCCTAAAAGTATATAATTAACTTAAAAAATGGAGGAGTAAGAAACTAAATTGTCTGCTTCATAGACCAGGGCATCTTACTGATGACATTTTATGAAAAAATGACAACTTTATTATAAAAAGAAAAATCATTGAATTGCTTCATTACGTTGTAAACCATCAATATATTTTATTCAGTAAAAATGGATATTACATATATTTTAAAAATGTAATACAAGAATCATATTTATTTGCCTGTGTGATTTTATTAGATTGATTGATCAAATTTTTCTGGGATATGAATTAGTTGTATCCCCCTAAGTAAAAGCTAGCATTTAATCATTTACATTATTTTTAAATAATACTTGCTCATGAAAGGATCTCTCTTCATATAATTGTAAATATAAAATAGTGTTTATATATGCAACTTCATATGAAACAAATAATTTTCGTTTAAAGGAATAATTTAAATATACACATAAAATATTGGAATCGACAAGTTCTCGCACATACATTTTATTTTCTCTGGAATAAAGATGTCTATTGGTTTTGTAGTTAGAAATAGACATTAGAACTGTGATACTATCCTGTAAATAGTGTTTAAAGACTCATTTAGGATTTATGTATATTTGTCATTATTATTTATATATACTGTATATATTTTGTTTATCTTTATTTAAAATATAAATTTATTTATTGACAAATAATATATATAGTTTAAAGTTAATTAGTGATTCATCCACATATTAAAATATGAGAAAGAACTGTGTTTTCCTAAGTTTAAACTTATATCTTGTGTTACAGTAATTATTATTTTAATTTCAAAGATTCAATTTTTATTTTAGTGATGGTAAATTAACTTTGAATATATCATTTATATTACAAGCTTAAAAGATTATATTGCAATAAATATTTATTTTATTTTGTATAATAATAAATAAGTAGCCATTTATATATATATATTGATTAATTATATTTTTATATGAAATATAAAAAGGTATATTTTAAATTCTTTTATATTTTGGAAAGTAGGAAAGTCTTGCAACACATTTGTGATACATAGACATATATATTTAATATATATGTTACTTGATGATTTATTGTATATTCAATTAGATCGTATGTGTATATACTGATTGTTTAGATCTATTCATTATATATACATATTTTTTAAATCATATAATTGATGTTTATTTATTAATAAATGTGAATTTAATTTAAATCAAATAAACTTGTTTGATTATTGTTTGTGCAAACGAATTTATTGTTTAATAACATTTGAATGAGATTAGATAAACTGTCTATATTGGAAAATTTATTTGAAATAATTATATTTCATAACCCAAAAATCAAATCCCAGTATTATTAATAGGTGAGTATGGTTATATATTTTTTTGATTGAATTTTTTAGTTATTATATGGACTAGACCTAAACTTTATATGTTAATCACAAAAAATATTTCCATGTTTTATCTAAATTATTATTTAGATAATTATTGTATTGAGTTTATGGTTGATCATTAAGATCTTGATTTTATGCAATTATAAAGCTGATAGTAGTATATTTTGTTCTGTTATAAGTCAGAATGATTTGTTTTAATTATATTTAAATTTGATTGAGGTGGACCCTCAATCCAATTAACTATTAAATTTTAATATTCATACTTGATTATAATATACAATTTTAATAATTTATTTACAGGAAATTTAAAGCAAATTGATATGATTAATTAATTGTACTTAAGTAAATATCCAATAAAAATCTATTGTTTCTTTTATATACATCTGGGTCTCTTTTTATGCAGACTTATTTAACATGATTTTGAAGTTACGCGATTCCTGTTTCACCGACCGGAAGTCGAACTCCGATAATGCGCTATTACTTTAAATAATAAATTTCGCGCACTTACGTTATATTGAAAGTAATAGCACATTATTGGAATTCGACTTTCATCTTAGTAATTTCAATATTTTCAGTGCTTTATAATAGTAAGATTTTATGCAATAATGAAATTAAAATCACGATTTCCACATTTTATGTATACACACATTAAATTTTACAAGATTATAATGTAAATTTGTTCAAACATTGTGCGTGTTAGTTTTGCATTTTAAATCACATTCGGTTTTTGCTTTTCAAAAAAGAACGTAATCAATTATTAATCATTTAGTGTCCACAAGTTTATTTTTAAAAGGTCAGTAATAGCAGTGGGCACAATTAAATTTGACAATTAAAAATTAAAATCTGATTTTTAATTGTAATTAACAATTTAAAAATTACTTATGGCGACTTAAAATTAATATGATATGAAATTTGATTTTTAAACGGAATTGAAAATTAAAGACAAAAATAAGAATTTATTTTTTAGTTGTTAGTTTCATAAACAATTAATAAAATCATCATCTCAAAGATTAATTACTAATTACGTTGTCACCAGAAAATCAATGACGCAACATGAGTGTGAAGTTGGCTCTAGTTGTTTGCAAACGAACATGTTTTTCGGCAAACAGCTATAATAATTAAAACGTGTATAAAAAAATGTAAATTACTGTACTGTAAATTATGCATAAAAATATATTATTTTGAATAAAATTAAATATTATAGTTTAAAAAAGTTTGTCTTGTATTAATTTTTTTCAAATTTGAAATTTTTTATTAGTCATATTTTATTTCCTTATTTTTTTTTTTTTTGCGCAAATTTTAAAGTAATTTTACAGTGGTACTTTGCCTTTAAGCGAATTTTGAAAAATCACAGACCGCATCCCCCCTTTTTCAATGTAAGTTACATCTATTTTTGCACGATTTCGTTTGCGCTTGTTTTCTGAGGAACCTATCTATCGTGTAAAACGGGATCCAGGTGTATTGGTATGATTGGATAATATAGGTTTAAGATTATCAATTGATATTACATCATTATTAAATATTTCATTTTATTACAACTAGCTTAATTAGCTATTAATTAGTCAATATAAGAATATAGCATGGCTAACTTAATATAATTTATTAATTATTTTACTGTCTTTTATCTTATTATAAATAGTGTAATTAGTAATAGTAAATTAATATAAAAATATAGCATGGATAAGTTAGTATTATTTTATTAAACTAAGATTTAAAATTAATTATTGGGTTATATATCTATTCAGATATTATGAATATTGTGAACTTATAAGACATACTAAAGCTGTTATCTTAATCATTCATGAATTATTTTATTTAGATATAAACATGTTTAAATTTTAATATAAGTTTATATTTTTATAAGCAATGTTTGATTAGTTGAATATATTAGAATTTAGTTGTTTAATGATTTATTATTAGTTTCATTTGATTGTAAGTGAAATATATCTTAAATATATATTATTGCTTTGGGACAATGATATTTGGTTTAACTGCTTTATTTTAATCTATCTTAAGAAATAATTGTATTTAATATATCAGAAGCAATGATGTTGTTTATTTTCCATTTATCCTAAATGCTGTTTGAACTCATGATGCTAAAATAAAAAATTATCATCACTGTTTTGTTTTGTTATGTGATTAGACAAAGGGTTATATTAAATACTGAATAATTAATTAGTATTTATCTAGTTTAGTATATTGTATTCATTCTATTATTAAGAATGATATTATTATTCACAGGGCATTATAAAATTAATATTATTTTTATTTGAATTACATTTTATTCAGTTACAAATGATATCTAATTTCAGTGACGATTTTTATTCTGATACATAGGTGATTAATGACTGTGCTGTATTTTATACAAGTTATACTAGAATTGCTATTTCATTGCACATTTTTGATCTGTTACAAATATTACCTAAATGATTGGGGCTATAACAGAGATTAACATATGCACATATTTATTCTATTACAAAAGTACAGTAATTTGCAGGGTATGATTAAACAGGATCGCTCTATTATAGTTTTATCACATCTGATTTGGTACAAATAGATCCCAAATCTGTGGTGCATTAAAAAAAGAGTATAACATCATTTATCCTATTACAAATGGTGCTCTAACTTTAAATGTAGTAATACAAATTATTTCATCATTTTTTTTATTATGTCAGTAATAAAATATCTAAAACCTGTAGGCCAATTTTTTATTTCGTTACAATATATATGTAATGATAAATTTGTAAGAGTTTAATAACTTACAAGTTTTCTAGTTCTTTATAAGAAATTGTGAAGACATTTAAATTATTTAAGCAAAAGGGAATGAATTAATGAAGAGTTAAAAAAAAAAGAGAGATAGGATTAGCAATTAGAAAGGATTCCAATATTTCCCTTTATTTTATTTGTTGCAAGTAATTTTATTACAATTTAATTAGTATTACTTTATTAAATTTGTTGGCAATATGTATTAATAATAGGATCTATCTATTAATAAATATTAAAATCCAAACATATAAATATATCAGTCTTATCCTTCCTGAGTTAGGAACTGCAATACTGTATATGCAGAATAAATGACAAGTAGTTAATGCAATTAATTATGACTTAATCCAAAAAAGTAAATAAGATTGAATATAATTCTATAACCAGAATGATATAGTATTCCTATGTGGTGCCAAAAATAAAATAAATGAAGTAGGCTATCTATACATTATTTTTTGTCACACCATATCAGATTTCTGGGGTAAATGATAGGCACATACCACATTTCTATATAATCTATTTTTTCATTACAATACAAAGGAATATGTATGTGTGTGAGTGGATATTTTTTCCTTGTACTATCACTTCATGCTAGTAATATTCTATATTAATAACTTAAAATATTTGCTAATGCATTTTTTTCTAAAGTGAACATATATTACATTTTTCTGTTGTTATGTAAAAAAATTTTTTGTATATAATAAACTTGTTTTTTTAAGTTAAAAAAAAAAAATAAACAGGATACAAAAACAACACCTGCTAATATTTTTTTCATGCACTTTGACAAACATGTTTATTTCCCCCCTCCCCTCCACAAATGAAATAATATCGAGTTTATATCAACTTGTACCAACTGTTACATATAATACAGTCTATTCATATATATATATATGGATGGGTGTTTTATGTGTGTTTTAATTTAATACATTATTACAAATTAAACTTATTGAAAAAAAAAAAAAAGAAGATACTAATAAAAAGTTATTTATTATTGAAAATAGTTTTGATTAGATAACAACTGTTAATATATTAGATACAGCTACAATATATGAATAGATTGCACACACTTAAACAAGATTAATGAGAAGATATCAGAGACTATGAAAAACAGTTATGCAGATAACATGAGTAATAAAAAAGCAGCAATTTATTAGTATATTTTTAACAGGTACAAGATATATGGATGAAAAAAGGAAAGTGAAAATATTTAAAGTGATCTACATAAAAAAAATTAAATTCTTTAACTATATATAAATGTAAAAGAGAAAACAAAAGTTGGAAAAAGAATAAGTATAAAACAACATATCAGTATTAAAAAATTATTTGTAAAAAAAAAAGGCATTATTATTAAAAAAAAAAAAAGATGACATCATTTGAAATAAAGACAAGAGATAAGCAATTAAATCTCTGAAGAATGAAAAAGCTTCAGGAAACAATCAAAACAGCATAGATATATTGGAAAACAGAGAAGAAATAAATAAATTTCCAAGATGTATGGAAAATATTTAAGTGATAAGGAAAGGGAAGAACATATATTAGAAATTACTGACAAATAGTCTTCTATTAGTTCCATATAAGATTTATAATTTTATTCATGAAACAACTACTTTTGAACATGTTATCATATTTTACAAGTTAGATTACTTAATGTTATATATTAAGAACTATGATTTTTAGAAAACAGTAATTTAATGTTTTTTCTTTGCATCATCATGTTGAATAATATAAATAATCTTCAATAGACATCCAGCTATTTTCATACAATGTCACCAATCTTTTTGACTAAATGATTCAAATGCCTTTATCAAATCAATAAAATATAAATTATTCACATCTTTGCATATAATGATTTATTTGCTAACATCAAAAATCATATTTATAGTGCTTTTTGATTCATTAAAAATGTCTATTCTATAAAATAATTAAAAGTATTTTGCTGTAATCTACAAAAATGGTATTGACCAATAATTACCACATTATTTTATGTTTCTTTTATAAATTGAATAATAAAAATGTTCACAAGACAATACAATATCATTTGATTATTTCAGTTTATCACACTATTTTAAACAAGGGCAGTTCTCTTTTTAATCCACACTACCTGTTGTAAATTTGAATAATCACCACTATTCAAGATCAAATGGCATAATTTCATAGATCCATATGTTTGTAAAAAAAAAAAAGTCCAATAGTTTCGAAAATAACAGATGATTATCCTAATATGTATATTAAAACTTCTCTATGTACTCTACCTGGACCGGTAGCTTTTTCATTAAGATTATAAAGAATTTATTTAATTTCAAGGTGGATATCCAAATGTGAATGAATCAATAGATTAAACATATAAGATATAATCATTCTGAATTCTTGTATCATTATTCAAAAGATCATTAAAATATCTACCCTCTCCCTCCATCTTATGTGTCAATACATTATTTACAATAAGTTTGGTCATAGTTTATTGAAAGAAAACATAAAATGGCAACAATCTGAAAGTGGCAGAATTTTCTTTAGTCTCCCAAATAATTCTTAAGTTTTCTTATCAATTACTTATTTGTCCAGAAGTCTAAGCTTATAAATGTTATTGTAATAATTCATTTTTTTACATTCTAATTACCTAACTATAATGTAATTTATCAGATGCCATTGCCTTGAAGAGAGATATATTCAAGTCACTTATAATGATTTTTCTGTCTAAAAACATGTTCATTTTAGTCCATTTATGAGCAAAATTTTAATAACAATAGAACATTTGAGTTTGCAGAATCAATGTCATTATTTCCAATATTTTAATCAATATGCACCTTCAAGTTCCAAAAAAATAAGTTTGAATCTTTTATTAGCATTGATGTTATAATATCATCTAATGATAAACATAAGCTTTTCTCCTTTAATCTTTTTAATTTAACATTAGGAATATAAAGTTATCTGTTTACAAAACAAATTTTCAATAGCATTAAACAAACAAAAACAAATTAGATACCCAAACAATCTAACACTCTATAATCTCTTTTTATTTATAATCAGTCTTTCCAAAAAATGTGTTACCAATATATCTATTCAATTAAGCTTCTTTTTCCACTAGAAGATAAATTTCTCTATAGATAGTTGTAATGATCTTAAATCTTTACAATCTTTAACATTTTCCTACATTTAAGTTCTGAAAAGCCTATATCAAGCAATATTTACACCATAGATAAACCAGTATTTAGAAAGAAAAAAAAAGATATACTGTATTAGGATCATTCTTTTAATTTGCCACTATTATCATATTAACATGTAACTCTTTCTACAACTTAAATAAGCAATCAGCCAAGCAAGATGACTTAACTAGAGTTTGAGAGAAAAGCTATTTTTAAATCATCATTTCTAGATACAATACTTCCCTATTTGTAGATAGCATGAAATTTATAAATAGGTCTGCTCAGTCAAATTTTTACTTGCTGAAAAAAAATCCTATCTCAAATATTGTTATATACAAGATCACAGTGATGATTATACCATTAATAGGATTAATAATAAAAAAAACTTAGGTGCTTTATCAACCTATAAGGGGGGGGGGTATACGACAACTAGCAGTTTGCTACATTTTCTCATTGTCATTTTCTCGGCAATGAGGATTTTACATCTTTGTTTACTTCCATCTAAAAAAAACCCACAAAAATATTCTTACCACAATTGTCATACATGTTAATTAAAAGATGAAAATGTGTATTAATAAATATACAATCTCACTGTCACTACAAGAGACTTACGATAACTTGGTTCATTTATTGAAGACCTATCTTTAGATGGATTGTTTAAATAATGAGATTTTTATGATAATTCTTTTAAATTCAATTAAAGTTTATTTCTATCTTGAAATTTTATGCTTAAAATCTCATTTTCAATAGTTTTGATTACACTATTCTAAAAGTTGTGAAAGATTTTCCTTTGTTTCAATGTTGTTAAAAGGAAATATTTTTTTCGTAAATTTATTTGTGAATGAAAATTGCAAGCCTGGTAAGTTCATTTTCATTATTCTTTTATGGAAATGCTGAAAAAATAACTGCAATCAGCTATATAAGTCAAAGTTCTTTTCTGTATATGTGTTTAAAAGACAGAATGATCTTGCAAGAGTACCAATCACTGCTCAGTCAATGCTGCTTAACAGCAGTAATCTAAATTACTTTACACTAGAACGATTTATGGAAGCATGAATAAAAGCAGTTTTAATCAAATTCCTACTCTATATAAATAAATTAATAAAGTAGACTCTTAAGTGGATTTTGTAAAAGAGGGCTAGAAAGGTTCTACAATATATGCAACATTAATCGATTGCAAAATTATTTCTATCTATTTATATAAGAAATGTGTAGAACAAGCCTTGGTAGATTTTTTTCAAGTCAAAAGCTACTTCTAATTTTATCCAAATGTCACAGTCCATTATGTACTTATGGACATAAAGAAGAAAAAATAAATAAGTGATTCTGATAAACAAGTGGTGTAGGATTAAAGAGGGAATATTAAAAATGGCAAAAGATATCCAATAATAATTATTAGATTAAGGTAAACTAAATGACCATGGATAACTAAAGGAATGTTGAAAAAAATGGTATGGAGAATATAAAAGAGTGTCAATAGTAAGGAAGGACAAAGAGAATATAGGCAAATTAATAATGATCTAAGGAAAAAAAGTTTAGCAAAAATAGAAATGCTTAATGGGCAAAAAGATATGATCTAGTATTTGATAAAATTAGAAACGTCATTTGGCAAAAAAAAAAAAAAAGATATTATTAATGGATGAAATAGCTGATAAAAATGGAAAAAGATTAATTGATAAGGATGATTTTATTGAAATGATAGAATCTCTCAATATTTGTTTAAAACAAAAATGATGCAATTATTTATGAACTTGAAAGTGAAAAAAATATTGAACTAAATAAATAAGATAAGGTTATACTGTCAGAATAAGTAATTAAATTGATTTAAAAAAAATAAAAATTGGTACAGCTGCTAAATTGGATGGTGCAATTTAATATATAATAGTGGAGTCTGGCCTAAACATTTCTTGAGGACTGTAATAACTCCAATTGCTAAAAGGAAGAAAGCTATAAGAAATAAAGAATAAGGACATAAGTTTGTTATCTCATACTTCTAAAATATTACTGAGAATTTTAACTTGAAAAATTTTTGGAACAGATTTTATATTGGAGAGGAACCATTTGGTTTTAAATAAGGAAAAACTACAAAAAAATATTACTACTACTGTTAGAACAATTATAGAAAATATCGAAAAAGATGAAGGAATTGATATATGTTATGTAGATTTGGGAAAAAAAACATATGATAGTAATCTGAAATAAACTTATGACCATTTTGAAAACTAAAGGACTACTTGGAAAGAAAGAAGTTTGATTTGGGATATATATATACACACACACAGTATATAGGATAAACAAAAAAAAATCAGACTGAAGAATAATAAGACTGAAGAAGTAAGGTATTGAAAGAAGAGTTAGACATGGGTGTGCAATGTCATTTGTGCTTTTTAATGTTTATTTACAATACATGTCATATACATTTTTAAACTGTGAAGGAACTAATGTTGAAGATAAAATAATAAAATGTATAAGAATTACAGATGACATGGCCTTATAACTGAACATAAAAATAATCTTAAGAATGATGAATAAATTGGAGGAAGAATGTATGAAATATGAAATGAAGATTAATGTTGGTAAGACCAAGTGATTATGGATATAAAAGAATGGAAAAAGAATTCCAAGTTGATAGTCAAGATAATATAGTTCAAAAAATGAATGGATTTAGATACTTGGGAGCTGACTGAATGAAAATGGAATACCAAAGATGAAGTTAAAAGAAAGATAGTATTGGCAAATGAAGCATTTATTAAAAGAAAAAAATATTTTGAAGAGATAATTAAAAAAATATTAATTAAATGTTATGTGTGGATGTATTATTATACAGTTGTAAAATATGTTAACAATGAGCCCAAGATTTACAAACTGGAAACTTTTGAGATGTGGACATAAAATAAAATTTAAAAAATTAGTTAGATGAATAAAACAATAAATGAAGTTTTGGAAAGATAAATAGAATCAGAGATAGAAAGAGATATTGAATTGGACATATACTATATTTTAGAGGGAAGGGTGAACGGAAACAAAAAAAAAAGAATGGAAAAGATTGACCTTGCTGGATAATATAAAAGATGGAAAGAGATATGTGGAAATGAAGATCTGGGCAATAAACAGAACAGATTGAAGAAATAGAAAAATTGTCTGCAAGTTTAGTCTCAGGACTTATCTATAGATCAGAACATTATTACTAAATTTGACACACCAAGCACATTTAAAGAGACGAAATAGATACTCATAGAAATTAATTAATAATTTTTCTGCCAGGATTGCTTGAGTTGGCATTTTAATACATTGAAATATATTTTGATAATTTTTGAAAATTAAAATACATTCTCAAAATTTCTTAGTGGTCCATTGATCAAGCATGATTAACATCTTGGCCAACTCCAAACGTATCCCGGTATGTAATTATGATTGATGGTGGTGGGAAAGATAAAATGGTTAGAGGAAAAAAAATAGTTTTGGAAAATGAAAGTAAAAACATAGTCTAGTTATGTAAGAATTAATATATATAAAATATGAATAGATGCATAATAACAAAAGAGAAAACTTGCTGTTATTTAGTATGTCAACAGAAACTTCAAATGTCATACAGGAAGGGAGAATATTGAACATTTATTTTTGGAATATAGAAAGAGGATCAGGAAAAAAAACAACATATGAATAGTAAAAAAAAAACCCAAAAAGATGAAGGGAACAAAAGGTAATTTTTTTTTTTGTTTATTGTGAGTTTTTATGACAATAATAGAGAATATGAAGATAAAATGTTGGCAAAATAAAACAGTTTTTATTAAAATGGGATTTTAAAAAAAGGAAATGCTCCACAGAAGATTGGAAAGTAGTAATAATAGATAAAAAGTAAATAGATCTACTATAACATATAATGATTTCAGAAAAAGATAATAGTCTAAGTATAGAAATGTCTGACTTCATTTAAAGAGAAGCTATTTTATATCATTTAGAAACTTTAATTCCATGCAATACTTCTTTTATTAAAAAGGTATCATGGGTAATAATGGTAAAACTTGCATTGCAGAAAACTAAGGCCAAATTAAAGCAACTTAATTTTGTTTAAGATTCATTCGATAGGGCATTAATTTTTTTTTTTGTGAAGGATAAAGCATCCACCTAATATTGTAGCATGAAGTTGAGGATGACCTATAATAATAAAGCATTTTAAACATTTCCATAAAACACATATGAATTAATTTTTCCTTAATATCTGAGAGTTGATTAAATAATGTGATGGTCATTTAATATATTTGATCATTTCAGAACAGACTGGGCTCAAATCCCTTTTAAATGACATATCTCCAAACACTGTAAATTTAGCACAGTTTTTTTTACACTAAATATTTATTATGACAAATGATAATGAGTACATGCATATATAAATGATTTTTTTTGACAGAAAAAATGTTTAGTTTTAAAGACTTTCCCTTACCAGAGGAAGGAGAAAGACTATTTTCCTAAGACTAGCCAAGAATTATTAGATACCCTATTTATCAACCAAGTTTTCTTAGAAAACTTTAGTTGCCTGAATTAGTTAATGCTCTAAATAGTTCAGTGCATAGCAACTACCAATCTAAAATTTGTCAATCGTGAAGGAAATCCTATTCCCAGGACTATCAAACTTTTTATTGATGAGAGATTTTATGGTCGTTTTTCATTTAACTAAGAATATATATAAACATCTACCAGCAGCTACTTTTTTAGTTTATTTTGGTGTTATTTCACTATCTTAAAAGCATTCCAGTTCTAAATTTGTATTGAATATGATTCATTGCACAACAGATTAATATATACATATATATATAAGCCCTAAAAATATTTTCCTTTTTTTTTATATAATTTCAAAAATGGAGGATTACAATTATTTTTAAAAGTTCTTTTTAAAAAGCAATTTGAAAATTATCTTGTAGCTAATACAGGAATTCACCTAGTGTGTTAATTAAAATAACCATAGTAACTGAAGTAAACAAATTTATATACTACAAATTGCATTTCAAATTCTGAATTGGATCTAATCAATTATTGTTATTAGAGAATGTCAAACGTGACTTTTTTTTTTTTTAAATCTTGAACTTTAAATTTTGTGAAAAAGTGAAAATGTAATTTAAATATCAAAATAAATATCAAAAAGAGTAAAGTCAGTGAACATATTATAAATGGTAATAAAAATAAAACAAATAAAATAGAAACCTAAATGAAATATTGGTTTCTAAAATTGATTGACTTGTTTTAATGCTCTACCAGCTCCTTATAACCAGTAACATCGAAGTTTATTGGTTGCAGTTTTGGATTACCTATGCCCCCTTCCCCAAATTCCTAATCTCTTTAGCATCATTAATAGCTAGCCATGAATAGCTTGACATGCTCTGTCAATTTAGTATTACAACAGAGTAAAAGAATCAAGAGCTAAAGACCTTGCATTCAAATTCAAATGGCTATTTTGTAGTTTTCCAAAGTTACACAAATTTCAAAGCAATTGATCATTTGATTACTTTATTAATAGCTTGAATGGCAAATATTTCTGTTTTTATAAATATCCTTTGCAGGAAGCTCTTCTAGCCATAAAACTCAGTTTCTTGCTCTTGAATATTATTTCCCAAGTGTATTTTTGACTTTAATTGCTGAAACAGGATACTGAAAATCTAGACTGAGATCATGTTGGATTGAATCACCATCTAACAACATATATATATTGAGATCTATTATAATGAAGCCTTCTACAGTGAATAATTTCTAAAACAAATACTTTAATAAATTGAATTAAGATTCATACAACAAATGCAAAGACATACAATTAATATATGAATGACACACAACTTTACCATGTAAAACTTAGCAATTAGTCAAGCATTGGTGGTCAAGAGTTCAGCGACACCTGCTTTACGAGCAGTTGTCCGGGTTAGCGGGTTCACTTCCTGGCTGATGCTATGACACATGGAAAAAAAAAAACTTAGCAATTAATTTAGTCCATTTAACTTTCTAGTTTTAGTGATAAAAATATAAATATTATACATATTCTTGTTTAAAAATATACTGTAATAATTTCAGTCATGAGACAAACATTTAATTAATGTTGTCATTAAAAAAAAATTCAGACAAAAGTTCAATGAAAATGATGGATAATTTTCTATTTTTAGTGGTAAAAATATTGTACAAATCTTGTTTAAAAAATTCTCCTAGATGTGTATACTGTAATAACTTTGATCATGAGATATAAAATCCAAAGTTGAAATCTCAATAATGTCAAAAATATATAATTTCAAAATAAAAATTTGTCAAACCTCTAAATGCTAAAATTTAGTAATAAATTTAATTTACTTACTCTTATTCTTATTTAAAAGGATTATTCATGTATTGTACTAAATTTAATGATAAACCATAAAATCTAAATTTGGAAAATGATTAATAAAAAATATTTCAAAATGGACAGTATGATAAAGGAAAATAGCAGAAATCTAATAGATAATTTAGAAATGACTAAATTAAAAAATGCAATTGGCAGAAATAGAAAAGGTTACAATAAGCAATATTGGCTGAATGCCAATCATATGCACAAAACTTCTTAAAGCATTTCATTTTAAAATAAAACATTAGTTGTCTTTGTTACTGCTTTTGGAGTTGACTTGTGATAATTGTTATATTTTGTAATCTGTAATATTTTTTATTTATTAACATGATTTAGAAAAATATTAGAAAATTGATTAGCATTGAAATAAAAAAAGAAATCATTTCCAACAGAGAAAATAGTAAAATAGCTAAATCAACTATCTGCATGATTTTAAAAAAATAAAACAGTGAATTAAAAGAATAAAAACAGCCAAAGGGATTTCCAAATTGTGCAGTTTGCATTGTAATATCAAAAAAGTGAATGAAAACCTGTTATTGTGATTTAATCAAAAGCAAATAGCTGATATTAGCATCAATGATTTGTGAAAAGACCAAACATTTAGCTAAAACCTTTATTATAAATTCTTTACTTGCAAAAGAGATTATTGCCAGAAAAAGATGATTTACTGGATTCAGGAAACAAAGAAGGTTGCATAGCATTATAAGGAATGAAGTTGTTAATCCATTTAGTACTACTGCTGAACATTATCTTGAATTTAAAAAAAATATTAATAATATTTTATTTCACAACAAGTATTAAACTGTGATTAAATAGAGCTTTTCCAGAACAGAATAGTATATAGCATATACATCAGAAAGAGACCACATCTACCAGTCATAAACTAATTATTGTTTTATTTTGCTCTATTGCTTTGGAGGAATGCAAATCAAATCAATGCTTATGTAGAATTCAGAAAATCTCAAAACTTTTTAAAAATTAGAGAAAACCATTTAATTGTAAGTCTTGAGTCAATACGAGTGTTTGGCTCAACTGTTGTGAGTACCTATTGACAATTCTTTTGATCATTCATAGTACTCTATTTTCGAATATTTTTTCTCCAAACTACGGAACTATTTTTAAAAACTGTACATTAAGTGACTGTTTCGGAAATGCTTTGAAATTAACTCTTTCACTGAAGTAATTCTGAAGGACTTTTGAAAGAGTCAATTCAATATATCGGCACCAATAATACAGTTCTGTTAACTGTGATTATTTGAAAGTTTCTGTGAAGTGTTTAAATTGAGCCTTGAAGTCCATTGTTTCCTGACACAGTGACTCTCAAGTAAATTTCATCTAATAGAATAGGATCATGCTATTTAAAAAATTATGAATCTGCAACTTCATGGACTTGGAGATCAAGTTGATTTAGGAACATAGTGAGAAGCTATCATTCAAAGACCTTGTGAAATTTCACAAAAATAAAGCAAAGTTATTCATGGAAAGGATAATTTCTGTATATGAGAAGGATAAGAAGTTATAGCATTTCTACTGATGATCTTAGATGTTCTCTGCTGGAACACAATGTCCAAACTATAAGAAGATTATCATCCAGATCTTGCTGTTGCAGAATTTTGATTTAATTATATTAGTGATGATTTTTTTGCCTTCAAAGTAAAGAGTTAACCCTGGATCCATTCTTCAGAAAAAAACTTTCCATATGATAATCATTCACGATGAGTAAAAATAATGTCTAATTATTTTCCAACTTTAATCTTCTAGTAAGTTAGATTTTTAAAAATGTTTTTAAAAGTCCAATTTTAATTTTTGCTAAAATCGATCTTCCAAATTTACATGTACACACAGTACAATTTTCTTTTTATATTTATATATTTAAATTTATATTGTTATTGTTCTTTAATGATTGAGTTGGATGATACCATTGGTCCTGAATGTGAGCCAGGAATGATTACTTTAAATACATATATTTCAATATAAGCTACAATGAACTAATTGTGTAACAAATGGCATTCTGGAATTACAATTAACTTGTTACATCCTCATGGTATGAATATGAATATAGGTACTATCACATCCTTGAATTACCTAGTTTCCTAAAGATTTATTTTTTGTTTCTTAGGGAACTGTTTTTTAAGGCTCTATTTTTTATTACTTGTTTTTTATTTTATATATGGACTAGTAAAGCATGTCTAGTGATTTTTATATATGATAGTAAGTGTATGGTTTTTTTATATATATGTATAATTTTAGTTTTTTTAAAAAAGTTTTTATTTTTTATAATTTTTTGTACAAGTTTTTTGTGTAGAGTCATTTATATTGTACATACGTGTATTAAAATACAGGATGTCTCCTAGTTATGAACATTCAAGTTACAAACACTTCACTATTACGCAATCGCTTTTGGACTTTAGATCTTTAACTATGCAAATGATAAAAAAAAACTATTTACATACATTCGTAATTGAATTTTTTCTAAAGAAATAAAAACCTATATAAAATACAGTAAATCTTCCCATTTCTCTGACAATTATTACTTTTATTTTTAGCATCACCACAGACTGTCACAATTAGTGCTTATTTTAAAAAGGAGTTTGTGCACGATTACATTACATATACACTGTATACATTTCTGTTTTCGTGAATTTTTTTCATTCTTATTAATTAAAAACATGAGTAAGAAATGAAAAAATAGTAGTATTGATACAACTAAAAAGAAATCAAGGTCTCATAAACTCCAAACGATTGAGACAAAAATGGATATAATTAGACTTTCTGAAAATGGTGAATCTTTTGCTTCAATTGCATGTTCAGGTAATTTAAAACATATCAACAATATATACAATTGTGAAAAACAAAAACAAAATTAAGGAATATATTAAAAATTGTGGAAATATTTCTTCAAAGACTGTTTCAAAAAGACATGGCAGAGTAATGGATGAAATGGAGAAATCTTTAGCTTTATGGATTGAAGATCAACATCAAAAAGGCATCCCAGTGAGTTTATCAATTATTCAAGCTAAGGCTCTTAGTTTGCATGAAGATTGGAAGAAAGAATTAAAAGAAGGCTCTGCTGTTGAATTTGTAGCAAGGAATGGCTTGTTTCACGAATTTAAAATGAGATATTCTTTACATGATATTAAATGCCAGTGCAGATAAGAAAGCTGGCAGTGAATTTGTTTCCACTTTCTCTAATATCATTAAAGATGGAGCATATTTTCCATGCCTGGTCTTCAATGTAGATGAGACAGGATTATTTCAGAAAAAGATGCCTGCACATACATATTTAGCAAAGGAAGAATCAGTTACACCTGGGCATATACATTCTAAAAACAGATTAGCATCAATTCTTGGAGTTAATTTAGATGGTGATTTTAAATTTTAGCCAATGCCAATTTATCAGACAGAAAATCTTACAGCATTGAAAGGAAAAGATAAAAGAAATGCTTCCAGTCATTTGGAAATCAAATCCTAAAGCCTAGGCTACTGCACAGCTTTTTCAAGATTGGTTCTCACATCATTTTGTGCCTTTTGTTAGGCAATATTGTAGTGAGAATAATTTACCATTTAAAACACTATTGCTCTTAGACAATTTTCCTGGACATCCAAAATCCCTGTAAAATTTATATCCAGAAATTAATGTTATGTTTATCCCTCGCAATACTACAAGTGACATACAACCTGTGGACCAAACTATGATGGCTAGTTTTAAGCAGTATTATATGAGAAGATTAATGACTCAAACAATCAAGACAATTGACAAGGAAAGTGGACCTATACTAAGAGATTTTTGGAAAAGTTATAATATACAGAATGCTATAAATATTATTGGGGATGCATGGGCTGAAATAAGAGTCAATAATGAAAGGTTATTGGAAAAAAAAAATATCCACAAATGATGAATGCTTCTATGGACATTGAAGAAACTCCTGAAGATATCACAACTGAAATAGTCAATATAATAAATGAATTAAATTTAGATGTCACTGATGAAAATATTGATGAGTTAATGCAATCTCATTCAGAACCTTTGTCAAATGAAGACTTGATTAAACTACAAGAGATGAATAAAATACAAAACGAAGAAGAACCTGATAATAAACTTATTGTTAAGAGTTTGACAATCAAGAATATGAATGAAGCCTTCATGCATCTTGACAAATTTTTGACTATCATTGAAGAATGTGATCCCAATGAAGAGCATATATCTCATGCATGAAGTGCAATAGAAAAAGACACAGAATGTTACAGAATTCTTTATCAAGAGAAGAAAAAGAATACAATTCAATTAACTATTGATAAATTTTTAAACAAAACTCCAGGTAATAATCAATAAAAAATAAATACTGTATTTTGAAAATCCTTTTTGATGTTTTTTTTTTACAGACCTCTACTTACAAACAATTTCAACTTCCAAACACATGCCAGGAACCAAAATTAAGTTCGTAACTAGGGGACTGCCTGTAATTTTTAGTTTGTGTTTGCAAAATAATTTATTTTTGAAGAGTTTTGCAAAGTTTTATAAATACTTTATAAAAATGTAATTACTGTTTTTTGTTGTTTTAAAACATATAAGTATGAGATATTTATCAATTGGTTGATTGATAAAAATTGTTGTACCAAAGGAGATTTTGTAAGAAAAGTTTTTTTAAAATTTTTTTTTTAAAATAAAAGATTTATAAAGAAAGAATTTTAAACAATAGGAATTAATTTTTTTATCTGACATGTGAATGTTTATAATTTTTTTAATTTTTTAATGTTTAAATTCTGGAAGTAGCCATTTTGCCGTGCTTTCTGATGAAAACCAGTGAGCTGGTTGAAGTATTAAAGCAGCTTTATAGAGAAGTACTTGTGTGTTTTTTTCTTTTATTAGTATTTTTTATATTTCCTTAGGTTAGTTCATATATTTATTATTTTCACATATATATAAGTCTATTATCGATGTTTTTTCATTTATAATTTTCAACTTTTCTTTGTAGTTTTAAATGAATACATAATATAATTCTGTATATACAATAAGCAATAGAAGAACACTTACCATTATCTTTAATATTTTAAATTTGAAGGACAGCATATTGTGAACATTAGTAATTGCTGTTATAACAAAAAATAAACAATTCAACTTCTTAAGGATGTCTATTTCACTAAAGTAAACAACCAAGTTTAATAGAATTCAAAACACATATCTTTATATTAACACAGTTGTAGTTGCTTCATTTAAAAATACTTACTTCATAAGATTGTAATTTATATAAACCATGTAAATCTTTACTTAAAGCAGGAATAATTCCTATGATTCCTAAGTTGTGATTATGTATCAATTTTCACACTTTGAAAAATAAATGTATCACCATAAATTAGTTGCAAATAAGCTATGACTGGTATATTTATGAAAATAATGGGCATTATAAATTCTAGCATATCTAATAAAACTAAGATTTGTGTTTGGTGAAACATATGTTTTACAACAGGGCTGGAACAACAGTGCATTTTCCTTATTATAAATTTTCTTAGGCATTTATAAATACCATTAATTTATCACATACATACACATATATAGTAGTTTACCTGAGACAACAAACAGGAAGAAGGGAGATCCTTCCAAACACTTGTTTTGTTCCTTGGTTTATTAGTTGGGAACCTAATATATATATAATAATGTAATGCCATTTCTATTTTTAAAAAAATATTATTTTCATAAATCTAAGTTGCATTTTGAATAGTTTAATAAAAACAAATATCTATAATTAAAAAAATAATTAAAATATATAAAAAAACAAATTAGAATTGAACTTTTCTCAATAATACTTATAGGAAATCTATATTTTAATACTTATATACATACTGTTTTGATATTAATGATCTACATTTCCAATAAGTTTTATTAAAAAATAATATATTAAAAAAGTACTTATTAATAAAACTTTCAAAGAAACTTCATTAAGATCCATTTGGCTGAAGTTTTGTGATAATAGTATTTTTAATTATAATTATATGCTGGACTATTTTCCATCTTCTAACATTAAATATTGAATATCTTTAAAAAAAAAAGTAAACTACACAACTAAAAAAATCTGCAATCAATATAATATCAGAATAGCTTTTCAAAGCCATATCACAATATGAAGAATTTCAACATCTACAAAACCTAAATTTGAAATGCTAAAAAACAAAAAATTGCATCTATGAAATACAATGTGAAAGAATGTATAATGGTAAGATCTGTCATCCTATTGAAAAGTGATTGAAAGAGCACAAAATGATGATTAGGAAAGAGAAAATAGATCTATCCAAAGTAGAAGACCATGTATGTACCAATAAACATATGTTCTATTGGCAAAATACAATAATATTGAATAGAGAAAAAAGTACAAAGAAAAAAAAAGCTGCTCATATGATAATGGTAAATAACTTCCATAAGACAACCCAATATGATAATACATAATGTCTGAAGGCCACTAATTAACCTTGCTCTTAAGAAAAAGCAGAGAAATCAGAAGGACCCTTATAGAAAGTGTATGAAATTGCTATTGATTGTTTACCTTTATCAGAATAGTATAATTGGTTAAAGCATTTTAAATTCAAAATTCATGAATCTAAAGGTTCAAGTATCTATACAGTGTATTTGGAAAGTTTAAATAAAGTTTATAATTTTTCTAAAAGACATTCAATATTTAATATTAGACAATAAAAATGGTCCAACATATAATTCATTAAAATCTGTTGTTATAATTGTTTATATACCAACTTTTCACAGATGAATCATTTTAAATTTATAGCAAATTAGGACTTATGAAGAAATAAATTTTAAAAATGCATTCAATTTTATACATGAAAAGTCAAAAATTTTCAAATATATATTTCTATATTTGATTTTCCTGGAAAACTACATGGTTAAATGGTCTAGAATTCTTTATCTATAAGAGGTTATTGTTTATTACAATTGACTCCAGAAAAATAGCATAATGAATAGATTCATGATAATGTTAATAAAATTTAAATGTATTTGTAGCACAAAAGATAATGGTACCTACTTTTATAATAAGATGCTTCAGTCTCATCATCCATAATATCATTTAATGATTTTAATTAAGATTTGTACCTTATAGAATGTTGCATTGATACATATATCATAATACACAAAATAAACTAGCATAAACTCTTGTAGAATACTTTATTAAATTATAACATATTTTAGTATATTCATTTTTATTTTGTGAAAATAAATTTAAAAAACAAAGAATTTATTTTCTTTCTTTGAATTTGTAAGTTATGGTAAGCTCTGTGATATTAAAAACTTTGATAAAAATTAATATATCTAAGGTTTTCTTTTAATTTGAAATAATGACATTTAACTAATTGGAAAATAGGCAAGACTTACTTTTTTGAAAGGACAAATCTATTTGTCACTATAAAAATGAATGTTATCAAATTTTCTGAGATTAAAAATTGTCAGTTTATTTTTTAAAAAAGAAGTCAATTTTAAATGTTTTTGAAAGTTGTTTACAATAAAAATGTGAAATCATTAAAAGCTTTCACAAGATTGAAAGACTTGTAGAATTAATGTTATTATTAATAGCAGTAACATGCTCAATGTGAGGTTAAGAGTAACCATTATTATTGGTGTCTGTAAATAAACAGGACAAAAAAAAAATCATTTGATTATTTTCTGGCTATTTTAATAAGTGAACTCAGAATACTATCTGAAGAATTTCATTACATCACCATAATATATAATATAAAATTAGAAAAAAAAAAAGTACTTACATAGCTAAATTGGATACTACATTATTATTTATTCCATTTAAAAAACGTAAAAGTTTCATATGACAAATGAATTAATTTTTTTCATAGCTGTAGTATTGGATTTGTAAAACATTAATATTACCTGATGAAAATTTAGGTGGAATCCAGTTTAATGATGTGAATATTTATTTTTATCTATTAGATTAGAGTGCTATAATTGCAATCTTATTAATACGAGTTTATGTGTTCTACCTTGTAAATTTAAATTTAAACCTGAATAGAGCTTCAATAATATCTCAGCTGACTTTAAAGTACATTTATTTTTTTTTATCTGTTCATGGTTAAACTTGATACCAGTTGTTGAGAAAAATTATGCTGGATTTATAAAATGTTATTTGGGATTTCATTTATATAGGATCCAGTTTAGTAAGTATGTTTCTTCTATATACATTACATTAATATAATTGCAATTTTATTAAAATGAATTATTTGTTCTGCCTTGAATATTTAAATTTAAGTTGATTTAAGTGCTCCAATAACAATTTAGACTGATTTAAATTTTCTTCATGACATTATTTACAAGTCTATTTAAAAATTTAAGATGTCAGATAAAATATAAGTTCAATTTTCCATTCATTTGCAGAAAATTTGTTACCAGGTGATGCAAATAATTGTGCTGGATTTGTAAAATGATAACTTTAAGAATATCTGTATTATGTTTTGGACTATTTCTGTTATTTAGAATTAATTGTTAAATGTCTTTAAAAAAATTCAAACTTCATTTAAACTTCTCAAATATGTTCACATATTAAAAATATCATGCAGATTAGAATATAAAGTATAAACATTTGAACTGATATTATTCTCTTATCTTCAGATGATTTGGGCCTGACTAATGACAATAGTAACATGAATATCAATTATGATACCTTTAGATTCATGAATACTGAATTTAAAATGATGCTCTAACCAACTAGAATATTCTATCAAAGGTCTAGACAGTTACAATATCACCTTAAATTAAGTTTTCATGAATCTAAAGGCACTATACTTGATTTCTAAGCTAATACTATTAATCAGATCAATGTCTGAAGAACAGAAAAAAATACCACCTGAAACATTGTGTTACATATTAACCTATGTTCTATTACTAAGAACTAAATATATCTGAAAAGTTAAAATAAAATTTGAATTTTTCTAAATACATTTAGGCCAACACTTTAGCACAAATACCATCATAACAAACTTTCAGACAAACATTAATTGGTGAGTGTTTACATTTCATTTTGTTTTCATAATTATAATTTCACATTTAAGCTGCAAATATAATATTTTTAGTTTGGAAAATAGTGATGACATGACATACTATAGCCAAGAGAAAATATATTGATTATGCTTTATATAAATACATAATATAACTGAAAATGAATATTTTATTTTTATATCATTTATGAAAAGGCTTTAATTTATGTTTTTTGATTCTTGAAGTTGCAAAAACATTTAGTATGTTGTTTTACATTAAAATAAATGATATATTGAAATAATTCTACATACTGTACTTATTTTTATATACCAGCATACAATATTTTTCAACCATTTTTTTTTTTTTTTTTCACAATATAAGTTGATATCAATTTCTTGATTGTAGACAGTGATATCTGGTAACAAATTCTGGTGTTTGAAAAGATAGATTATGTTAATTATTATAACATATTTGGAAAGGTGAAATTATATTTTCTCTTGAATTAGTTGTATTATGAACAGATTTTAAAAATGAATTGTGAATTGCTGTTAGAAATGTGTTGTTATTGAATAAATAAAAAACATATCATTTTTCAATATTGAGAACTTTATTTCAGTTATAACTACATACCCGCCATTATAACAATAAAAAATATGAAAAACCCACACACCTGTTGTGTGAATAGATATCTAAAGAAAGAGTAGAAAATAAAACAGAGAAGATGAATATTATGGAATCCATGAAATGATATAAGAATACTATAAAATAAAGAATTAAAAAAAAAAAAGAGAGAAAAATTCCTTTTCTGGAGATAACCATAACAAAATGAAATTTGAATTGCTTTAAGAACAACAATTTAATGAATGTGTTGTAAATCAAAATTGTATAGAGTTGCTCAAGATCAAAATCAATTAGCTGTATAAATGATAAAAATAAAAGCATATGAGTAAAAAGGATGATCTGTGGTTGGTTATCATCATCAACCATTATCAATCCACTGCAGGATGAAGGTTCTCCAAGTTCAATCCATATTTTCCTATCTTTAGCTTCTCTTCTCCACATCACCCCTGCACACTTTCTTATTTCATCCATCCATCTCACATGTGATCTCTTTCTGGGTCTTTTACAATCTCTTGGAATCCAGTTTAAAATTTCAATTGTCCATCTATTATCATCTCTTCTAACAATATGTCCAGCCCAACTCCACTTCAGTCTTTTAATTTTTTCAATGACGTCAGTAACACCTGTTTGTTCTCTTACCCATACATTACACTTTCGATCCCTTCTTGTTACTCCCAACATGCATCTCTCCATACTTCTTTGAGTGGTCTGAAGTCTCAGTATTGCTCTTCTATTAAGTGTCCAAGTCTCAGATCCATAAGTAAGAACTGGCAAAACACATTTATTAAAAACCTTCCTTTTCAAACACATAGGCATATTTCCTTTTAGTATCAAGTTATTTCTACCAAAACACTCCAATCAAGTTTAATTCCATGATTAATTTCATTCATTAAATTTCCATCTGTATTAATAAACTAACCAAGGTATTTGTAACTGTTAACTTCTTCTAACACATCATAATCAATCTTTATTTTCATACTTTGAGAAAATCTATTAAACATTACTTTAGTCTTTTTAACATTTATCTTTAGTCCTATTTTCATCTGATAACTCCTGCAACATTTCCTGTAGCTCTAAAGCATTATTTGAAAAAACAACTACATCATCTGCAAAATCTAAATGACTTAAATAGTCTCCATTTACTTTCACTCCTTTAGCTTCCCATTTTAATCCACAAAATATTTCTTGCAGCACTGCTGTAAAAAGTTTTGAAGATATGGAGTCACCCTGTCTTACACCCTTTTCAATGTTGATTTTCCTACTATCATTATGTAATCTAATTGTTGCTGTTGCATTTTTATAAATATTCTTTAAAATATGACAATATCCTGGATCTACACCTTGATGATCCAATGCTTTAATCACTGAAGAAATGTTTATAGAATCAAATGCCTTTTCATAGTCTACAAATCCTAAGCATAATGGCAACTCATATTCATTTGTCCTTTCTATAATTTCTCTCAATACCTGGATATGATCTACTGTACTAAAACCACTTTTAAATCCAGCTTGTTCTCTTGGTTGGTGGAAATCCAGTGTTTTCTGTAGACGAGTTGTAATTATCTTAGTAAAAATTTTGTATAAAACTGATAAAAGACTGATAGGTCTGTAATTTCTAATATCTTCTTCATCACCTTTTTTAAATATTAATATTAATACTGCATTCTTCCAATCATCTGGTACATCTTTATCATTTAGACATTTGGTATATAACCTTGCTAAAAAAAAATTCTATTTCTTCACCTGCTTCTTTTAATATATCAATTGTAATTCCATCATTACCTGGAACTTCCCTTTCTTCATAAATTTAATTGCATGTCTCACTTCCTCATTAAAAATTCTGGGCAATTCGGAAGATATAATAGGTATGAGGCACTTGTTCTTTATTACTATATAATTCTTGATAGAAGTCTTCTACACATTTCATGATGTCATCTCTCTTTTTAGTAATAATGCCATTTTTTTTCTTATTGCAGATATAAATTTCCTACCAATACCAAAATGTTGTTTTACACTCTTTAGACTTTTATTCTCTTCTACAGCTTTCCTTGCTAGTTCACAATTGTACTTTCTTATATCATTTTCGACTCTTTTCCGCACCATTTTACAAAATTTGAAATATTCAATCTTTTTTAATGCATCATTATTGTATATCCTCATATTCCTTCTTTTCTTCATAAATTCTCTAGTCTCAGTAGAAATTTTATTGGTCAATTGCTGCTTTTTTCTACCAGCTATCTTTGTTGCAGTTTTTAAAAGTGTATCAATTATTTTCATATTAATTTCATTCAAATCTAAATCATGTTCAAAATCTACTAATACTTGAAACCGATTTGTAAGTTCTAATTTAAATTCATTAGAATGTTTCTGAAGATTAGGAATATCAACTGTAAATATTGTTTTTCTTAACAATTTTTGTCTTTCTAGTTTTACATTAACACATATCTTGCACCTTACTAATCGATGATCACTTCCTGTGTTAAATCTATTAAGAACATTAAAATCTTGAAATATGTATTTCCTGTTAGTCAAAATGTAATCCAATTCTGCTGTACCTTCATTTGGATGCTTCCATGTCCATTTCCTTTTAACATTTTTCTCAAAAAAAAAAAAGAATTCATAATATAAAGCTTTTCTTTTTCTGCAAACTCCACAAGTCTATGTCCTCTCTCATTCCTATTACCATAACCAAAATTACCTACAGCATTTTCATCTTTCATTTGTTTACCAATTCTAGCATTAAAGTCTCTCATAACAATTTTAAAATGTTGTTTACTCTGATCAAAAGCCTTTTGTACATCCATATAAAAATCTTCTATAACTTCATCACTATGAGAACTTGTTGGGGCATAAACCTGAATTATCATCATATGGTATCTGCTATTAAGTTGTAAAACTAATCTTGCCATTCTATCTGACACACCATCAATCTCCACAATGTTAATCTTCCATTTTTTATTTATAATGAATCCTACACCAATTGTATTTCCAATATTTGTGACTTTATAGTAGAGTATATGTCCACTTTTTAAATCAATTGTTTGTTCACCTTTTTTTCTAACTTCACAAAATTCAATAATGTGCCATTTAATATAAGCTAGTTCTTCTTCTAACTCTTGCAATCTTCCTTCACTTGAAAGTGATCTGCAGTTGTAAGTACCTAAATAAAAAGTTGTCATCAAATGGCAGGCTGAGTCCGCAATCAGGGGATTCTTAGCACCCTTCGCCTTTGGCCACCAACTGCTGCCTTGGTTGGTGACTTTATTGCCTCCTGGAAATAAGGGCCATGATTTATTTTTGTCCATCATGATTGTATATATTGAAAAAAATATTCTTAAACTTGGAGGTAAAAAGCCAATAAACTCACCACGCTGGCTAATGCATGTTGGTGAGCAGCCAATCCATGTTCGTATACTATATGAATAATCACATAGTAATAACAGCTGCAACGATAAGAACATATGGAGTGGACATTAGGAATTTGCCCTGCTCAGTTCCTTTAAGGCCTCCAAGAGAAATCAAAGGTCTCCTTTCAGTTAATAGCAAACTCCTTTCTGTAGCTGTGGTTGGTTATAGGATACAATAAATCTCCTTACCAAAAGATCAATTGGACAGAAATCAATTGTGGAAATCTCTGTGCTGCTACTTGGTGTTCATTGATTATTCATGCTTATAAGAAATTATCTCTGATGTAAAGAATATGGTCATTTCTACTTAGGGTAGAGTAAATGCCTAAGAATCCTAGGTTTACATGACCTTTTGGACTAAAGATGATTCTTAATATATAAAATTACTTACTTGGAATATAACCATACGAACTGCAATAGTTCCATGATATTTTTGTAGAAAATTATTATAAAGGATTTTTACTTTTAAGATTGTACACAGTAAGATATCAGCAAATATAATAAATACAAAAACAGAAACAATATAGTTACAAAAAGATGGTACAATAATGGATTGTTAGAAAATAACATGATTGAGAGAGCATTGAGTGTGTACGATGGGAAATGCTTTTTAAAATATGAGCCATGGTGATATTCATACAGATGGAGCATACCGAATTTCTAATTTTTTTGATTTTTATCTTCAAACTATGACATTACTCAAACTCAAAATGATGAGAATTAGAATATAGCAGAACTACTGTTTAACAAAGTTGGTTTGAGTTTAAACATTCAAATCATTAAAATTGTAAAGTCAATTAAAACAGAACATAATTAAAAAGCAATTCCTTAACATATAATGGAGAACATGGACTGCTAACAAAAGAGGACTATTTAATAATGAAAAATTGATTATTAGGACAGTCGTGTAATACTCTCTATATATAATATTTATAAAATTGAAAAGTGTACTCATAGAATCCACAGATGTTAAAAGATATGCATGGCAGAATTATTTTGTTAAAAAGATACATATTAGCAGTAACTGGGTAAAAAACACTGATAGATTATTGTTGTTTTGATAAAAGATGAAGTTAACATTGCAAAAAAAAAAAAAGTTTCACTACATCAGATTAATTGATTTAGCACAGTATTAGATGGCAGATTTGAAAAATAAAGCTTTATAGATTAATTTACATTAAATAAATTTTTAAAAAAATCTTATTTGGTTTTCTAGTGCTCACTTCATCACTTTAATAATTGAATGCTACAGGATCCCCTGAGTGGTATATACAATTATAACTTGCACTGTGTAGCTTAGAACAATAAAAGTATGATAGCCTCAAGAGATAACACTTCCTAGATTAATTCTACGTCAATATAGTTAAAAAAAAAAAGTTAACTAAATAAAAATGTTGTGCTCAATTTTCCAGTTGGTGTCCATACATCACATTCCAAACCAATTAACTATATGGTTATTCCTGTAAATATTATTGTTTGGCAGTATAAAAATGACATAATGTACTTTTTTGATATTTAAAGATTACCATATCTCTTAATTTATCTAAAGCTAATGCTAATATTAAGTGATTTTTAAATATTGGTTTGATTAATCAATAAAGATTTAATTTCATCATCATAATTATTCATGTGATTTCTACCAAGAATTTCTAAGACCTACTCAATATTCAAATTTATACATATATCTTTTTTAAGATCATTAATTAATTTCCTTCTCATATTTTTTCTTACTATTATCATTACTTCTTCCAAAAACTAAATCCTTCATTTTTTTTAAAATCTTACTTTTTTCCTTGACTTTCATCCTAATCAATACTTTAGTCTTTTTAATCTTTTAGCAACAACATATATTTTTGCTTGATTTCCTCTCCTTGTTTAATAATCCACATTTCTGCTTCATATCCTGCCAACTCAATTCATGAAATCTACCAAAACTATTTTTTTAGTTTAATCATAATGCCAAATAAAAATTATTACTGTTGTAATATAATTGTGTGAATAAATAATCCTGGAATCATTTATAATATTAATGGATTACCAGTTCTACATTTTTTCCAAAGCTTTTAATTTTTCTTTTCTCTACATTTCAATGGTCTAGCAGTCTTTCTTATATTTCTATTTGTCTAGAAATATAAGAAAGAATTAATCAAATAAAATATAACTAACTATCATTAAAACAAATAGAAAAACGTTTTGAGAAAAAATGTCACAAAGATGAAATATAAGAAGAAAAATATAAAGTATTAAAAAAAGGAGGTAAAATTGGCCTGTTAATATTATAAAGTAATGTTAAGATAATTCAAATATGAATAGAAAGCAATGGTATATCAATAGCAGGAAGAACCTAGGTATCATTCTAATGATAAAAAATAAATTATGGTTTCAGTGCCTATAGGAGCATAACATCTTTTCCACCAGTACTAACCACATAGTCAAATGATACTTTTGTTTAATGGTCATATCAGATTCATCTAACTAATGCTGATTATAAACTCTCCATACAGTAATGCCACTCAGAGCAATGCAATGCTGATTATGGGGGCATTTAACCAGGAACTATAACTACAAACCTGCTATATAAAAAAATCCCATGATTGCTTAGAAATAAAAAAATTTCAGAAATTTGATTTCTCCCTCCCCCCAAGTTCTACATTGACTGGAACCCAGATAATGGTCATAAAAGAAAAATATAATAACCACTATATGAGATCTTCCATTAATACTGTATTTAAATTAAAGCAATAACAACTATTTTTTTCTTGGAAAGTCAAACGCTAACTTTCAATGCTAAATAATACTTTTTATGTTACATAATCTGCTAAAATATAGGCTTTATGATCCAAGAATATCTTGGTGAAAATCAAGCATTAAAAATATTTATCACTATCAATGATAATTTCCATTACTTCCAATACCCCCACCCCCCTTCCCCAATCTCTTTTATGCCATCTTATTCTGAAACAATGATGTAATATGACTCAATGCAATTTTCTCCAATTTAAAAATATTTCAATAAATATGGCAAAGGATTTTAATATAATATGTATTTGATATTTTTTTTTTTTGCATAAAAGAATAAATTCGGGTGATTATGCAATTAATTATACTTCTAATGAGATTTGTGACCTCAACACATATCCAGAATTGAACGCGATTTGACTTATACTT
This sequence comes from Epiperipatus broadwayi, assembly GCA_028023455.1. Taxonomy (NCBI): domain Eukaryota; kingdom Metazoa; phylum Onychophora; class Udeonychophora; order Euonychophora; family Peripatidae; genus Epiperipatus; species Epiperipatus broadwayi. The sequence continues at coordinate 157,298 of JAQFVV010006396.1, read as the reverse complement.
TTTTTTTCCTTTTTCATTTCTTTAAAAGCATAATAATCAATGCCTGCAGTTTAATTTGTAAAATTGAGACTAATTTTAAATTAATTAAAACAATATACAATTTTTACTTTCCAAAAACGTATTGATTTTCTAATTACTTAAAAAGACTGGAATGTCAATACTTATATATAAATCTTACATTTATTTATGAGATCTTTCACCCTTATATAAAAAAAATCAAATTTCCAATAATTAAATCTTTAGTTTAAAAGTAACTTAATTTTAAATATATTCTATCTTGAAAATGTGCATTCTATATTTTATAACTATGGGAGGAGTAATAATAGATGCTCCAATATTTTTTTTAATATTTAATAATCTTTACAATTATTAATATCAGTTTGCTGAAAAGGAAAGACAATATATATTATAATAGATTAAACTACCGTTTACCACTTTCCAAATTGCATATAAAAAATTCTAATTATTGACTTTTGATATAAATATATATGTTAAAAAATATGCCAATGCCTTATCCTCATTGACTCTTTAAAAAAGTAGATCTTCCTGAAATCCCTACAATTCTCTCAAAGCTTTCTTTTACTTCTTTTAGATTGTAAGTCATTTTTCTTTTCTACCATTCTTCCTCTTTCCTTATATGGATCTTCCCAACATATTCTTCACAAATTTTTCTGCCCTAACTATATATCCAATTCAATTTTTTTTTATCTCAAAATTTTCTCAATAATTCATGTATTGAAAATATTATAAATATGGAAAATCATATCTGTTTTTCAAATTAATATAATAATATTCTCAGAGGAGGATAAATATTCCCTCTAGAGATTGTCATGAACATAGATTGTGTGGAAGATATTATGTAGATTAAATTATTTCCAAAAATTAATAAAATTGAAAACCTAAATGATCATTATAGAATCAGCAATTGTTTAACTGAGTAAGATATGACACCATAGAATGATCAAATCTATTATAATATTGCAATGTTGATCTAATAGAAAATATTGCTCTGCTTTGTGATAATCTATCTACATCTTTAATGATATAATTAATTTATCAAAATGTTATGAATCCGATTTAATATAAAGCATGAATTGCCATCTGCCCTTCTATCAATATTTAATATGAAGATAAAGAGGATCATTTATGGTAATACAACATAACAATTATTAAAAGGGAGTATTATTATTATTAACTAGAAGTTGATTCTTGATGATCATATAAATGATATTTCTTCAGAATGACTTAACATGTTTTTTTCAAGATTGTTACTATGATGTCAAAGTCAATCTAACTCATTACTGGACATTCTTTTCTTTCACTGTCAACTTTTTGAAAATTTTTCTAATGAATTATATTATCTGATAATATAATCAACATCCGATAATTCAACCTGGTCCTTCATGCTTCACATGAGAGATCAAATCTAATTTCAGGTATTTGATTGAAATACTGCTTAATGTCAGAAATCTAAAGAATTCCTTGATGACTAGATCTCTTGTGGTAGATGTGAACTCCTGATGACCATACAAATGGCATTTCTTTGGAATGATCTATTATCTATTTGATTTTTTAGGCTTCTCACAGACACATTCTTTATAATGATGATAAAGTTCACTTATTTCATTTCTGCTTATATATTTTTTTTATCAATATCAATCTTTCCTAACATTATATTATTTTTAATGGATTATAACATTTCATAATATAACTAAAATAAAACAATTTTAATCCCATGATTCCTAACTTTTCACAATCACTTTTAATGCCAGCTTTCTGTTATTGTTATGATTATCTCCTTCATATTTAGCTGTGAACTTATCATTTCATTCAGTTCTTTAATAAAGGGAAATATCTTCAACTTTTCTTCATTTTCAGATATAAATGTGATGTCATGAGCATACTGAGGATAGAGGTTTCTTCCACCAATTCTTAATTTACATTTGTTGTTTTTCAATTTGGCTTTCCATATTATATATTTCATAATCAAATAAATAGTGATATATTCAGCACTATGAAATTCCTTTACTCCTATGTTCACCATAATCTATTTTAGTAATAATCTTTTTTATAAGAATAATGAAGAACTTTAGTATATCCATATACTTAAGAAGACTTCATAATTTAGCAAGATAATATTAATATCAAAATTGGAACCTTGGTTTAAAAAAAAAAAAAAACTGATTGTGGTTAAATATTTGGACTGGAAATTACAATTTCAGATGGTTGTAAAAATACTAACAACCCATAAAGAGATACAATATATAAATCAGATTGGTCACATTGCAATATCAATTTGATACTATTACATTTTGATAAGTGGCAAAACTTCTAAAGATCTGTTATTGTGATAACTGATGATGACTTATTATTCATATTGATAAATGTAAGTTGCAAAAATCAGAGAAAAAGTTAAAAGAATTACAGGTATGTGATTGCAATAAATTTAAAAAAGACATACAAAATGTCACATTATTTTTAATATGACAACTTGAAGATAATGGAAAATAAAATCTAGAAAAAAAAAAAACATTTATAAAATCATTTTGCAGATGATAATCAAAAGAATATTGAGTTATAGATATTAATGTATTCTCTGCCCAAAAAAATAGATTAGTACTACAATGATAGAAAAAGATGGAAAAATACAGAAAGAAAAATAATATTGCTTAAATTATTGTATATACAGAAGAGACTACACAATAAAATGTCAAGATTTTTAATACATACTTTAGAATCACGAAAATATTAATAGTAGAAATGCTAGCACATCTTGATAAAGTATTTGTAACAAATCAATAAACAACCATTACTGATTTTCTATATTTTACTTTGATGCTTCAAAGTGTTTTAACTGATTTATATCACAGTAACAAAGTATTGATGATAAAAAAAAAGTGTTTGTAATTATAGTGCACCATATCGATATATACTATTTCAATTATATGCTATACAAAAAAAATATATAAATAAACAAAAAATAAAAGCATTAAATCCATAAATTTAATAAATTTTACAATAGGGTAGCTATCATTTTTCCATCTCAGAAAGCCATACATGTTCAGATTTTTTAATATTTCTTTGTGTTATATTATATTTTATCCTTTGATTTTTTTTAATCCTTCCTGAATTTTCATGAAATTAAATGTTTTCTAAATGTAAAATTATATTTTTTATAAAATTTTAAAAAATTTGTAAAATATCATTCTAGTTGTAAAATAAAACGATCAATTTAGTAGCATCAAAAAATAACAATCGTTAAACATTTTTATATAGCAGCAGAAAACTTAAAGTTTGAAGAATTTAGTAAAAGACTCTGAAATGGCTAGCAGTAAATAGGATTGAGTGCATAGGTTCTAAAATTAACATGGAGTTAAAAATATTAAACAACTAAGAAGACTATAGTCAGTTAATAACAAGATTGTTATTACATTTCTATAGTGAAAAAAAATTATCAAAGAAAGAGAATATCATCCAGAACATGTTTAATTGCAATAAAAGTCTGACACTCTGCTATTCATTTTATTAAAATGTTACAGTAAGTTTTTTTATTATTTTTTGTTTGATTCTTTATAAATAAACACATACACACCAAAGATATAATTGTGCTGGCCCAACTTATTATTAATAATTATATTATGATTTTTAAAAATTTTGTTTATACTAGGGCTTGGAACACAATATTAGATATAATGGTTTCCACTGTATTATGTAACTAAATATTATATAACATAGAATTATGATATAAGAAATTATTGGCAAAAATGGGAATGTTGTTAGTACAAAACATGAAATAATGAATGATAAGGCAGAGCATTTGTACAAGTGTCACAACAGAAATTCAAATATTTCACAGAGCAAAAGCCTACACAGAGAAAATTCCAAGTATATATAAATGCATGCTGTAAAATTCTTTTGGATTGAAAAATACAATTCTTTAAAAGTATTATATTTTTAGAAAACACATATTCACAATAATCATTTTTCTATAAACAGATAAATCAATGTGTGGATCTCTAGAGGCCACAATGTTCTCACAAAGGGTCCACAGAGATTTGAAATGAAGTTATAAACATTTGCAGCTATAAACTGTAGAAGCTCATATTTGCAGAGGAAAACAAGATGATAATCAAAAAAGAGATCCTAATTTCTGGGCACATTTACAAGCAGATTTTCCAAAACTATCAGAGATTTATGAAAGTATTGATGCTTCATTAATTGAAAAATCTTTTTTTTTTCTTTTTGCTTATTTAAAAATAAGACTAGGGAATGATTTGAAAAACAATTCGGAATACATGTTACAACTATTAAGTTCAGTATAACAAGGGGTCTCCAAAATGCAATGTAATACTGACCTTCTTATCAATTAGTTGAAATTAATAAGTAATATTAAAAGTGTAGACATTTATTTATTTATCCTTCTCTCCAACTTAGAAAACCCTTGATAAGCAATTTTAAATAAATATTTAATGCATTTTAGGATTTAAAATATTGAATTAAATCTTACAAATCTTTCTCACTTAAATGTCAAGGTTGAAACAGTTTTCAACATGTACCTACTTTTTTTTTTTTCATATGTCAAATGCGTTGACCAGGAAGCGAACCTGGGCCAGTTGCTTGGAAGACAGCTATGCTAACTGCTAGGTCACCAACGCTTGACAATATGTACCTACTTCAGTTTAAAAAGAATTCAATTTTATATTATTAACTCTTAAAGAAATCACATTTGATGAACAGGAGTCTGCACTGTGAAAAAGTTTGAGAAAAATATACTTTTTTTTTTTATTATTCTTTATTAGAAAAATTATTCTACTGCTTTTTTAAAAAACTTTATGGAGACATTAAAATTAATAAAGAATAAATTTATCTAAAAATAATAGTGATTATATAGTAAATTTATATAATATATTTTATAATATCTATGTAAATATTTCAAAAATTTATTCCGAAAGGTTGCTATAGTTTAAAACTATTTGCTTAGCATGATTTCAACAATTCTTGCATATTCATAGCACTTGTTTATTAAGAAATACAAAGTAAAAAAACTTAATTGGATTAATTAAAGTGCATCTGAGATATTAGCATAATTTTTTCTGTTTCCAACCATTCGTTTGAAATATAAAAGTTAATATTAATTGTAATTATATATATATTTAAAAGCATTAATTTATTTAAATATATTTATTATTAATACATAATAATCACTTAATATTTCAGATAATTTTGTCTGCACAACATTTTATCTATAAAATCTTTTTATATTACAGTTGGCTGGATCTTTGTCAGCATTTCAATTCATCATGTTTTTATAAGATATTTAACCATCCTATTGATGATAACTAATGGAAGATGACATACCTTATTATCAATCTATGGACTTACTGTTTAATAAAATATAATGGACCATAAATTAAAATGTAAAGAATGATAAAGCACATGATACTGATTCCAATACTTCTGAAATAAAGATTTATTTTTTAAAAATTTAAATGAGTTTTGAAAGATCATGCTGTTGCTCAAAAATTAAAAAAAAAAGTGATAACAAATATACTATGAAGAAAAGTAAAATATTTTATATGTGAAAACTGGTGAGAGCTACCACTGATGACGATCAAGCATTTTTAATTAAATTATCATAGCATTTTTTGTCAAGAAATTATTCTCATAAATCTTACATGTTAATAATTACTTATTATACAAAATAAAATTTAGATTGAAAGTCTTAGTAAAAAGAAAAAAAAAATTGCATCAGATAAATATAGTGTTGTTAGAAGGGCATCATGGTATAACAGCTATCACACTTGACTCCCATGTCCATTATCTGAGTTCACATCTATTTTGATTTTTATAGTTTTTCCATCTTACTGAAACAAAAACAATGTTATGTTATTATTTCAAAATTTATTTTGAAATTTTTTAAGGCATTTAAGATTTGCCAATCCCAAGTTAGATATTCTTTCATTAAAAACACACTAACATGATTAAAAAAACTTATATATGAATTAATTTTCCAACTTGAAATAAAGATATATTTAAGAAAGCATATAGTTAATTTTTCAATTTATTTATTTCATTTTTATAAAACAATTATAATATTTAAGAATCTCATATTGATATTATCATACTTTTGAGATTAACATTATATATAAATCATAATGAATAAGATTAATAAAGAAAAAGTGTAAAGTAAGAAAGTTACTGTCTATTTCATATTTTGTTAAAGAATTATAGAGATGAATTATTACGAGAACACTATTTTGATAAAAATGAAATAAGCATCAGATAAAAGAGTTCATTGTATCAGATAATACTAAGCAACAACAAACAATTATAATGAGAATCTCATTGGCTAGATATATTTTGATAAGCTAATAAAAATAAAAGATCATTTTGTGGTCTATTAGAATTAAATTTAAGAAAGAATCTCATTAAATGTTTTGTCTGGAGTTGCCAATTAGAAAAAGTATGAAAGGTTGGTGAATTTAGAGACATGGATTGAAGAATGAAAGATATCAGATGGAAAGATAATGTAAAAGAATGTGAAAAAAAAAAATTACTTAAGAAATAATAAATAGGAATTAAATTTGGCATGTCTTAGAAACACAGGAATTAGGCAAGATTTACTGAAAAAGACTACAGTATATAAAATATGAGGGAAAAATAGAAGAAAAAAAGTTTATTGATAATCTTAAAGCTTTTAAAAAATAGAGCAAAAGACAGATTTGGAGAAGATAAAAGATTTGTATGATTTATTTTTTGGCAGATTGAAAACCACTACAATTTTTTTATGAATATCAAAATAAAAAAAACTTATGAAGCAAAGTAAAAAAATGATTCTTTAATGTACACAAAAACTGATTTTTTGTTTCATTTAATTTTAATAACTGATCAACATGATTATATATCATCAGCCAATAAAAATTAACATATATAAAAAATTGTCAAATAAATAAATTATATAGAAAAAAGATAAAATTTCTGCAGAAGAAAACCTCATTCACAGGCGTTTTCCTTTTTTTTTTTAATTCTCAAAGAATAGTTAGATATCTATTCATCAACAATAAATTATGAGAAAGATAAAAAAGTTCCACCAGGATTAAATCTCCAGGTCATGGGTATAGTAGATTGTTGCATCAAATAATACTCTGCAGGATCTTCTTACATATGAATTATAAATATATAGTGCACCATAATTTTATATTTGTGTTTCATAATACCAAGGGCATTACTTTGAATTGAATTTTGAACATTAGAAGAATCATAATTTTTATTGAAGTTGATAAGCAACAACGACAAAATGCTAAAATCTCTTTAAAATAAACAAATCATCCACTTTCTGGCAGATCATTTTAATATGTATATATAATTTTATGTATAATATATACATGTTTTACTCTACTAATATAGTATACAAAATTATCAAAATGTACTCTGACTCTTTGATATATAATTAAATAAATAAAATTGAGATGTTGCAATTTTAACTATGAAGAAAAAAATAGATTTATAGATTAAAGAAAAACTTATCTTCAAGTGTTCTAAAAATAGAACCGAATAAAAATAATAGACAAATTCTATCTTAACAGATATGTAACATATAATAAGAAAGATGTTAAATGATATCCATATGTATCTTCTTAAGATGTGAATAAAGTTGTTAATTGAAACTAAATCATTTTTTCTTAGAATCAGGATAGCTAGCTCAGTATGAACTACAACTATATTTCAGTAATTAATTGTTTAAAAAATTTAAAATATTTTTACATACAATATTTTTTGAAATTGAATAAAGTAATTAAGCAAGAAAATAATCAAATGATTCTTACATTTCTAAGAAAAATATTTTCCTTTTCACAGAATACACAAAATAGTTGCTACACAAATGCAAACATTTCATTGCATCTACAGTCTCAAAAAATTAACAAAAACAAAATTAACTTAAAATTTTAAGTTCATAGACAAAGTGAAAATCTTATTTCCAAATTATTATTTTAATCATATAAAAATATTAGTACACTATACTATGCATTAGTATATATAATATTTAAATACTTGTATATAGTTTATACTAAAATTAATATAATTATAAGGAACGTGAACTCAGACTTTCAAGCTCCCTATACCTATCCAATCCACCTTATACACAATCACATATATGTGAAAAAGATAAATGATGTCCAATATACATATTTCATGCTGAACCAGCATTCCATACTCAGGTTTTCATTGATATGGATAGTTGAAGAATTGGAGAGTGGTGAAAATTGAAGCTTGTCCATTAAAGTTTGAAGATTTGCTATCTTAATATAAACTGAGTACTGATTGTACATATGTGTGAGAGATAGTGATCTGGACCAACTGATGAGTACTGGTTCAGCATGAAATATGTATATTGGAAATCATTTACCTTTTCCAAATATATGTGGTCATGTGTATTGGCTATGTAAGATGAATTGGATAGCTGTAGGGAACTTGAAAGTCTGAGTTCAATTCCCTTATAATTGCATTAAATATATAAGATAAGCAATAAATTTTATTTATAAATGAGGTGATAAAATAAATAATGAATGGCATAAAAAACTTTAAATGATGGAAGTGTCAGAATTGAAATTGATATGAGGATCTTATGTCCCAGAGACTGACACTACTTCTGTATTAAACCATGCAGAGCAAACAATGAGACAAAGCAGACTAGTATTAATGAAATACAAGAGTGACAAATTATATATACTATGTCAACAAGTTGTAATCCAGATGGTTAGGTCATTCATGCAGCTAACTACCGCCTGCCTAGATGGCTAACTAACAGTGATTGGTAAATGGGTATTTAGCTACTATTAGCTCAATCGGTAAAAATTCCCGATTAATATAGATTAGTTAGGTATATCAACATGTACAAACTGTAAACAAATACAATTCTAATATATGGTTCTTAATGGTCCCACATTTCTACAAGTATTAAATTGATTCCCATTATCTTTTTGTAGCATTTATGATTTTCTTTACCTTTAAGGTCAAGGATTTTTTTTTTAAAAAAAAATGCTTCATTAATATGAAAAAAAATTGTTAAAATACACTTTCAAAAGAAATATTTGCCAATTTCCAAGGATGAATTAATTTATTCAGGATTAATTAAAATAAATAATGGATTATGGCTGGAGAAGTTGTGTGTAAATTAGATACCCAAATGGCAAGTTGAGCTTTGATCTAGGAATTTTCACTCTATTGCTGCATTATTTATTATCTATATAAAAGCTTCATCAACTTCTGGATTAACTTAATCATAGTATTTCAATTGTTTAACAAATGACTAGCTTATCAAAACAATGCTTTCTCCATGTTAGTTGAGATAAAATATATATGCTGTAACCCACAAATAAAGAGAACGACTAATTATTGCCACCAATGCTTCTTCCACATAATTGCTTGGTATCTTACAACTGACTGAAAGGCAATACATGGTGCATGCCAAATTATAATCCATTTGAAAAATAAAAAACCATCTAATTTTAACCAATAAAAGAGTTAAAAACAATGTTATGGTGTAAGCTAAGCTCAGCGGGTTTCAAATATGCCAGGTGCCACAATAAAAAAAAAAAGGAATAAATAATTGAAATAATTATCATTAAGATAAAAGGCAATATTAATGATTTAAGAGGAGAATTACCATACTCACTCTTAAAAAAGTAAAGACTTTTAATATTGGAAGCATATGACATTAAAGGTTACACTAAAATTCTTCACTTTGCAATATCCACCCTTTTTATCAATCTTCTACACATTTTATTGCCATGATCAGAGGAAAATTTGATTTATAAAATATATCATGTTTTGTTAAGTATTTGCCACAATAATATATTATTTGAAACAGTTTCTTCTTTAGCAATAATAATTTCTTTAATAAGATGGTTTATAAATAAATTGGTTATCTCAGGATAAATATGATTAAATTTAATTATGATTAAATAAATTCTTTTTTAATTCTTGCAGATTATTTAACAAAGAATGAAATCCTAGTGACAAGAACAGTGAGACATATTCTTACCCCTAAGATAATGTCTCTCACAATTATGATAATAATAATATTAATATTTTAAAATAAACATGACAAACTCTTAATTCAGAATAAAAGAAAAACAATCTACTAGGATAATATTCACATATCAAGAATGGGTAAGAGATTTTATGGCCATTCTAAATATCATACTACTAAACCTACCTTAAACATTTCTGAACTTAAATGAAATAATTTCATGATCTCAACTTATTATGAAATAATAGCATAATCTTATAAATATGGAAAAATAATTTCAAATCAGCTTAGTGATCTTTAAGAAACAAACAAAATTGTCTAAAGTGATCTTTAATGATAAATATGCAATTATGATTCTTTAGTCAACAAAATCATCTCTTTTTTAGAGATAATTCTAATATCTTAGATGCAATTTCAATAAAGTTTACACTTATGTCAACATTTTAATACCATGTACTCGTAATGCATAAAGATTTAAAGTAATTTATAATACACTTATGATTTTTATTAGATTTCTGAATAATGAATGGATAATATGGAAAAATGACTATAAGAAAAATTAAATTAATAATAAAACAATATTTATTTTCCCATTAAACAAAGAAACAATAAATCTGACATTCTAATGTCATTAAGCAAACGCTTCTACAAATAAGTTTCTTTTTTGTTTAAATATCAAAAAAATTACAGCTTATAAATTTATTATGCAAAAATAAAATAAATAAAGAACTATTAATGTGGCTGGTTCATAAAACTTTCAATAAATTTGAATAGGACTAAGTTCTCACACTTGCATAACATTCATACTATCAGAGTCTTTTATGAATATTTAATACAATTTAAAATTATAAGGAGGATATTAAAGATATATATTGTTATTTTCTGCCAATACATAACTTAAAACTTTGAATCTTCCATTATTTATCAAGTTTACATCCTAAGTATGAGCAAAGCATAACTACAGAACCTACACATCAACTAATATAACTTATACTCAGATAAAATAGGAGTATAACAAAAGGTAAAGGTGATATTCCTCAATATCCGATGAAAAACAGTAATTGCCAGGATAAAGTCATGGTAATACATTACCCATGGCTTTATACAAAATATACTACCAACAAAATAAATACACATTTGGATGACAAAGGAAAGGCAAAGTAAAAGTTTGATGGCATGAACTCACAAATAAGTGCACCTACTTTTGAAGACAGTAAATAAATGATATAGGACTTAATCTCTAGTTATGAAGCAATAAGGATGAACCATCAGGGAACAATAATAAGTGGATTTGTTTTAAAAAAGCACTACATGCTTTAATATAATGAAGAGCAATGAAATAGATTTAAAAACATAACAACATAAAGAGAGCCTAAGCCACAATCTCCACAACTATACTGGCAAGATAAAAATTCTTAGAAAATGAGAAACTAAGCTTATCTCTTAAACAAACACAATAACTAACAGATGTGTAAAAATGATAAATAAATAATTAATGCTAAATCTACAATAAAACTAGGCAGTAAAATAAGCAATAAAACTATACATCCACTTATACTTCATTCAGCATAATGACACACCTTCAATAAATATATAATTCATAAGAAGAGCATGCATAACATTTTCAAAATATATTATTATCAAATGAAAATATTCTGAGAACTTTGACAGAACTGTTTATAAAAACAGAACACAAAATTATATCCAAATGATATGCATATAAAAATAAATCATAAATATTAAAACTTAAAATTCAACCCTTTTACCATTTATAAAAAAAAAAGTCCTTCTGTTTCCAACCATGAAGCAGGATACAGTTAATAAATCAAATAAAAAATTTGTAGCCAGTGAAAATATCCAGCATATAAGAATGTGACATAATTAAAAAGTATAAATAATACTTCACAATTCTACTTAAGTAGAAAATATTTAAAATAATGCTAGCAGAAATTTGTAGATATGGCCATTATTAAAAAAAAATTTCATGTAATAAGCAATAACAATATTTATTTCTCACAATATAATAGTCATTTATCTTTTATCCTTTGAAAGCATTTTATTAAATAATAATAAGCAGAAGAAACAATTTTTCTTAAACTATCATTTAAAAATATTCTTAGAGCAGTTTTCAGAATGACAATGAGAGAGAGAAAACGACAGTGAGAAGACTTTCATTATTAATGCAGAAAATTTTAATTAAACTTTACTGAAGATAATAACATTAAGAAAATCCATGTTTCCATTCATAATTCATAAATACTATATTGAAATATTTAATAGTATATTATAAAATTTATGGAATAATATAGTTGTTTTCTTTCCAGGGAACCAAGAAATACATTTCTCTCCTCAAAGTGAAATAGACATAACAAGTTAAAATTCCTTTTCACATTGCTGTTGAATGATAAGAAATATTTTCTTAAAATAACAGCATAATAAAAGTATGTCCACATAATATAATTTAAATAAGTCAAATATTTTTCTTGTCAAAATATGTATAATTTTATATGAGACCTTTAAACAATATTCTCATCATGACAGGCAAGTTATTATTATTACAAATTTAAACTTCTTCGTTCAAATGAATTAATCCCAAATAACCTTGTTTTAGAAAGATGAATATCTTTAAGAAAAACACTGTGAAGCAATTAAATAATTTAGTACTATAGAGAAATTTAAAAATATGTTAAAATAAACTTGAATATCAAATAAACTTCAAATAAGAATGAAAATTAATAATAGTTCTTATGTATTCAAAGCAATGACAATGATGTCTTTTAAATTTCCATAAAGCATGAAATTTAAATAACATAAGTTTAAACATCTTATAATAACTAGTTAGTTTTACCTTATTGTAATGTAAATCCTGCGGACTTGAAGTTTTTAATTTAAAAATTGTATCTAGATAAAGTTAGTTTCCTAGCAAACCATTACTTTTGCTACGAAAAATAAAATGATTAAAAAAAATTACGTATTAAATTAAAACGATTAAATAACACAGTAACAATGAATAAAAACATGAATGCGATAGCCATTGCGTATGCAAGTGTCAGTTCCTCTTATTTATATCCTAAGTCATGTGATTACTTTATGATTTCTGATATAGATATTTTAATTCCATCCACTTTATTTCATTGGTTTGAATCCAATGTCGTACAAACTCCAAGGAGATATTCTAAAAATAATCTCATATATTTATTTTTCTAAATGAAGTAATTTACATCTAGACAGACTAATTAATTATTACATTTCCTGTTAAAATAAATTGTTTATAAAATCAAATATTATAGTAAAAATATATATATATTACAAAAATAAAAATTACTCTATTCCAAATAAAAACATCTTATAATATTTATTTAACATATTCATTTTAATTTAATTCATACTCAGAATATTTAAAATTGCTTTTTATTTTTTTTTTGAAAAAAAAAATAATTAAGAAACACTTTAAACAAGAAAGTGTCAAAAAAATTAATTTCTTTACATTCATTCATCCAAATATTCATGTATTCACTCTTTTAATTCCTATTTTAAAATTATCAGCTTTATTATGACTTTTTTTAAATAATTAAATCTAAAATATTTAATTGTAATATTTTATATTGAATTAAAGCATTTTAACATATAATTTGAATATTAACAAACTTAAATATAAGGGATTGCACTTGTTTTTCAAATTTAATACTAATACTAAATCTTTTAAATACTTTAATAGTGAAATTATGATTATTTTAATCTTATTAGCTTATAAACTACATTAACTAATACAAATATTTAAAATTTAAGTATTTTAAAATTACAAAGAACTATTTATAGGACTAAGATATCATAATTAGGCTGCTAAAATCACTTTTTCCCCCTATGTCATAGCATCAACTGGGAGGTGAACCTGCAACAACCATCTGCAAACAACTGCTTGTTTGCAAGGTGGCTGTGCTGATCTCTCAGTTAACAATGCTTGACTGCTAAAATCACTTTACAGCTACAAAATTGCAAAAATATTTATACACTGACTTATCATGTAAAATAGCATCATTAAACAACAACAAAGTTTATTCATTCTAAAAATTAAATTACTAAAAAAAAATTTGTTTTTTTTTTTTTTTAGATATTAGACTGAAATACAATGACATTTAGTTTCAAGTAAAAGCTAAAAGGTCATGATGCATATAAAAGACAAAATGTACAGTATATAAAATTTAAATTCTATCGTTACAATTTTTGCACTGATATATCTATATAAGAATGAAGCATGTATGTATTAATGAAAAAATATTTATAATTAAATAAGTTATACACATGTTACTGAATAAAATGCAAATATATATATATAGTCATCTAGTTCCAAATATATAAATATTATAAGCTTATTAAATGAAAATCTTTTAGGTAAGTAGGTTGAGTAATAGTAATAAAAAATAGAATGACAAACTCAGCATTGTGCCAAAAAAAAATGCTGATTATAATGTCACATGACATTCAAGTATTATAAGTGACAAATTGAGATCCATATTCAGGACCTTTAGCTCTCATGTTCATCTCTCTAAACTGCTCATTTATGGGTTTAATGCACTTGGAAAATAATACTTCCTTTATCTTAGTAAAAAAAGATCACACTTCAATCTAGATAGAAAGACTAAGGGTTAGCAAACAGAAAAATAAATCTGAAAAAATATCGAAGTTTTTTTTGGATTTAAAGTCCTTGCCAAGGTATGTTTGATGAATGTTCTAACTACTGGGCTGCCTATATTATAAATTCATTATTAGTAATAAATTTGCATTTCTCTAAATTCAGATTAATAAAATCAGAATCTTAAATTTCTTAGCTCTATAGATTATAATAAAAGTTGAAAAGTATTCTGATTAATCTTTTCCTATATTTTTGAACTTACCAAGCAAATATTATAGAATTAATTTTGATTTAGTAAAACTATTCATAAAAAGTTTTGAGGCATTATCTCATTAGTAGCACACTTGACACTTTAAAATAATTAAATTAATCATAAATTTTTAATGGTCATTCTAATTATTCTTAATTAACTTCATTTCTTTCAAAATGTTGTTTAAAAGTTCCAAATAATATCAAATAAAAGCAATTCACTATAGACAAGATATCAGCAAAATTTTATATTTTTCAGTCTCATTTCATATTAATTTATAAATTAAATTTTATTTATTTAGTTAATATTCTCTGGTATATTCTGTCCAAATACCAATGCTACATATCTTGAAAGAAATATAAATCAATAGGCTTATTCTAAACATTTAAATTCACATACAGACACAAATCACACTCTAACTGATAATCTTTGATGAGTCAACATAATATACAATTCACTATGAAATATTATAAACACATGTTATTTATTAGTTATTAGGAGTTAACAATCATATATTAAGGTCATTCCACTATCTACCTATTGTTGATCTTGTCAATACTTTTGAGTTCAGCAATCATGCAACACACATTTATAAACTTTTAAAGAAGGTATAAGATAATTCAAAATGCTAAGGAGAATGAATGAAAATTTTGGAAGCCAATCTGAAATTGGAGAAAGTAAAAGACATAAGAATATAACATCATCAAACATATTCATTCATATTTGGAAGGAGTAAAATGCATGGAATAACAATACTGAATTAGAGATATGCAGTCAATTATATATAATCATTGAAGAACCCTGAAATCAATATGAATTATGTTTATATATAAACATAGCCTAAATAAAACTGGGGGAAAAAAAATCATACCTAATGGAATGTGAATTAGATGATGCAGACAATTCTGTATATCTTGGAACTACCATAATATCACTAGGAAACTTGAGTTTCAACAAAGGCAGGGACAAAACATGTCTATAAAACCACAAACAGGATTCTAAAAAAACATATCAGATTATAAACTAATTTAAGTATACTAGTCATATAATTGTGGAACATGAATAATGAAACAAAGAACATTCAGCTAGAAGAATCTTGTCATTGATAAATATACCATAGAAAGTTGAAAATTGGTAAGATGTAAAAAAAATTTATGAAGAATAGTACAAATAAATAAAATAAAACAGATATTAAATTTATTGAAGAAAATTATAAGAGACATATGTCCTCATATTTGATATTGCTCAAGCACAAGACCCATAATGGACAGATGACATTAAATAATATGAGGTTCAACATTTATGCTAAATCAAAATGATTTGACAATCAACATATATTAATTAAATAAAGTTAATAAATTGTGCAATAGTTTTTGTTTTTAATTGCTAAACCAGTTGAGATAAAATTTAATGGTATAAAAACAAAATTATGATGTAGCTCTGAATATTGAGAACTACAATAAGTTGTTTTAAAAAGATAGATTGAAGGTAAATTATCATCACCAATGATCAAATGTTATATTCAAGTTGTATTTCCATAGTTACTCAATCAGACCCGAGTTGAATTTACATATATATATAAAATAAAAGATTTTAAAATGAAAATTATTTTTCAGGCAGATTTTGACATTTCACACTAACATTAATGTGGAGAGAAAAGGGATATTTTTATCTTAACTTAATAAAAGGTAAGAAGTAATTTGATCTGATTTGAAAAATGAAAACAGAAGCCTAAAAAGTTCTAATATTCATTAAAGTTATTTGAAAATGCAGGATAAATTGTATAAAAATAAAACAAGACTATGTTCATATCTGAATATTTTTATAAATTCTGTATTACAAGAAGAAACGTAGATTGGGATGGGGGGGGTAATGTATTACATGAATATCCCAACACATATGTGTGCAATATCTATTAATACATATTTTATTGCTAATAATAAACTGTACATCATTATTTGAATATACATTTAATGGCGGAAATAGTAAAAGTATTGCATTTGGAAATAATACAAAGGCAATATAGTTAAAAAAAAAAAACATCTTTATTAAAAATAAATACCAAATAACAGTAGATATATTTGATAATGCTGATATTTAGTCAGAAAAAAAATTAATAGCACTCATTTATAAGATTTAAGTGAGACTGCTTACCAGATTGTAACCAAAATGCAGTAATGATCAGCACCCAAATTTTTTAATTCATCCAGTATTTATTAGAGTAGGTTAACATATTAATAATTCTATTTTTAATGCTGGTTACTAATATGTAATTAAGTTTAAATTGTAGCTATAATAACTTTGAATAAGATGTTACAAGAAATTCAATGTGTCCATTGGAGACAATTACCCCATGTTAATCTATTTAAATATAAAGCAATAATCACAGAAAGAAATATTATTCAATATGATTATTTAGAAGAATGATTGATAAGACTGGTTTCAAGCTTCCAATTCAAGCTCTCTGATAAATTAATAACACAGTTTATTCAAAATTAGGTTACATTTCTTTATCCCCAATGGAACTACTCAAGTGGTAATATAGACTTTTAAGAAATCATGGTCTGAGTCTGACTAATACTATTTTCAAATGGATGTTTTTTTCAATGATGATTAGTCTGGTATCTTTCACATCAATTTTTCTGTTAAAATCTGGATTGATTTCTTAGTTTGTATGACTTAATGTCAATTTCTGTATCAATGTCATTAAATATTTTCATTGATATGGATGATAAGTCTATTAATCTTCTTTTTTTGTGAATAATTTTATCAGGGACTTATTTAATAATAAAAGAGCAGCTCCTTACTCTAACACCATCTTCAGAAAGCTTAAGTAATCAGTGACTACCAGATGATTGTGAATTTAAAACTGCTCCCTCCCCCGTAGATCAATGTCTAAATTTGCCTTTATCACTGAGGTTTTGGGGTTTGAAGTGCATGCTAATCACTGACTTCTCAAACTTACAGCTGATTTATTTCATCAATGTGAATTGGAGAAATAAGCCATTTACTGTTATTATTGACTTATATTTCACCACAGGGCCTCAGTGCTTATTGAAATTTGTTATTAAAGTATAAATATCAAATGTTGACATCTTTTTCTTGACTATGTTTAATGATTCAAAAAACAGTTCATGAGTATCTGAACAGATGTTTTGTTCATAGCAGAGCTTGAAATTACATATTGATTAATATCATTCTAGTTAGATTTGTATTCCAGTTTTCTGAAGAATTTTTACTAAATTTTTAGTGCCTTGCCATCTTTTCATGTTAAACATAACTTTCAGAGTGGAATAGTGTAAAAATCTGTTTAATATTTTTACCTTATCACAAATTTCACTTTGACTAATGTGAATGTTGTGAATACTATTAGACAGGACAGACTTGGAAAAGCCAGGAATAGCAAATATTTTTCTCATGATATCAAAAGATGCTATGGCATTTAGAGAATATAAATCATGTGCCATGAGATCTAATAATTGCATTTAAAATTAATTACTTGTTCTCATTTTACTTCAGTGTGACTAACACAATGAGAGTAATGGCAAAGTAATTATGAATATGGGCATTGTCTCTAAAGATGATTTGTGTTAAACCCATAACAACTCCACCAGGGCTTGGCTTAAATGTTGATCTATTTTGAAGTAAAGATCAGAAATGAAAGCCAGATTTATTGTTCTATCTAGTCACTTTAATTCCAGAAAAAAAAATTTCTTCAAAATAAATATTGTTCATTAAGTGAATTGGTCAAAATTGTTTGGTCTGCAGCAGAATCTAAAGTAGTATTATGTTCTATTAACAGTTTGACCTATAAATTATAACTATATCTCAAATAAAACAGTGTCTTAAAATATCACTTATGAATTCTTTAATATTAAAGATTAATTCTAATTTTCAGAATTCTGTGACATCATCCATTGCCTTCTCATCATTTCCCTGATTATGGAGTAAAATAATATCTTTGCAATATTTATAAGGTCTGGAATAGAAATATATTATTAATAATTCAGCAACTTGCTCAAATGCTAGCAATGATTGAAGTGCAAAGATTTTGTAAATTCCTGATCGACAAAAATTACATCTATAAAACAGAATTGTATAGCTCATTTAATTTTAAAAGAAAATTTCCTTTATCCACCTAGAGAAACCAATTTTCTAGGCAACTTGAATAAAATTCTCCTAGTGACCCTATTTTAACAGTAACAATAATAATATTTTTATTTTCTTTTAAAAAATATTTTGTTCATATAACAAAGTTCTTCTGATGGAAATTGCATGTAAGCTTCATTTTCACATCTTTATTTTACATTCTATATACAACAAATTTGTACTCAGTCACGACTGCATCATTTCTATTGTGTCT
Organism: Epiperipatus broadwayi; assembly: GCA_028023455.1. Classification (NCBI taxonomy): domain Eukaryota; kingdom Metazoa; phylum Onychophora; class Udeonychophora; order Euonychophora; family Peripatidae; genus Epiperipatus; species Epiperipatus broadwayi. The sequence goes on along the minus strand of JAQFVV010006396.1, from coordinate 138,019 downwards.
AAAATAATATAGAAGCAATATAATTAAAGTTACAAGAAATATTAATTTCAAAAATATGGAGATAAACATTAGTTAATAAAATACCAAAAATGCATTTAGATTGTAATGCTATTTATTAATTTTTGTGACAGAGTTTTTTTTAATAATTAGTTACAAATATTGATTAACAACAATAGTGAAATTACTACAACAGTACACAAGCTTAATCTAGCCAATGATTAATTAGAAATATTTAACAGCAATGTACAGCTACCAGCAATGTAAGCAAGTTATGCTTACAATTGACTGGTTTTGTAATCAATTAATGATGTTTATTTCATTTATAATATTGCAGAACGTATTACTGTTGTTATAACCATATTGCAGAGTTCAGTTTATATTATGTTTACTTCAGAGTAGATTATCTTGTAATAATGGTGCTTAAGTATTTTGTTAATTGAAAATATGATTTACTGCTACATTTTTAATTGATAATATGATCATTTACAGAATGATTGGTAAGTACTAGTACATCCAAGCATAAGAATTGTGGATATAACTTTAAATATTAAAATACCAGATTTAATTGTCAAGAGAATGACAAATAATCACAAAACATCACTGATAAAGATCAAATATTATTGCTTGTTGTATTACTCTATTGCCTAGTTACTTTAATTTTCCTTAGTATAATGAATTATTTAATTTATTTTTAATAAAAGATTAAATGCAAGCACATATTAAATATGCTTAATTATATATATATAAAACACACACATGATGTGCATTTTATACAGTATATACTCGACTTATTTAATTTGTATTAATATTTATATTTGTAAATACAAGTTAAAGTTAGGACTTTACTCCTTTTTTTTATTTTTATCTTTTTTTATCTAAATATATTCTCCTGACATTTTAATTTTTTCAATGTTAATATAATTTTAGACTGAATAGACTTCTATAAACACACAAGAGATTAGAAAAATACATACATGCTAAAATTTATGATTGAATAAATATATTGTATTGTGTGTCCAAGTTTGCAATTTAAAAATAAAATTTTGATAATATTTGTACAGTATTATTTACAAAAATCAGCAAATATTTATCTAATGATAAAAAAATTATATTTCTTGCAACAAATAATTCTGCAGCAATTGATATTTGTAATAATGGATTCACATTGAACCTAGTGAATTACAACCTTGGACTATCTGTACAAGATTTTATAGGAGAAAGATCCCTTTTAAAATAGGCAATTTGATTTACTTACCAATGACCTTGAAATTTTTTTTCTTAACAATTACTTATTTTTTACATTTTGATGATGCTAAAAGAAATTAGTTTTTATTAATTGTTAAATAAAAGCAATCTTTTAAGTGAGAATAATTTATGATGAATCAATCTTAAATATTTTGTATTTTCTTCGCACCCATTGCAATCAAGATTGATAAGGTTTGACTTACTGTGAAAGTTAAGAAATAATTAAAGCTTGTATGTAATAACACTTAAATAAATATCAAATTGAACTCTCATTAAGCAAGAATAATTTTATTCTATGCACATATATTTGAAGTAAATTATTTTATATTTATGAAAACTGCAGTGGTAAAACAGTTTTAAGTGATGCAGAAAACAAATTCAACAACTCAAAAGTCTCTTAGCAAATGCACTGATATCAAATTAATAAATATCTTTAAAATCATTTTCTAAAACTATAAATTATGCTCATTTTAAAAAAAAAATATTTAAAATTTATTATCAAACTACAAGACTAGTTTTCGCAAACTCTGGCCATAACTATATAGATTTGTTGTTCCTTTTTAAATAGCTTTTAAAATTTTAAAAGATTTAACTTGAAATATTTAAAAATCAGATATAATCTTTATGATTAGCTGCATATTACTATAATAATTTTCAGTAAATCAAAACTAGTATATTGTAGATAGTGAACTTTAAGATGTAATTAAAGAGGATTTGAACACAGACTAGTTATCCTCTCCATCTTATATAATAATTTTCTTAAACTGTCTATGACTCTGTGCTTAAATTACATTTGTAGATAGCTATAGTAAAGTTTTTGGTTATGTTATGCAAGTGAAATATTTAGCACCCCATTTTAATCCAACAAACATACACTACTTAAATGATTCCCAAAAATAACAAATGAGTAAATGTTGCACACCTACTGATAAAATACATTTCAAATAAATTCAAAATTAAAATAAGTTTGCTTTAATATAATGCAAAAGCATTGTGCACTCTTTCTACTTCTCCAATCAATCAATGCCCTAAGCATTTTCCATATTGTCTATTTTGTCAGATTTTATTTTAAGTGTTGGTAAAGGCAACAAATATGGTGGGTTAGAAGTGTTTTTACAATACTTTTCTAGATGAATTAAATTTCTATGTATTTACATAAGTAATGAGATAGTTGTGTGGAAAATCTACTTCACATCCATAACTATGAGAGTGGAAAAAAATAGGATACATTACTTATGAGGAAAAGTCATGGAAAATGAATAAATAAAAGGGTTTAGAGTTACATAAGAATAAAAAATATATATCAAGTATAAAAGAAAAGAGTTTATTATTATTTTGAATAAGAATTTAGATATCAAGAAAGGATGATAAAAATAGAATAAAAATTTGAGCTGTATATGATGTTGAAAGAAAACAGATTATGTTGCAGAAGAAGTGGGATAAACATTAAGACAGAAAAAAAGATTAAAGATTTTTCATTTAGATCTTTATGACAAGAATAAAAAATATGAGGAAAGAATGGTGGATTTAATAAAATAGTTTTTATTAAAATTAAATAAGAACAAAAAAAGGAGACTGCATTATAGCTAATAAAAAAATTAGATAATTGTAGAATAACAGGGGATAATGGATAAATAGAAATAAGTGAGTTTACAATAATATAAAACAGGTTTTTGAGAAAAGGAATGTTAAATTTAATTTATAGAGTTTCTATGTAGAGATAAAATACCATTAATCCAAAACCTCTAGTTTCAGGGCTTTTTTGAATTTGTGAAACTTGAATTTTAAGAATAGATATTTTATATCACCATTGTAAACGCAAACTCAGTTAATATTAAAATAACAAAAACAGTCAGCCCACTGTAATTAGGTTTGTTAATTTATAAGTATTTAATGAATATCTTTTTCCTTTTAATTTTAAAGAAAAAAAATTATAAAATGTGTGTATATATAATTTATTGCAAAAAATTAAAAACCATTTCAGAAGTTTTACTTGAATAATAGAAGCCATTGAATAAAAAGTATTGAGATTAATGTAGATGATTTTCTACACTAAGAAACTTATGACATCATGTAGAAAACTTTTTTTATTATATAACCACTGACATTTTTTTTCTTAAATATGACACTAGTTTTTTCTCAGTTAAAAATGGCATTTATTTTTAAAATTTATTTATATTGATTATCAGTTTTTAATTATATTGATTACAGTTTACAAACATTTAATTTTCTATTTATAGTAACTAAAGGCTTTTAATTTATTATCAATATAATACTAAAAACTGATTACAATTTTATATTTAATGAAATATCTTATTATTTGTGTCTATTTCTTTTGATAAGAGTATTTGCAAACGATTTGTATGTAACACATTAGAGATCAGTTTATCACTTCATTAATCTCATTACTGGTGATATTATTTTACAATAACAAAAACATACTGTTTCTTGCGGTAATTTTTAGCATTTTTGAACTTGTGTGTGCACATATACATGTAAAACGAAAATATAGTAATTACTCCTGCTCTAGTCTCAATTACTCCTTTCTAAAAAAAAAACCCTGTGCTTTTAATTTGTTGTTATCAATAATTATTTTCAAAATAAATCACAAATATATTAACAATTCGAAAATTTTCCCAGCACTCTTAATATATACAGGGCCAACTAGTCTTGGCAAATGGAAAATTTTAATATTAAATAAAGAAAAAAACAACAAAATTCAATAATAAATTAAGTTTATTTTACTCAGAATAATGACAATACTATTAGTAAATAATTAGTAATTCAACTGACTATTTAAATCACGTTACAGTTCATATCTCTATAAAGATTTAATATATTCAAATATCTCTTTACCCTATAATTTTATAAGCTCATTATTGCTCTCTCACACACTAGCATTTTAGGAGAGAGCTAAGTAAAGTCCATCTTAGATCGGTAGAACATGCTGCTTATAATTCAGGATAAATAGACATTTTATTTATATAAAAAAATATTACATCCCGAACAATGGTGAAAACAATCAATTGGATTTTAATTCAATCTTATAGATAAACCCTCAATATTACTATATGTTTATGTTCTATCAATTTAAGCAGGTGAAAAATATAAAAATTTTATGATCAAATTCAATCACAGAAATTGACAAAAATTATGAGAAAAATAAACTTCAAATAATCAGTGAAAGGAATGTTAAAATTAAAAAAATAACAAATGGTGGTGAGTTACATGAATTGGAAACAGAAACAAAGATGAGTGACTTGTAAATTTTATTAATATACTTTATTATTAATATATTTTGCAAGTAGATAAAGCAATGAAATATTCTGAATAGTGTTGAAAAAGTCAAATAAATAACTAGAAAATTAGTTTAATAAAAAAAAACAACAACATGGTATGAAGAGGACTGTGAAATAAACCATAAAGTAATTAAATGGAAATCTTGCTTGGAATCTGAAATAAAACAACACTTATCCATCTCATAGAATATACCTATTATTTTTAGAAGTAATGTCAAAAATTGACTTGAAGTTTCAATTCAATGAAAATCAAATGAATGTGAAAGTATGGAAGTAATTAAAGATAAATCTGAAAGTTTAAATAAAATAAAACATAATAAGAAATGTCAGAAAATACAATTGTAAGTGAATAAAAAAAGCCAATTTAAAATGATAAAAATATTTTGAGAAAAGTGAATGGAAATTCCAAGAAACAACCTCAAGGATGGGAATTGATATTTTCAAATATATTGAAAAAAAAAAGAACAGACCTTCAGAAGCTATATGAGATGAAAATAAAAAAAATAAAATGAATTTATTAAAAATGATAATCAACAGATTGTAATTGTACAAACCATTCAGAAAAATATTTAAAAAACGTACAAAAAAGCTACATTACAAAGGTAACAATCAGGATATTTTTGATAAACTCAGATGTGTAAAGAAACCAATAATGAAAGATTAGCATTGGAAAGGCAAGAATCAAGAGCTGATGGCATTGCACCAGAAATTGAGATTATATTAATCTGGAAAATCATTGAATGGCTTATTGAGTGTATTCTTAAAATAAAAAAAAAAAGGAGTTTTGATAGAGTTCATTAAAAGCACACATCTGAATAATGCCAGATGTTATAAATCAACATTACTAACCTTATTTATTGTATTATTTTTCTTTGAGTTTTGTATATTTAGTGAAATGATGGGAGTGCAAATTCAATAGTTCCTAGATGATACTCAGCTGGGAAAAGTAAAACAGAAATCTCAATTTGATCAATCAAATTAAACTATTATGTGTAGCATTCTGTGAGTTTCACGCTCAAATGTTTCATAACCACCCAAACAACAGACCACAATATTGTTTTTTTTTTTTATATAAACTAAATATAAAGAAAAGATTATGAAAACAGAAATCAATGAATTTCATATTAATGATGAAAATACAGAAGTCCAGAAATCATTCTGTAATAAGAAAGTATCTAGCCATCAAGAGATTCATCACATAGGGCAGAGTTATACTGAAAAATTTGGGAAATATTTTTAGATGTAGAGACGTAAAGTTAGAAATGAGATATGTTATTTACTGTGACTCTCTCCAGATGCGAATAGTGAAAAGCAGAATAGTTTAGAAATACCTTTTGAGAATATCACAAGTAAGTTAAATTTGAAACTTCATTTATTTTGATCATTTTAAAAGACAATATAATTCATAAGAAAAAAATACAATTCTCAAAAATGATAAAAATGAAAGAAAGTGGTGATCAGCAAATAAATAGTAAGAAGAATGGATCACAATCATAATAATAAATCTATCATTAGAAAGATTGAAAATCCAACCAGATGACAAATCACTCTAAAAAAATAACCCGAAATCAATATCTATTTATCAGCATCTAATAACAATTAGATAATAATTTTATTGTCATAAAAGAAAGTTATATATTAAGCTCCAATAATTTATTTGAGAGCAGTGACTGCCCCTGATAAGGACCATCATGGTTTAGAGCAATGGTGAGAATGTTGGGCCCCAAAGCAAAAGATTTCTGGATTGATTTCTAAATAACGAATGCAAATGTCATGTCATCCAGTTACGTTAATATATAAACATCATTTACTCTTTTAAGCAGCTAACACATATTTTTAAATAAATATATTAATAAGATATCTTTTAATTAACATATGGTCAGTTATTTGAGAGGACAAATTATGTATGTTTAAGCATCAAAAAGAAAACACTTTCAATGAATTACATGTATGTACATGTTCAATTTTCTTCATATGTGAATCAATTCAGAAACTTTTTGCACTTAGTTTAGAAATCCTTCTATTGTGAGACAATAATTAAGGCAGGTTAAAATCTGAACAAATTAAAAAAAAAAAATTGGCTGGTAACAATAAAAGATTTATAAAAAAAATACACCTACTTCAGAAATGAATGTTCAAAACTAAATTCCATATTAAAACTTTATTAAAATTATCTCTAATAAAAAATAGTTTACAATTATACAAAAATAATTTTTCTCACCTGGCAATGTTTATGTTGATAAATCAAATTAGCTAATCATGATGGATAAGAAGAAATAGAAATTATTATTTGATATATTTTTAGACAATAAAATAAGAAAGAAAAATATTTTTTTCACTGAAAAATATTGCCAATGAAAGAAATAAAAGTTGGATAGATTTATCATATTCATCTGTTAGCCACAAATTAATAAGGTTGATCATAGTGTCTTTAAAAAATGGAATTTAATAATACACTGTTCAGAAAAATAGATATCTTTAGATTAGTCTCCTACAAATAGAAAAAAAAACAACCTATCAATGAAAGTGTTTATAAATTGCAAAACTTATTTAAAAAATCCATAAAGTATTCCCAAATACATAAAAAATTGAGCTATAAATCTAATTAATACATGACTTCAATTTATGTGTACTATAATATCTATTCATCATTAAGATATCAATCATAAGACTCAATGCTGAAATGGCAAATTTGAGAAGTCTCATTTTGGTTAATGGCACTATTTTGGATGTTTAATGTCATCCATATTCAGACATTTCATCACATGATAAATCTTCACACAACTTCTTATCATCACATGTTATTTTCATCACTGTCCAAACCATTATGAGTATTTAACATCACAGTTCAAAACAATTATTCAAATCATTTTCATATTAAATAATAATTTTTTAACAAATAATATTTTTATTGTAATACTAAGTGATTTTTTTTTTTTTTTTTTTGCAAATAAATATAAATTAAAACTGTGTAAAAGAAACAGAAATTTTTATTTGCAAACAAAAATAGCTAATAACAAACTAATTAATTAGAAATGAAAGTTTTGAAATATTTAAATATATGAATATAACAGATCAGTTAATGATCTATTTGTATCACTGTAATGTTTCAAATCTCTATTTTTTTCTCTGTATGTTTTCCAAATTATTATATAAATTTTATATCATAAAAAAAAAACAAAAACAAGAGTTTGCGTGCTCTCAGTCAATACTTTATAGTTAGAAATTTTGGACAATTATAAAAAATAAATAAGATCAAGCACAGAAGATCGAAAAAAATAAATTTCAAAATGGAACATTTTGTAAACTTTATTTATATATATATAAATTACTAAATACATACAGAGTTTCACTTGATATTATTTACTTTTAAAAAAATAATTCACCCATTGCAAAAATAAATTACATATTAAATAAATATTACATAATAATTTTGAAATGTGATGAAAAATACACACAATGATTTGGATAGTAATGAAAAGTGCATGTAATATGATTGTGTGATGAAATGTCATATGATGTATTAATGTCTTAAAATGTTATGTGATGAAATGTCATATAACTATATCATTTGACCTCAGTTAGTATAAACATATAAAGGATGCATTTAGAGAAATAGGCAGCAAAGTCAACATTTAAAATTAGAAAAAAAAATCCATTTTTTTTTTTAAATGAAAGAATTTAATTAATTCAACATACACTTAGATTTTAAATTGGTCCTGACTTATAAAACTATGTTTTAAGAATGTGATTTCAATCCCTTTTAAAAAATTGTGCTAAAATATTACAAACACAGCAACGAGTATTGTTACTCCTCTTTGTCCTTTCAAAAATAGTTCACTTACATGAAACATTTTCAAGAGTTTGGCTTGCACTTGTTTGGCAAACATTATTATAATAAACTTATTAAAGTAATATTCTTACAGTCCAGTATTATGAATCATATAACTACTTTTAGATTTTTTCTAGAACTATTATATTTTTCTTCATTGTGCCCTAATGACTTCGCTTTTTAGTTTTGATACTGTACTTAAATCTAGATGATACTTAGTAGTTGCTTAAACCATCAATGACCAATTTTTATTAAAATTGTTAGAAATTCTCACAGTATAGAAATAATAAATTTGAATTATCATCCACAACATTTAGTTTGATATTCAACTTATATTTTATGATACAAAAGCAAAAGTTATTGTTGTGTTTAGCTTAATTGCATGTTTCAGACTCAAACCAACAGTAATATTAAAAATTATAAACACTCATTTATTAGAACAAATATATATACATATTATACAATCAATAAATACAATATGACATATAACTTTGTCAATAATCAGTTGGTTGTGCTGAATGCCTGAATTCACTTCCACCTGTATATTTAGCTTGCTTTGTGAGTTCTAGTTGAAACTCTTCCAGCCGTACTGGACAGCTTGTCTAGAGTTTGTTAAACGACTCTTCCCGCTGTAATACATAGCTTGCCTTGAGTTTGCCGAAGTCATAGCAGCTTCCAGTCCTATCAGAACTTGCCTCACTGTGTAGATATAGTGAATATAGCAGAAACTCTTTCACCGTAGAAAGTGATTTCAATAGACAGCACATTTAGTCATTTAGGTAGAGAGACGTTCTCTGCCTTGCCTCCAAAAAGGTTGACTATTTATTGTCAGATCCCCTCCCTTAATGGCAGCAGTCAGATTCAGAGAGCCTAACCAATGGTAGGATTTTATACCCATTTACATATTGTCCATACTTGTTTTAATCTTTGGCCACGTTTATACATTGATTATCCACGTTTACACATTGGTTAGCAGCAGTGAGTGCTCAATCCGATCAGATAAGTAATCTGGACTAGTCCACTTCTGAAGGCAACATCAGATATGATGGTTACAAAGCTTTAATTTACATTATGAGATGTATGTAATCATGATGCTACCAGTAGATCAAATTAGAGCAAAAGCTTTAATATGGTATTTTTTTAAGATTTTATATCATAGAATCAGAACACTTTTAGCAATTTCACTTCTATTTATACCTGAAATTGTTTCTCATTCCAAATCTTAACCTTAGTGCACACACAGCTGATTTTTTATTGGAGCTCTCAAATCTACATTACAATTAATAAGCTCTCAGATTTTCATGGATATATTTTTTCAATTATTACTTCAACATTAAAGAATCTTTTCTATTGCATTAAACAAATTTTTTCCCATAATGTGCCTACTTATATTGAAAATTAATATTTTGGTTAAAAAGCTGGTTGATTTATATCATCTTCACCTCATTTTGAATATTACCATACTATGTTTATTCTATTTATTTTCCTACTGAAAATGGACTAAAGTCCTTATAACATAATTTTTTTTTCTTTTGGTTGAACAGTTAACTGTGCTTGGAAATCTTGGTAGAAATTTTTGCATCACAATAATTTTTTGATATCAAGGTTTCATAATAAAATGATAACCATAAAAGTTTTTTTTAAAAAACAAAATGTGGAAGCAGAATAACAGGTAGTCTTGGTTAGCATATGTGTGCAATGAGCTTAAAATATTATTGCTGGAGTTTAACAATCAAATGTGCTCTAAACACACACACACACATTATAGATTTCTCCCTTTTATACATCATTGGCATATGCTAGAAATATCATAACAGCAGTCATTTGCAAATGCATGTAACTACTCCAACTCCAAAAGAAAATAATAATAATTTAAAAACAAGCACCCAAAAGCTCGAAACAAAAATAACTTGTGCAAGAAACTTATAATATAACAATTAAGAATTTAAAATAAAAATAATAATAACAATATCAATAGTGAAATGAAATACACAGTTTGAAATAATTAAACAAGCATACAAATATAAAATGAAAACAAAAACAACAGCATACATACAATAATATTAATATTTATTGTGCAACTAATAATCGTAAGCTTCTTTTAAACCTAATGAATTCTCATGTATAAACATATTAAATAATTTAATACCAAAATAAAAATACTATCTCCTACTAGATTCCTTTTAAAGTCAGCTGAAATTTAAAATGAAGATGTAGATTATAACACTGAAATAGTGATAAAGTTTGTTTCAATGAATGTCATGAACAAATAATTTAACTTACATAATTAAGTACAAAGATGTATAATATGATTTAACCAAGACAATCAGTAATCAATATAAATTCTCAATAATAATTGCTTACAAAAGGAATATTATCATAAAATCATACATTATTAAAATGCAAAATATATTTAATACTATCTGTACCCATGGCTTTGCACATGTTAGAAGAATAAAATAATATAATGCAATATGTAACTGCTTTCATAGCTTTTATATTTATACATTATTTAAATAATATACGAGTTATTAAGAGCAATATCTCAAAAAATTTAACTTTTTACAATCAGTTATACTACTATATAATCAACTTTTAAAATTTTAGTTTAAATACATTTCTCACATGATAAACTAATTAGTATTATTGTTAACATACCCTGTGATATTTATAATATATCAAAGTTATGTCAAAACATAAAAACATGTAACTAAGTTGATTAAACCATTAAGCATCACATGATCACATTTCCTATACTAGCACATTAATTGTTGATAAACAGAGCAAAACTCCCCATACAGTATTGCCACCTGTGCTAAACAGAGTAATCAATGGATGCCAGAAGGCTTGTGCATAAAATCCCTATCCAATGCCTACTCATCCAATATCCCCAGACTAGTTTCTGGCTTGTGGCCTTCGTCAGTGAGGAGCTTTGGATCTGAGAGCACTGCATCTAGATCTTAGGATCTAATGCAACCCTCTAGCAACCACCTTTTTTTTTTTTTTTTTTGTGTTTTCAATTTCATTCTCATAGTTTTGTAGTTAAGTAGAGATAAAAGGTGGTTGCTAGAGGGTTGCATTAGATCCTAAGATCTAGATGCAGTGCTCTCAGATCCAAAGCTCCTCACTGACGAAGGCCACAAGCCAGAAACTAGTCTGGGGATATTGGATGAGTAGGCATTGGATAGGGATTTTATGCACAAGCCTTCTGGCATCCATTGATTACTCTGTTTAGCACAGGTGGCAATACTGTATGGAGAGTTTTGCTCTGTTTATTAAGTTGATTAATTACAAATAATAATCATTTGTAAATAAAAATTAGTTTCATGGAATTTGTTTTTGGCATGCTATTTAAAAGTTATATATTTAAATATGCATTTTTTTTCAAGAGTTTTACTATTATTAATTTTTATTCTGTTAATAAAAATCATGCATTTCTAATTTGAAAATTGAATATCATATTCATTTATATATGATAATTAGTTTCAAAAAATACAGTTCCTGGTTTCTATTTGTAATACATGTGTATTTCAATATATATATTTATCTCTCTCTCTCTTGAATAGAATCATGCATTTATAATTTAACTAATATCATCGTGATGACATATGGAGAGGGGAGACAAAACTGGGATTGCCTGATGATCTTCCTGTTTAGGGCTAAAATTCTATAAATTTAGAGATAGCTTTTGATTTTCTTTATGCATTGACATAAGTGCCTAACACTTTATTCATTTTGATGCTTGTATAAACGTCATTAACATATATTATTGACAATAGCAGTAATTGTAATATGTGTATCCAAGTAAAAAAAGTGACTGGTACTCTCTCCTAGCTGCCTGAAGAGCCATCTCTGAATCAATGCATGTATTATGTAATAATATAATCTAACAATTCACCACAAATAAGTAAATAAAAAATATTTTTAAGAATTCTTTAAAATGTTGTATTAGATAGTTTTTATTATAGCTTAAAGTATATTATTTATAAAGCATTTAATAAAAGATTGTTAATTTATTACACACAGTAGTATTATTTGTAAAAGTAAATTAATACTCTGGAGAATTTTTAATACTATTTAAATTAATTTATAAAACAGTGTAGAAAAGTTATTATTATTATTGAAAGTTGATATTTTTTCAAATATAAATAATGTGAGGCTACAGCTTGAATATATTTTTATTGAGTTATCGCTTAAATTGAGCTAGGTAACACAAAGCAAAAATTCATAGCCTATGTAGATATAAAGAATGGGGTAGATAACTAAAACATAAAGAAAAAAATATTTTTTCAATATTGTAATAAAGTTAACTTTTTTAAAAAGTATTGTAAGTTGACACTTTTTAGAAGATAAATAATGGGAGCTTACTCCTCTCATGTTTTTTATTTCTTATATTTAGAGTTTTTTAATTAGCATATATATATTATAACTTTTTGATTGGTTATCCATGGGAAGAATAGCATATAAAATGTAAATTATAGTTCCAAAATTTTATACTTTAAAATAATAGCAATGCCCTAAACTTGGGTAAAACAGTAAGGTTGTTACTCTTAGCGTGATGAAATGCTTGAGGGCATAATTTCTATGCAAATGCACAGAAATATGCCATTCACTATGGTATCTATTTCTATGCTACAGCACAGAAATAGAAAGTATTATTCTCCTGCAGTTTATGCTAACAATCCCATTATTAATTTTTCGGTACAGGTATTTACAGCACAGAAATAGAATGTTTATTCTGCCGCTGCCACTTACGGTGAACTTTGTGTTATGCAGTTTAAGTGAACAATCCTATTTTACATTTCGCTACGGTATTTTGTGAGGGTGTCTGTAATTGAGACTGTCAAAAGTCTTCCCAAGTCATTATTTTCCAAATCCAATGATGTAGTATAAGGTAATAAAAATTGTGGAAACTTTGTCCCACTTCTCTAGTTAAGGGTGATACTTTAATCAATTGTCAAAGGAAAGATGTAAGCATGATTTTTACGAAATTACGCTAAAATTCACATTTGCGTGAGATAAATCGCGAGACCAATCGAAAATACCGGTTTTATTTTTGGCTATGTTGTTTTGAATAAATTCTTTCTTTTTAATCTTTTTAAAATTACAAAATTATATTTGCGTAGACCATGATGTTGTTTTGGGGAAATTATTTCTTTTTATTCTTGTTAAAATTAACAATTTTATTTGCGTGGCCACAATGTTGTTTTGGAGAAATTATTTATTTTTCTTCATGTTAAAATTTGATTTGTGTCGCCACGATATTGCTTTTATTCGTGTTAAAATTCCAAAATTCATTTTAGTAATGACTGGAAGGTTGTTATTCTTCCACATGTGCCTTACTATTACTTTCAGACAGCCAATAGCTGTTAGAAAAATAAAAATTAAAAAAAAAAAAAGGTTTATCCAATTTATTATTTATTTATTTTAGATAAATTTCATTAATTATGATTTTATTGTAAATCAAAAAAGCACTTTAAAGTTGAAAAAAGAACAATGGCCTGAAAATATTATAATTCTGTTTATTTACATAGAAATTATGCCCTCAAGCAGTTTCAACATGCTAAGAGTAAACAACCAACAGTAATAAATGACTTAATACATAAAGATTAAAAAGAGAATTCTGTAGGGATTTAATAATTGTTGTTATAAATAATATATATTATAATTTACTATATAAATTTTAAAGTATATTTGCCCATTTAAATAAACATCGTTATTTATCAGTTTGACTTAAATTTATTTTTAATACAATGTTCCTTTAAAAGCTAAAGATCATAAAATTATAATCAATGAAAGAAAGAACAGTTATTTGCTACAAGATAATAATTTATTTTAAAATTGTTGTGATAATAAGATTTTTTTTTAAGTATAAATATTTATTATAAATTTTGTATTCAAATTCAATTAATAATGTCATTTACTAAAAATGAAATTAGAATTTAAAATTTTGGTTTTCAAGTAATGATTTAAATTAATTTTGTTTATAAAATATTCATTGATTTTAATATTTTAAAAGAGAGAGAGAGAGAAATCTTAAGTTAAAAAGTTGTAAAAGTTGGTTTGGGAAATTGACCAATGAGAAATCAAGTAAACAGGTTACTGACGTCAATTATCCCAGGGTTTTTTTTTAAAAAAAAAAAACATAGTAGATGATCTGGAAAAGAGATTCAAGAAACTTAAAAAGCAGATAGCTGTTTTAATATTTTTCTCAGTAAAATATTATAAAAGTTAAAATATTCAAAGTTTAACAAGTAAAAAAAAATCGTATTTAAAAGCAGTCTAAATGTATAAAAGATTTTAAAAGTAATTATTAATATCACAGAGTGAGAAAATTAATCTTCATTAATACCTGGGTGCCAATTCTAATCATCTGTCTAGCCAAGAAAATACAGAAGTATGAAAAATCCAAGTTGTTGATTTTAATTTAGCCTATGATAACCATGAAAAAGGAAAGACATAGCTTCACAGAGAAACTTCACTGCAATCATGTAAGAAAGCATTCATTTGCCTATATTGAGTTGGGTGTTTTTGTTAATCATAAATTAAAAAGTGAAACAAATCAAAATTTCTTAGAAAGAAAATTTTAAAAGCTTATTAAATTACTTGGTCGAATGTTAAGAAGAAAAAAATTAATTGATCGAGAGCAATAAGTTTAAGAGAACTAATATTTGTTTGAATAGAATAATTGATATTTAAGAAACAGTTTACAAAATTTAGAAGAAAATGTCAAGCTTATAATTAAGAATGAAAAAAAAAGTTGAAGTAAGATTTCTTATATTCAATGAGGAAATGAACTATTATTATAGTATTGTAAGAGCAGAACACTACTTGGAAGGATAAGTTAAAAGTCTGTCTAACTTTTTAATAGTAAATGACAATTACAGAGATAGCATACCATAATGCATAAAGTTAAATGAGTTTATTGAGATGTATTTAATATTAGAAGAGTAATAAATCACAGGAAAGGGGAATAAATCACCGGAAAGGGGATGAAATATATGAAAAAAACCTATTGATGAATTCATTAAAGTTTTGCAACACAGGAAAAGAAAAAAAATACACATGTAACTTTGAACTAGAAAAGAAGGATACATCCAATTTAAAATTTTGTCCAGTTAGTGTATGCTTGTTTATTTAATTTGTTGTTTAAATATACATGTATTCTAGAAGACAGAAGATGGGAGAAGCACCCAAACTTGTGAAGAAGGAAGAATATCTACAGGGTGACCATGGTAAAAATGGAAATCGAAATTTGAAATGGATTTTTAAAAAAATAATAAGATTTTAATTTTAAATTTATCACTAATATTTTTCTTGCTTAAAATGAAATATAAATGCAAGGTATTTGTCAGTGACAATTTAAAAAAATTATGTTTGCAATTTGGTATATAATGTTAAAGGTATGCTTCAATATAGGAAGAGAGTAATCAGGAGTTATAATGTGAATGTGTGTGTGTAGAGAACATAATGTTAACTGTATACTTTGACCCATATATACTTTAAGAGATTAAGTGTAATATGATTATCTGAAAGAATCATAAACTTATTAAAAAAATGTAATGTATTTATAAGAGCAAGAAAGAGTGAATATTAATGCAAGACAATATCATGATCTCATTTGTCATAAAGAAAAAAAAATTCTGTTGATAATAATAATTGAAATAGATTATTTGTAGAGTAACATGATTGTAGATATGAATAGAAAATTATCACATGGGGAAGATTATATTAAGTTTAGTCTAGAAGTAGTAGATCAATAGATGCCACATACAAAATCGAGGAAGATGAGTTACAATTCCAGGATAGGATAAAATATTATTCTGAAGAATGGAAGAATAGTTAAGTGGGAGTAATCTGTGTGATATCCCTATATTTATTGGAAAGAGATGGGAGGGTTTCCTACAAAGAAATGAGGATAGTATATACCATAAGTGCACAGGGAAGAAGCCAGGATAAAGTGGGGGTTGAATCATTAAGAAAATGACTGCCTGCCAAAATATGACACCTCATATTTAAAAGAAACCTCTATCCTTTTTATTAGGACATATTATTGAATATAGTATTGAATAAAACCAGTTTCTCATCAATAAAGTTGTAGGTATATAATAATATAGGAGGCATCAAAGGTAGACAAAATGTTTACAGGATTTTATAATTTCTTCCTAAATCATGATAGATTTACTTGAAGGTACTGTACAGAACAAATATTTTACGTTAGAATAGTAATGTAAATAAATTACTAGATGAGTAAAAAATAACTAAGATGAAAGAACACTATAAAATATAAATGATAGAGAAAATGGAGGCATAAATGAATGGTATGATGTGGAAAGAGTTCTTAGCTTAGTATTCATTTTAATTACATTATAAATATATTTTTTTTATATTCACCACATCAGTAATAACTTTGTTAATAAGATAGAAGTGTAATATTTAAAACAATTTTTAAATATAAAATATAATTTAACTATTACAAGATGATCAATATTTTGAGAGTTACAAAATATCAGGTAATATGGGAAAATCATTGTGAAGACACCAAATGACTCATGACTGATATATATCAGCTGAATATGAAAGCATGCATGATAATAAAATAATAAACTAATA
The DNA here is from genome assembly GCA_028023455.1 of Epiperipatus broadwayi. Taxonomy (NCBI): domain Eukaryota; kingdom Metazoa; phylum Onychophora; class Udeonychophora; order Euonychophora; family Peripatidae; genus Epiperipatus; species Epiperipatus broadwayi. The sequence continues at coordinate 121,030 of JAQFVV010006396.1, read as the reverse complement.
ATTTTAAAAAGAACTAAAAGACAAACTCAAGGAAGGGTTAATTGTATATAATAATCACAAAGTTTATTTGTAAAGAATGTAAATAATTTATTATCAATGTAGAAACAGTTTTCATGCTTTTTTTAATATTATTGTTAATGAAGTATTTAACCTAATGTTCATATGTATTTGTTGTTTGTTAGTATTATTGTATATAAACAACCATTTTGATTTAAACTGTGTAGTATTAATTTCATTGTGTCTGAGAGTCATTTCCATCACAAGGTCATATCCATAAAGCACATTATCCAATATTATATTTTGACTGCATGTCTTATCTGAGGAGTCATGTTTAATATTTTATAATTCATATACTAACTCTCTATTGCTTTTAAATGATAGCTATATTAGATACAAATGAATCTTGAAGAGCCATATGAAAAATACTATTAAATATTGCAAAGGGAGAGCATATAATAAAAATCATTAGTATGTTTGAGAGTCACATTCTAATTTGGTAATTTAAGTTGAAATATATGTTATATCAAAATTTATAAGTATTATATAATTTCAGAATACAAGTTATGAACAAAATAAACTTTAAGATTTGTAATTCTGAAGAAATGAATTACAGTGGGTGAATGCTAACTAATTAAGAGATGTATTTCATTGAATCTGACTTGGTAGATAATAATGGTGTGATGAAGCTTCGATTATAAGAAAATAAGTATTCTAGCTTAATTGTTGTTAATATAAGTATGAGAATAAATCTTAGGAAAAACAGATTAAATTATTTAAGGTAAGGTAATGAGTAGATAATGAGTGTTAATTTCCATGTCATATTATTCTAGTTAGATTAAGTTTCCAATAGGAGGTTGATAAAGGTTTGTAATAATAAATATTTTAGTAAATGGTTGGATCCAGTAAAAGATCTGTTGCGATTCAATTATTTAATTATCAATTTAATTGTTATATTGGATTTTAGAATAGAATACTTATGATCCCTGAGATAGCCATAAGATAGCATTAATTCTTGTAATTGAATATAGTTTTGTTTCAATGTTATTATTTTGAGATTATTAAAGTATAGCAGAGTAGTTAAAGCATTATTTAAATGAAATACTATATTAATCATTGTTTGTTGTGGGGATTTTCCTAATGAGTTATAATAGGATGGTAGTAAGAGAGTTTTCACAATAGCAATGCCATTGTTGAGTGTATTTTATATACTCCTCAATGTTAAAACTGCTCTCTTGAAAGCATCCCTAAAGTCTATTTTAGGATTTAATATTTAGCAAGTTTCAAGCCCCCAAAAGAGTCTTATACTTTATGGTTTATTATTGAGCTAGTATAGTAGAGGTACAATAAAAAAGGTAGGATAAAGTAGAGAGATATGTTGGAACAACCGGAAGGGAAGACTACAATATTTATATTAGTATTTTAGTTAATTAATGGAGGTTAATACCTTTAAAATCAGTCTTATACCTTCGATATTTTAAAGTTTACTTTCTCACCTGTTATTTAAGTATATTTAAAACTTACTTTATCATGTGAGAATATATTTAAAGGAAAATAGTAAAAGTTTATCAAATTCAATACTATTTCTTTTGTTTTAACAAGTGTTAAATATATACACCTGGGTCTCTTTTTACGCAGACTTATTTAACACGATTTTGAAGTTACGCGATTTGTGTTTCACCAGAAATCGATTTCCGATAATGCGCTATTACTTTAAATAATAAATTTCATAAAACTTATGTTATATTGAAAGTAATAGCACATTATTGGAATTCGACTTTCATCTTAGTAATTTCAATATTTTCAGTTCTTTATAATAGTAAGATTTTATGCAATAATGAAATTAAAATCATGATTTCCACATTTTATGTATACACATAGTAAATTTTACAAGATTATAATGTAAATTTGTTCAAACATTGTGCATGTTAATTTTGCATTTTAAATCACATTCTGTTTTTGCTTTTTAAAAAAGAACGTAATCAATTATTATTTTCTTATTAATGACACTAATCATTAATGTGCTCTTAAATTCCAACGAGAGTTAAATGGTTGTATGTCTGGATATCGCGAGCTTCGTAAACAATTAATAAAATCATCATCTCAAAGATTATTTACTAATTATGTTGTCACCAGAAAATCATAATAATTAAAATGTATATAAAAAATGTAAATTATTGTACTGTAACTTATGCATAAAAATATATTATTTTGAATAAAATTAAATATTATAGTTAAAAGTTTGTCTTGCATCAATTTTTTTCAAATTTGAAATTTTTTATTAGTCATATTTATTTCCTTATTTTTTTTTTGCGCGAATTTTAAAGTAATTTTATGTTGGTGCTTTGCTTTTACGCGAATTTTGAAAAATCACAGACCGCATCCCCCCTTTTTCAATGTAAGTTAATGTCTATTTTTGCGCGATTTCATTTGTGCGTGTTTTCTGAGGAACCTATCTATCGCGTAAAACGAGACCCAGGTGTATTTAAACTGAAATCCTAAAAATATATCCAAATTCATTATTATTACTTATCTAAATTGTCATTATTCAATGGAGAAATTAAATTTGTGATATAAACAAACAATTTAATTAATTTAAAATATATTTACAAAATCAAAACAATTTTCCAATTCAAGAATCTTTTAATCAACACTAACCACTTTGTGCACTTTTATGACATCATTCAAAAGCAGTTACAATACAGATGTTCCATGCATTTTTATATTGTAAGTTACAATTTTTTAAAAAAAACAATTGAACAAAAATTTATAGGCTAAATTCTATACAAAAAAAAAGGAAAATTAAAGATTCATCTAGATGGGTGCAGTATTTGTTGAGTTATAAAGTCACAAATAAACTTTCACATTTATACAGTAATATAGATATAGACAAATAGTAATATTAAGAGAAAAAATATATACTTGTAGATAAAAATGGCTCTTGATTTATTCAAGTTTATTAATAGAGAATCATATACAAAACATTTATTAATTAAAACTAAATTTTCATTTATTATTTTTTCAAGACAACCAAAAGAAGCAGCATAATAATAATTTATCAGTAAAATGATATCTTCAATTCCAATTGCAGAGAAAATATATCAATAATATAAAGTAAAAACAAAAGAGGGATCAAGGACTAAAACCTTGTATAACTCCATAACTAAATATAATTACATTATATATATATATATATGTAAATAAATATACAAAACTTCTTTTTAAAAATTTGTTTTTTTTTTATATGACTATAATAAAAATAAAAATACACCCCAACATTTCGACTGTTTTATAATATAGTCTTTTTCAAAAAACAGTAAAGAATAAAAAATACAAATATATAACACATATTCCAAATGCAAAAACATTAAAAAATACTAAAAAATTCTCTTTACCTCAACATCTTTTCTATTACAAACAATCTCAACTTAATCAATTTTTTTAAATTTATATACCCATCCAAATAACCTAAAAACATTTAATTAACACATTTATTATTTTCTTTTTTCTTTTCTATTAACATCCTATTTAATTCAAGTTTAATTTCATTAATGTAAAAAGACCATATTATAAAATAGTCAAAATGTTGAAGTGTATTTTTATTATAGTCATATAAAAAAGTTTCTAAAAAGAAATTTGATGTATTTATTTACATACATGGAAAATTATGAACTATTTTGAAAAGAAAAATGTGCCATAATAATTACATTACTGTTAATACGACAAATGTTTGTTTTCTGCTTTCTATCTTTTAAAGAACTTTCTAACCAAAGACCAAAAAAAATAAATAAGAAAACTATAAAAATAAAAGCATTTAATTAAAATTTTATAAAAAACAGAATCAAATACTTTATACAAATCTAGATATATAGCCAAAGTCTTGACATCATTATCTAATGATAATATTATACATGTGAATAATTAAGACAACCAAGATAAAACTATTGATAATCAGATAATACTCTGTTTTTAACAACTATTTCCAACAATTTAGAAAGTACAGAAATAAGCCTGTAATTATCAATAAGTGTGAAATCATTCTTTCTAAAGATCATTGCAATGTTATTAAAACTTCAAATATACAAGAAATAATCCAGTATCTAAGAATAAATTAAATAAACAAACAAAAACAGGAATAAAAATTTATTGTCTTTTAAAATCTTTGGTGTTAACCCATTTAATCCACATAGAATGGACATTTTTTAAAACAATCAATTAAATAAGATAATCGAGATTCTGAAATATACGACATAAGAATTTTAAATATCAACAGAACGACAAATTCTTTCTGGTATGCCACCTATTGGTAAATTTTAAAAAAATCTCATTAAATAGATCAGATATATAATTTTCATGATTCAGTCATTCTAATACATTTTCTTTATATAAAATGAATTTAATTTGATTAGGAGGTTTTTTTTATAAATCAAAGAATTGGTTGTTCTCCAATTCAAAGATACATTTATATCACTACAAAACTTCTAATGATATTGAAATTTTAATTTTCAAATGTTAAATTTAATTTCAGGATTAACATTTTTTTAAATTGATGCCCTAAACAATGTTTTATTTTGTTCACCAAAACATCAGTTATCCAGCCCAATGTCTTATTTTTATTTGTCAATTCAAATGAATCTTCACTTTTGCAATTAGGAATGTGCAAATATTCTGAAATTCTAAAAATGCAATATCAACTTTATTCAATGCAAAAATATTATTTCAATTCTAAATGGCTAATAACAATTCAATTTACATGAAACTATCTTTTATTCTTTACAATTCAATAAATTTAATTCAATTGCAAAATGATTTGTAATAAATACTTCAGACAAAGATGATTTATAATTCAAGCTTTGATTAAATTTAATAAAAATATGATTTAATAAAAGCTAGCGCGAATTAGTTATAAAGTGTGGTAAAAAAAGTTTGATTAGAACCATAATCATAAAACAAATTCAAATAAGCTAAGGCAGACCTATGGATACTAAATATTAAATCAATATTTAAATCACCCATCAATGCTGCTGAAGTTGAACCTAAATCCCTTAATAAAATATCAATCTCACCAATAAAATCTAGAATTGTAAAAAATTTGTACAAACCCATAATAGAAAAAGCAATTGAGGAAATCTCAAAATAGATAAAATACATTCTGCAAAAATAAATGCTGGAATATTAAAAATAAAATCTAGATTGTTTTTGTAAAACATTATCAGATCTCTCAATAGGATGAAAAATACTCCTATAGCCATCTAAATTAGATACATTTTATTAAAAAAAATCCAAATTTCATTCATTTTAATAACAAAAAGGAAAATTATATAAATGAACTATAAATTCATCAACATAAGATCTGATATTAATAGTATTTATATTTAAATGAAAAACTGCAAATGAATTAAAATCTTTTTATAGAGAAGAGATGGTATCCGGTGTCACTTTGGAAAATAAATTTCAGAGTGATTCCAATTCATTCTCATTTTTAATCAAAATTCAAAAAGAATTAAAATCGTTTTTTACATAACCAACTGAGGATTGTTGGTTTAGCATGAAATACTTATATTGGTGATTATTTATCTTTTCAACATGTGTGTGATTAGGTGGGTTAGCAATATGAGATGTCATGGAGAGTGTGTGAAAGTCTGACTTCAAATTCCTTATATATTACATTACATGTGCAGGTGTATGTTTAAACTACTTGTACAGCATATTAAATTACATATTGAAACATAGTGCGTTAAAGGTCTGCCATCCCTCGCATATGTATGTATGTAAATGGATTATTCTCCGGTATGAGGGGTTAGAATGACTAATGTCAACATGGGTAGGATGACAACCTTGGCATTAACATGGGCTTTGAATGTTCCATCATCAAATTTTCAATGAAATGGACAGCTTAAGAGTTGTGGGTCGGAATAGTTTGAAGCTTGTCCATTAAAGTATGAAGATTATTTTAATATAAATTTGAGCACTGATTTATATATGTATGTGTGGAGATAGTAATCTGGGCCAACTGATGATTACTGGTATATTGGTGATTATTTATCTTTTCAACATGTGTGTGATTAGGTGGGTTAGCAATATGAGATGACATGAAGAGTTGAGGGTCATGTGAAACTCTGAGTTCAAATCCCTTATATATTACATTATATGTACAGGGGTGTGTTAGCCTGTGCAGTGTTTTAAATTACATATTGAAACATAGTGTGTTAAAGGTCTGCCCATCCCTTTCATATGTATGTAAATGGATTATTACATGAGGGGTCAGAATGACTAACATCAAGATGGATAGAATGACAACCTTGGCACTAACGTGGGCCTTAAACATTCCATCATCAGATTTTCAATAAAATGGATGGCTGAAGAGTTGTGGTTTGGAGTAGTTTGAAGCCTAACCATTAAAGTATGAAGATTGGCCATCTTAATATAAAGCTGAGCACTGATTGTATATATGTGTGTGGAGATAGTAATCTGAACCAATTGATGATTGCTGATATAGCATGAAATACATATATTGGTGATTATTTATCTTTTCAACATGTGATCAGGTGGGTCAGCAATATGAGATGACATGAAGAGTTGAGGGTCATGTGAAAGTTTGAGTTTGAATCCCTTATATAAATCATTTTGAAAAAAATCCAAATCTTTATGCAAATATTTTTTTGTTTAGCTAACCATAAAGACTTTTTATTAAATGGCATTAAATTCTGATTTATATTAATTCATTTTTATTTACTGTACATATTTACAACCAAAAACCAATTATAGATTGCCTATGAATTAAACAAAAAATAAATAATGCAAAAAGGGGAACAAAAGAAAAAAAAGAATCAACTAAGATAGAGATCAAATTTTACAAGTCAAAATGAAAAGATTTTTATCAATAAAATCAATATTATAAGTATTATGAAAACAAAAAAAAAAAATAGGGGGAAATTTCAATATATTGCATTTAGAAGTTTTAATAAAAATATATTTGTGTGCATCACTTTTATAGTGATAAGAATTGAAGTGTAGTTTTGAAATCATATTATAAGAATCTATTTTTGTTAATGGCTTTATATAAAAACCTCAGACCCCTGCCTTTTCACATTGATAAAGAGATATATTACAATTACTTTTCAATAATTTTTCAAAGACTAATTGAATTTTATTTATCTCCTTTTGAATAGGAATCCACAAGACCAAAATAAATTCCAAAATAGAAAGACATAGAGAAACTAAATTTATGTTCAATGGGGTATTCACTTTACCAAGTCTGTAAATAATTCCCAGACACTACAATGAAAGCTTTATTGATTAACGTCTCTGTGATAATGAAGCATTACTGAAAATATGATTCCAAAATCTATAAGGGAAGATATTAAAATAATATTGGAATTTTAGAACTTCAGATTTATTAGAATAACATATAAAAAAGCATTTATCTATGTTAATTATTAATTTTTTTTAACACTATTTAGAAAATTATTAATATTATTTGCAACAAAATTCAATCATGGATAGAATATATCTACAATTTTTGCAATCATCAGCATAAAACAGTTGAGATTGTTTTAGATTGATGTTTGAAATCAAGGATTTAGTATGCCAAAATATTAGCTTGGGACAATCCAAGATATTTGATCAAACTTTACAAAAGCTGATCTGTCTTTTAAAAAGGATTCAAATCAATAAATAAGATCAAATTGCTAGACCAAAATTATGTAATTTAGTGAAAAGGGCATTATAATCAACTTTATACAAGGCCTTTGACATGTCAAAATATAGGACTTCTAACACTCCGTTATTCAAAAGCATGAGCAATATGATAATATAATATAATAACAAGTTTCTACTGATTTATAGGGAACAAAAAAATTAATAATTTCTTAATATCATGCACTAGTTTATTGTATATTTATTTTTCAAATATCTTGCAATAGTATGAAAAACTGAACTGAACTTATAATTATAAATCATATCATTGTCCCATTTTTAAAGATAGGAATAATTTTAGCAACTTAATTAAGAATATGACAAATATTAGAAGAGATATATTTAGCATAATCTTTATAAAAGAAAGTGGGGCATTATATGAGCACAGATTAAAATACAATTTAAATTGTTTAATAGCTTCTACAATATCTGTAAATTCAGTGACTAAAATATCTTCTTTAACATTATCATTGATAAAGTACAGTCAAAATAATGTTGCAATTGTATAAAGTTCTGAAAAATATCAAGAAAAATCATCAGCTATTAAAGTTGCCATATTGTCCTGTTGTATTTTTGTTTTAGTAAAATCCATATCCTTAAGTAAAGACTAAAATTATTTCGGATTAACCACAATTTTACTATCAATATCTTTTGAAAATTTATGATAGTCTCATCGATTTATAACTTTAAATATCTTTTATAGTTATTAAAATTGTTATAAAAAAATCATATTTTAAATTTTCAAATATTGTCTATGATAATGACTTTTTAGGTACAAATGAATTAATTATTGATTTAAAACTTTGCAAAAAGATTCTATGAAATAATTAATAGCATTACCAAAAGTAAAGACTCCATTTAAATTTAACAAGCTTCATGTATATACCTAGATAAAACCCTTGAACTCCTTCTATGTGAAGATAAATATTTCGAATATTTTACATTAATAATGAATTCTAGTGACGGATGATAAATATTAATTGAAAAGGAAATAGACATTAAAGAGAAACACTGGATATTTGGCAGATTAATAAAAACATAATCTAAAGTACAACTATTTGCATTTGGACAAGAATTATATTGGCTAAAATTTTCTAAGATTGTTGCAGAAATGATACATTCTAGAGACTTTAGAAGATGATGAGATATTTGGTGAAAGAATTCTCCCTAAATACAAACTAGAATATTGAAATCATATGTGATGATAATGTTTGATTTAAATGCAATCAAAGATTACTTAAATGAGCAAAGTAATTAATTTAATTCGTATACAAGCAGTTTGCATTTAAAATACATATTGCCTAGAACAATTTTTCGAACAAATTTTCAATGAAACTTCATATCATGTTGACTCATAAAGAGAATTGATAGAAATAGATCTATGTATAAACTGAAAATAAATCACAAGCTTAGTGCATTAAATCATAATGCACTCTTTCATAGGATTTCATCACTTCCAGCCAAGTTTTCTAAACAGTACATTCATACACATTGTGAATATCCCTGACTGTACTAACAGTTATATTAGCCATCATCAATTGATTTTAAGAGTAACATAAAAGAATTTATCTCTCAAATCATTTTTAACTTTTGGCTATAGCTTAGCCTCATCAGCTATTCATGATATTTAAACACCTGTTAGCCATTTCAAACTTATGGCCAAAACCTTTTACATAAATACATTCATGTTCTCCCGAAGAAAAATTCAATAGATTCTTAATATGTGCTGCATACATAAAAAGTTTTGTTGATCTCCAAACTGAAAATAGAAATTATTAAAAAGACTAAACTTGTAACCAATCAATATAGCAAAACAACAAACAAGCCATTTCCAATAAAAAGACTTATAATTCCTTTTTACAGGAAAGACTTCTGGACTACATCTTCAGAACATGTTACCATAGATAATCACATGCACTCTGTAAAACAACAAAACAACAGATGAATATAAAAACAGACAGTAAAACATAAATAAATAAATATTATTAAAATAGTGAAACAACACAGCAACTGAAACAGAAGTTTGTAAACTGATAAGCAAGCATTCAGAAAAACAATGAATTAAACCTTCGTGCATTGATCTCCATGCTCAGCTAAATCTAATTATTAAAAACCTTATAAATGAAAACTTTGGAACTAAAAGCTAATCAAATTGTGCAATATTAGATTTCAATACACTGTACAGACTTATACCTGCACATACGGATATATAATATATAAGGGATTCAAACTCAGACTTTCATACAACCCTCAACTCTCCAAGCCATCTCATATTGCTGACTCACCTGATCACACATGTTGAAAAGATAAATAATCATCAATATACATATTTCGTGCTAAACCAGCACTCATCAGTTGGTCCAGATTACTCTCTCCACATATATATATATATACAATCAGTGCTCACCTTTATATTAAGATAGCCAATCGTCATATTTAATGGACAGGTTTCAAACTACTCCAACTCACAACTTTTCAGCCTTCCATTCCATTGAAAATCTGATGATGAAATTAAAAAATCTATGTTTAATATTGTTGAAACAAATAGTATTATTATATTAATATTTTGGCTGTATCATTCCTACCGTTATTTGGATAGTGAATGTTAGGGAATATATATATTTATTATTGTTGCTTAATAGTATATAGTTAAACTTTGTATCTATCCCTAATAACAGAACTGGCACAGTAACCAGAATATTAGTTTTTTAATAAGTTTAGCAGAAAAAAAGATTATATAAAGTCGTACAGAAAATTGTGTGTCGCTGAGATTACAAACAAAAAAATATTGAATAGATTAAAATTCTTTCTAAAAGCTAATCAAATACATAAAACCATACAAGCTCTTTCAATTTACTGCCTCGACTTGTCCATCTGAACTAATGATTTGAGTAGCAACTTGCAGCCTACTTCTACTCTAAATCTTTCTACATATTGCAAAAATATCATTTCAACTTGTGATGCATTAAATATTCAAAATCTTCCTAGGACATGCAATGAAAGACCAATTCTGTGTTATGAAAGATCATGATGCATAAGACAACATACTGATGGATTACATTACTTCCCATTAGTCATTCAGACTTCCCTAGCAAAATCAACATCTAATCAAACTTTACCAATAAAAAAAGCTTATTCAGAGATAAACATGACAAATTAAAGTTACAATTGGGTCACAATATAAACAATTATACCAAAACAAGCCAAAATTTACATCTGGAAAATGTAACAAAGCTTGTTGCAAAAGTAATAAAAACCATCTGAAAAGTAGTGCTACAATCATAGTTTTCAAATACTGCAATCATATTATGCACATAAAAACATGTTAATCCACACATACACACACTATGTAAACAAAACAAATAGTTAAACTTAGCACCAAATATATAATCAAAGGCTAAATCTAAATTAGGAAGATAGGCTAAGGTAATCTTTCAAAATCCAGGTCATAATAAATTATATAGCACTTATGATAAAATTGGATTCTGGAACAGCAATCCCCATTAGGTCAAAAAAAAAAAGGTGGAAAGCTTTAATAAAAATAAAAACTATTACCAGAGCCATGGAAGCATAGTGACTTCATCTGATTATTGCCACAAAGCCTGAAGAACACCCATTGTCTTTTATAAGAAGCCTACACATAACTCAAGAGAAATCATCTGGAGAGGATCGCTATACTATCGTTCCAAGCATGAAAATGCTACTCTTCAAGGGGATATAAAAACTGTTAAACAATTAAGTCTAAAGAAAAATCAGTCAATCATAAAACAGTAACTAAGATGTTTAGACAAAAACGCAGAAAATAATAACCTAATCTAAAAGCAATCACATAGCAACCAACTGAGGAAACAAAATTAAAACTTCAATAAATGATTGTTTTAATCCTAATGTCTGCATAACAATAGGAAATCACATCATATATATAAGGAAATGAGCTAATCTCACTTTCAAACTGAATGTTATATAAAAGCAATTCGAATCTTCACCCTTTATCTTTCAAAGTAATGCTCTTGCTAAATAAAAACCAACTTAATTGTATAATTGTACTTAAAATTCGAATATTAGAAAGATGGGTGTGCATATTCTAAATGTCATTGATTTTTAAATGATATTCATGCAAATAGGAGCAGAATTAACAATTAAACCGACAGTCAATAAATAACCACATCAATTCGAAGAAATAAAAAGATTTTTTTAAAAAAACAAGAAAAGTAAATCACTATCAACAACATAAATAATTGCTCTCTCTATATATATTCATTATTAAATTGTAAACTGGAATTTGATAAAATACATATATAATATTCATCATTATATAAGCATTCCAGCTAATGAGAAGAATTACTTAGGGTAATCGAACATCATCACTGGAGCCATGAAAGAATAATGACTTCATCTGTTTTATTGCTGCAAAGCTTGAAGAACATCTATTGTCTTTTATAAGATGCCTTTACGTAACTCAAGAGAAATCATCTGAAGAGGATTGCTATACTATCGTTCCAAGTGTGAAAATGCCACTCTTCAAGGGAACAGTGTTCTATCTTTATCCAAGGAAGCCTATTTTGAAAATAATGGACTAATAATGTGAAGGACATTTCCGACAGATTCATTGGACTTTAACTAATATGACTGATTAAAAATTTATATATTTTTTTATTGTTTTTTTTTTTAATCTTTATTTTTGTTTCCTCTTGGGAGCAGAAATGTTTGAAGTTCTGGAAAATTCATTTTGAGAGTATAAAGGGGGGGGGGGTTAGTGAATAAGTTAATTAAATATTCTATTAGGTTATTGAATAAAATCTAGGTCGACTTACTCTTCCATAAACTTGGCAGTGACATATTAATGTGTGATAGAACAAAAGGTAAGATTTTGTCTATATCCTATATTAATTACACACACTATATACAGACTAGAGTTCACATTAATTAGTTATCTTCAATTAATATTTGTTGTGTTTCTTTTCGTTTTTCTGTACAGCTGATTAACAATCTTGTGTGAAAGCTTCTTTTCTGTCAATATTAGAAAATCTATAAATAGGAAAGGAAACTCCTAAGCAGATGCATCACCATCAGCATGAATTGGGCTATGAGGATCACTTAAATGAGACTGTAAATAAGAATGATTCAGCCAGTTAGCCTCGCGGTTATATAAATATTATATGTATATTTTTGTAAATAATTTGGTGCCAAGATAATGAATTTCTACCATGGATTTGGGACAAGGATTTTCATTATTTTAATTCATATGGTAGAAGCTCATCCTTGACATGCTTAATTATATAATTTAGAATTGTTGAACCATTGTGTTTTATTTTATTTCTTCCCCTCATTTTTTGTTATTAATGTTAAAGAATTTATTACCTTATCTGGGGCTCTTGGCCATTTTTATTATTTTGCTTATCATCATTATTATTATTATTAAAACCACAAATATATTGGTTCATGCCAATTGATATGATAATCTTAAATATATATATGTATGCACCCACCCACCTTATTCTATGTGTAATGATGCAGGAGTATATTAAATGAATTTAGATAATCAACCATCACCTATAGAGATATAATAATTGCTAATTAATGTAATTTCATTCCCTATTAAAAGAGTCAAAAGTAATTACTCCCTGAGTTTGAATACTGTGGTATAACAGAGCCAGAAAGGGGTGAGAACTGGATGAACTAACTCAAATTTGTGAGTAAGTTAATAAAAATATACAGAGCTAGTCAATTGAACATAGATACAATCATAGGTTAGGTATTTCATCGCGTAATCATTTGCATCCTATCCGAAAGCCCAAAGTCTGACCATAGTAAGTGTGCTACCCCTCTCTCCTGAGCAATCCTCTGGCCTGTTACATCGGGTACCAAATGTGTTGGGCATGGACATCAAGTTTCCAGAGATATCAGCTATTGAACTTATAAAAAAAAATTTTTTTTTCTTTTGAATCTCCTTTCCCTTAAACTTTTGTAACATGTAATCACCACAAACTTACACATATACTATATGATTGATACATGCGGCCACGGCATTGATGAATGCATCCAATCCTTGTTTTTTTGACAAATTACTTTGAACAGACATAACAAATGGAAATCTCTGTCTAAAGTAAAGAATGTAAGTTAAAGAAATATAAATAATGAAATGAGTCAAGACCGATAATTAAATAATTAATCAATGAATAAACCGAGGTTAAAATAAATGAGTCAGGGAAAATAAAAACGCCTTTAAAACTAGACAATTAAAAAAAACCACACACACACAAAAGTCAAAATTAAATGCAAATGGCAAAGAGTGGTATAAAAAACTCTATGGCATACTTTCTATTTGCATTTATAAAACAAACTTTATATCTTAATTTTTGAGCAAATTTCTTCAATAACTCAAAAATAAGAAATATTTATTAAACATGGAAAGAAAGCAGTTATTTGAAACAGAGAGCAATAGTGATAGTGAAATGCTACTGTTAGTAGTGAGAAAGAATCTTTGTCTAGCCAAGTACCTAAGGATCTATAACTGAAACTGAATTCTTTCCACAAAGGCAGGAAGAGAGCTAGGTAGCTTCTTAAACTTAAGAGATCCCTGTCATTGAAATCAGTCAACCACCCAGAGCTGATGTGGCACAGGCTACAGGAAATAAGGCGACCATGATACAAATGTTCCAAGTGATGATGAAGATAAGGGAAAGTATGAAAAAATAAGCAGCAAGATGGATACCATGGCAACCAAAGAAAATATAAAAGAAATAAACAATAACATGGAAACAAAAATGGAGGAGGTTGAAAATAGATCATCTGCGGAAATGAAGTAGCTCTCTTTAAGCTTAAATAGTGTTCAGAAAGACAATGCAGACTAAAAACTACGTGAGAGAGATGATAAAGACGAGATGTCAACAGAGACTGGAAGACTTCAAACACACCATCACCAGTCAACTAAGTACTAAACATAGCGAACTGCAGCAGAGTTACAGACATTTCAAAAGAAGAAATATGTGCTGAACAAGTTAAAATCAAGACAAGATCCAAGAAGACCTAACTTGCAGAATAGATCAAATCCACTCTCAAGTAAATGCTGAAGCAGAGATATGTGATAAGGCTTTTGAAACTATGAGTCAAAGTTTAAGACATTTGAGTGAATTGGGGGAGACCTCCCCCCCCCCAAAAAAAAAAAAAAACATAAGTTTAGAAAAAGTAATAGAGAGCATAAAAGAGACTCAGGACAAAATGTAGTGCATCAACAAAGCCATTGATCACAGATTTAAAATGCCTGAGTCCCAGATATACTCAAGAGCACAGAGAAATTGGAATGCTACATACTGAAATTGATAAAATAGCTCAGACTAATAAATAACTTAGGGAACCATCTCGACACTACTTTCAAAGAAACAGATAAACTGAGCAACCAACCCAAAACTTGCACCAGGTATAAAGTTTGCGAATATGATGACAGCCTTCAGAGTGAATCACTGTTAACACAAATAACTATCACAATGGAAAGTTATCACAATTACCACATTCGTTTGAGAAATTCAGATAAAGGCAAAAGATCTGACCATCTTAGTTGTGGTATTTAAAATTTCTCTATCAATGAGATGATCCAGATAAGGGAAACTATTGGAACATAGTAGAGAATGCCACACCAGAAACTAGTAAACAAAAGGATTCCCAATACCAAAAGCTATGCTATACATATGAAAGTCCCTTGACATCCATTAGGCATAAAAAGTCTAGTGCTTAAGAAACAAATATAAGAAATGGATCTCAAAGATTGCGATTTGGAACCTGCATACTGGATAACTCAAAAGAAATGAGACTCAAATAAATATATAAAAAATATATATAGATATATACAAACCAACTGTTGATGTCATGAACACAAGAAAAGGAATGTTCAAAAACAGGGCATGAGTAGATGTACCTATGCTTTTCACTAAGCCACAATGAATGGCCACCCAACCAAACATAAGATACAACCTAGCCAAGTAGCACAGGAATGGAATGGACCCCAATAAAATGCTTTCAAAAGAAAAATATACATATGTAAGATAACCAATAAGTAAATAAACTTCCACCTATACTATTCATCACATATAAACCCCCAGTAAATCCCACTGGAATAGATGTAGAAAAAGAAAGATTAAAAGCATATGAAAGGCTCACAAATATGGCTAACCAAAGAAACAAGAATAGGAAAAGGAAAAAATTGCATATTTTCAGAGTAGGAGATAGTCTTCATGAAAACTCCACATGTAAGTAAACTGCAGGATAATACATGCCAAAAATTTTTCAATTAATATGAAGGACCATTTACAATTATAAAGCAATCGGTCACAATGAGTTTTGGATTGATATTGGAGAGATATGGTGTACATATAACACCCCTAATTGCCTTGTACAATCCACAATCCAGTCAGGAAGACAACTAAGAATGTCGGTTAACACATACCAAATATGGAAATCAATATCAAAGAAAAGTACATATATAGGCAATTTATGCAAAAAAAATGTGCATGACTAGGGATATTACATTTTGATGAGAGTATACTCAGGTTAATGCTTAAAAACATTGGGTTATCTTGAAATTAACTGAGATTCAAGAGTCAATCCATACTGAATAATGGATGCTCTAATATTTGGTTACATCGTCAAAAAAAATCCAGTAAGACTTAAAAAGCAGTACGATGAAGGCTAGAAAATGAACTTATGTGCCATCTACAATAAAGACACATTACTGGTTAATTATTTGTCCATATATCCATCAAACACCCTTAAGTCCAGATTATGCCTTAAATGGGATGACTAGCAAAAAAGGGAGAAATTATGAAATAGCTTAAGAAATTAACTGATAATATATAAGCAACATTGGAGTGAACTTTTAAGACCATTTAAACCAAACACAATCCAACACTAAATAGACACCTACTCATATAGAGTTAAAATTCTAATCATAAGTTAGAATTTTAATCCTGTAAGGAAAGGGGGAGTTGTAAGGATAGCTTACAACCCTGTTGTACAATCTTATGTTAGACCATACTACCAATTAGATCCATGAAAAATATTTGCATAATCAATAAATTGCTAAGTCATTGTTCAAGATTCTTGCAAATGATAAACCAATCAAAGCAAATAACTAACTATTGTTTTACATATATATAATAAAATACTTAATGAGTTCCTGTTGTCATTGTGGGGGAACAAGGAAAATCTTCACTATAATTATCAGTGGGAAAAATCTTCATCACTGGCACAAACAATGAATAGATTTCAGAAACCAATCAAAAACCCAACATATACACAAAACCTAACACTATACTTGATACCTTACAACTAGGTAGGCCTCATCAAAGGGGAGGTAGTCAATGTTTAACAAATTGATCTCCAGCTAATAATAGAGCTGAAAACATAAGTAAATAAAAACACCACATCTTTAATCAATTTAATAATAAATAATCAAATGGCTTTACTGCTAGGAAGTTGATAAAAGATTTGATTGAAGAGAAATACCAGAATTGGGCTGCAATTAATGGATCTTGAGTTCCAGAGTAAGCCATTCTATAGACTGCTGCACCAAACTGCACAGGGCAATCAATCTAATTATCGCAGGAAATGATATAACTAATAAAATAAAGCCAATCCACTTTTATATGGAAATCTAGTCAACAAATACATCAATATCTCCCAAATAATTATATTCATGCCATTATAGGTAATCAAATGTATTTATTTAAATTATGAAACAACATAACAATAAATACATAGTAAAATAAATGTAAAATACAATAAGCAAATATTATTAGAATAAGTATTATGAAACAATAGTGCTTGAATGAAATAGGTGGTCATATCTAGAGAACCAAGCACTTAGTAAGCCAATTGGATTGTCTGCTTTGTGCCCCCCCTCCCCAAATCAAACTGAGTAGTGCAAATCTTATAAAATGATGCTTCTGAACTAAAAGTTAATCAATCAGTGTTAATATTGCATCCTCCAATTAAGCAAACTAATATCTATGGATTTATTATTATTGTTAATAAAACAATTAATTACTTTATTACTATGTACCTGTTCTTTAAAAACACACACAAAAAAAAAAAATTTGTGCACAAAATGAGCTTTAATTTAAAGATTAGCCAAAATTTTCCTTTTCTTCACTTAACAATAAGCAGCCACCCATGATCATTGCACACATCTGATTCAGAAATCAACAATTTCTGAGTTGTGCAACAGTGATCAAACATGAATATTAAATTACATAGATAATAAACATTTATTCATAGAATCGCAGAACAGAAATAATCTGTTTCACAAAAAAAATTGATTCAATCAGTTTGATAAACTGAATCTATCTTTTGACTGAACAGATTCTTTAATATGAGTGATTATGAAAAGATAGCTGCCTTAATTAACATTTTCAGTGTTCGTATATACAAATAAATTTTTAATTTCATACATTTTAAAATGCAACACGCATAAATTCAGATGTTTCTTCAGCCCAGTAGAAAAAAAAAAAAAAGTGATTAAGAAAAGCACTCATAGAGGGCACCAATAAGCAGTGAAACATAAATAGAGTAATAGATTTATTCCATTCTACTTTATTTTTTATAAAGAAAATATTTTCATTGTTAGTAATTTTCAGATAAGCTTCATCCTAAAAATTTAATAGCTAAGATATATCAGTAAAAATGATATTTGGTTTCTATGAAAGTTATTACAATCAGAATAATTACAAAGAGAAAAAGTGGAAAGAACTTGAAATTTCATTTCCAGCCACTCAGTTTTCTAAATCCAGAAAAGATCAAAAGAAAAACAAAGAATAAAAGTTAAAAGATGAGTTTTCTGATAACTACATGAATCAATCTGCGAAAACACAAGTATGTTCACAAACATCATATACTGATCCTTTAATATATATTTAACATTTTGTGATATTATCTTTTACAGCACACTTTTTTTTTCTTTTAATTTTACAAACTGTAGCTTTCTATTGTGTATACTACCTTCAATTAAATTCTCCCAATGAAATGAGTTAAATTAACCGAATAAATATGCACATAGTATAAACACTGTATATAGATATGTTAATTGCATTATTTAAAATTCTTACTAAAACATATTTTTTACAGATCAGTCCAAAAAATAAAATGATAGACTTTTTAGATATCTTTTTACTTCAAAGCTTTATTAAAAAAAATTTCAACTAGAATTTAACATATTCAGAATCACATCAGAGATGTGTGATGCTTCTATCTCGGTGCCTGTCTTTTTATGACATTGCATTACAAGAAACAAATGATTAAATATATCGGCACATTTTTAGAACATTAAAGTTTGAATTATTTTTACTTTTTAAATTAATTATAACCGTGGATATATTTAGAATTTCAGGAAGAATAGCTACAAAAACTAACAACTATTTTATTTCCAGTGGAAAATTAGTATTAATAAATACTGTATAAATATTCACAGCTGACGCCAAAAGGAAAAATAATGCTCCATTTTTATTTCACCCTTACGCTATAAAAATAGTTTGAAAAGTTAATCCAATAAAAGTAGCTGAAGTTTTTTTGGATTGATTCCCAATTGACAAAATTGCAGGGAAATAAAATTGCTTAGCAACTGATTGGAATTTTTACATCCAGTTTTTCAATGCTTAAACACTATTTGACTCCTTAGAGTAACTGAATGTATGATAAAAAATGTTTATTATTTCATTTACTTTCTTAAAAATAACATAAATGTTTATTAAAAACAATAATATAAGCAAAGATTGGGGTTTTAAAAAAATCAAATACTTGTAAAAAAAAAATTACAAGTATAATGAATTATTTTTATATGTTCCAAAATAAAAATGTTTGATTTTTCATTTTGACATTTATTTCCAAAAAATTTGATTATATTCTAACATTTTTATATACTTTTAAAAAAAACCCTTCAGATCGTCAAACTGTTTTTTTTTTTTTTAATTTGAGTTCTCTGAAGAGGGATCGTTCTTTTCAGTAACTTTTGATTGAACAACAAGATCGCTGCCAAATGCGACAAAATAAAAATATAAACAGAAGCTTTATATTTCTCAATGCTAGATTTTATATTTGAATATAAAGAATATTCATAATGAAAGCCATAATCCATTTTATACCACTCTATTTTAGAAACATCTATGAAAATATGAATTAATTAATGGACACCAGATAGCAGCCCCAACAAGATCTACAAACTAATTTCTGGATACTGGTTTTTGTCACTGAGAGCTGGACTACAAAATATCCATCTATCACACACCTTGCATAATGCTATTTAATGGAAAGTATTTAAATATTAGTCAAAGTTTTCTTTTAGTTATAAAAGTCTTTTAGTGACCTTAATAAAATAAACTAGGCATCATTTTTTAAAAAAATATTTCTATACAAATTTTCCTTTTTATTCTAATTCCATTACTTAATATTTTAACTTCACATTTCTTTATGAGACTTTTCATTAAATGAAAATAAAATCAATGAATATATTGTTCAAATACTTTAAAAGCAATTAATCTTTATACTCCCTCTTTTATAACTCTTACACATATCTATCAATCATATAAATCAAATTTAACTACTGTGACTATTCTTTACGATTCTTAATGACTTCATGTATTTAAAAAAGGTAACACAATTAAATTTTATGTTTTTTTCCTCTTCTTAATAAATGTTAACATTTAACTAATGTTTATTATTTTAGATCATTATAGTTTTTTTTTTAAAAAAAACCATGTTTTTTTTTTATGATTTTTTTTTTTTTTACATTTCTTGACTGTTTATCAATTTAATCATAAAAACAAATATTCTGAGAGATTAAATAATTTTTACTGAATCCATAATTTCTTATAGTAAACTGAAAATATTATCTTCATAAAATGGGCTTTTACTGGAGAAACTAGGAAAGATAATTCAAATAAAAATGCTACAGAGTTTACTTGGTCATTTTCTATTAAAAAAACAGATTTCTTACTTACTAAAAGTTTTCATCAGATAATCTCCCAATCAATATTCAAGTATTTGATACATGTTGAAAAAAATAACACAATGATAAAAATTAATACGCCCTTTTACATATTCCTAAAACTATATCACCCAAATTAAAAATCCTATGAATAATATGAATAGATATAATTTCATTAGATACTTTTTATTTGAAACTCTTAACTACTCAATAAGCAATTTAACAAAGCATATCAATATATATATAATATTATTAAAAAATGAGAATTTTTCTCTAAATTTTCTTAATGCATGGACAATATTCATAACAATTATTTATTTATAAGAATCCAATACAAAAACAAAACAGCATTTCTAATTGATTAATTAAACAAATCTCTGATTCCAGTTTTATAATCCAAATATGTGACTAAGCCATTAGGATTAAATACTGAATTTTCTCCTTGCAATTTATGCTCTAATTCAGTGTTTCCCAACCTGCGGTACGCATACCACTGGTGGTACGCAAGTTGCTGATTGGTGGTACACGAAAAATAATCAGTATTGGTGGACATAAAAAAAAAAAAATCATAAAAATATCATAGAAACGTTTTTTCCTATAATTCATAAAAATTATTTTAATTAATAATATTATACAGTAAAGTTGTTAATATGTACAGTCGATAACGATCTTTAATGTTAATGATAAAATTGAAAGTATGATTAAGAAATTAGATTTTTGGAAACAGTGTATCGAAAACAATCAACCAGAAGTATTTAAAACTCTACGTATTTTTTTGTTTGAAAATAAGGTTAGTCTGTCTCAAGATATACGAGAAAATATAATAGCACATTTAACAGGATTAAAATTGTCTTTCATGGAATATTTTCCAAAACCCGAAAACACAAATGATAAATGGATTTCAAACCCCTTCTATGAAGAAAATTTAGAAAAAGCTATATCATTATTAATAAAAGATAAAGAAAATTTAATAGAATTATCATGTGACAGAGCTTTACAAGTAGAATTCAAACGACACAATCTAATTAAGTTTTGGTTAAACATTAAAGAATATGAACAACTTTCTGAGAAAGTTCTTACATTATTATTATCGTTTACTAATACGGAATTAGTAGAAAGAGCTTTTTCTTCATATATTTTTTAAAAAAATAAGTATCGAAACAGATTGAACACTGCTGTAAATTTAAGGGTATACCTCGCATCTTTTGAACCAAATTCAAAAAATTATGTTGTTTGAAACAAGCACAAGGATCTCATTAAATTTATTTTATAAAAATATTTGATTATGATAAGAAAATATATTAATTGTTTTTTTATAATTTTGTGTTTTTATTAAAACCATTTATTAGTAAACAAAATATGACAAAATAGTAGATAAATAATGAGTCAGATCAAGGCAAATCAATCTAAATTATTTAATTTGAAAGAATGTATCAGAAAAGGATCATACCCAGAAATTAGATTCATTAATTCTTGATCATCTATTGTAGATTACTAGACGTAAGCTAGTATTTAATCATCAAAATTTTAATCCTATTAACTCCATGCAGAACAATATAAAAAAAACTAAGAATAAGAGATAGCCTGATAACCCCTGAGGTTACTTTTACCATGACTTGGGACATGCTGGATTTATCCTTTTCATGGCCCAACCAATAGCAAGATGTTCTGAAAAAGAGAAAACAGACTTAAATTCAGGAAAACCCCTGAGGTTACTTTTACCATGACTTGGGACATGCTGGATTTATCCTCTCCATGGCCCAACCAATAGCAAGATGCTCTGAAAAAGAGAAAACAGACTCAAATTCGGGAAAACCAAATGAAGGCATGAGAAAACACTGAACAAAATATGTACCAAATAATCTTTAATGTAATAATGTAATCTTTAATAAATTATTTTGGAAAAAATATGAAACTGAACAAACACATACATATAAATATGTTACAGTGAGTTTATAATCCGGCGTGACGTTTAGGCGTGTTTCAATGTAATTTGTCTCATTATGTGATGTGAATACATACATGGTCACCCTATAATATTTATAATGCAAATAAAATAACACACTCGCAATAACAAATTTCACGAAATACAATCATTTTTATGAAGTGGTACAATTTAGCGTTATGTACTACCAAGTGGTACGCGAACCAAAAAAGGTTGGGAAATGCTGCTCTATATAAATAAACGCAACCTCCATAAGCAGAGTAAAATTAAAAAAGAAGAATCAAAAATAGCTACTAAAGAAGAATTCAAAGAGCAAAAAAGAAAAAAAAAGCATTCTTTGATAAAAAGATTAAAGAGTACAGAGTTCCAGTACATATTAAGAAGATTGAATATGTCTCAACATTAGCATAAACTCCAGTTAGTGACCATCTATCTAGACTTCAAGTCAGCATTCTACTAAAAAAGGAATCTATGCAAGCCAATCAAAATTAAAGAAGGAAACAAAAATACCAATGCTAAAACTTAAAAGCTAAAGAACACAAGCTGATTCACATAGCAGTTATCAAGATATGCTACCACATTCCAAAAATAATTCAACAACCAGTTACCTAATCTGATGCTCCATAAAATTTGCAAAGACGGAAGTATATTAACACTATATACCATTAAAAAATTAAAAGACATTTTGCTTCATTAATATGAGATAATATTTTTATAAGGACACTGATATTAAAGCTAATTTAATCTTATGACTATCGTGTTTTTTACAATTTTACATTTGCATTTTCAGTTTCTTATCAGTTATCCTAACATTTTGCTAACATATTTTATTCGCAATTACATATTCGAAGACATTATGCAGTTAAACAATTACAAGAGTATGTTTATAATTGTCTAATATATGTAAAGTTCCAGATGTAATTAGATGGAAGCAAATGAATACTATGACCCAGCAATACTATCAAAAGCATTTTGCCATTGATCAATGCTACTTCAAAATAATATATTCTATTATAATTTATGAGTGCTACACATAAAGTTCTGACAATTATAAGCATCACATTTATATTATTATTTATACTTTTCAATATAGAAATCAAGAGGTTTATGATTGTTTTCTCTAGGAATAGTTTGAAACCATATATTTCAGCTGACATGATAGTGATAAATTGTTATCAATACCATTCTATATTACAGCTGTCCACTATACATATTAGAAATAAGCATTGATATAATTCAGGATACTAGTGGGATCCATAGGTAACACATTGTGAAATGATCATATATAAAAGGGAATTGCAAATAAGCAACAAACAATGCAATATCAAAAATATGTCAACTGTTTTAAAGAATAAGATATTGGTTCATCAAATGCAGACATTTTTCCAATTCAAGCAGTTTTCCTGTTCTCTTTATATGTTTTTATTGGTCTAGAGTCTGGTCATGACAAGCACTGACTCTAAACACTAACTGTGATAATGGGATTATGTGTTTGTACAATAATATTTCCATTCTTTAATTATAAGCATAACAAATCTTATTTTGATCTTTTTTTCTGTTTGTACTTTGTCATTAATAAAATAAGGACAGTATAGCATACTTACTCATTGGTTGTGATTTTGCATGCAGCAATACAATCAATAATACATTTTCAAATTAGATTTTGGACAGAACTCAATAAGGGATTACTTGTCCCACAAAAATAGAAAAACCTAGAAAATATCTAAAAATATCCTATCTCATAAAATCTGGCTAGATTATCATACTTGATAGATTAATCTGGGTAGAAGTAATTGCAATATTAGATATAGTAATAACATAGCACTATATAAAAATAATATCTCAATATTAGATATAGTATATACAAGCTCTTTAACATGTTGGGTAAAGAAGCTGTTAAGTTAATGGTAAGAAAACAATCAAAGTAAATTAATGTAGGCCTAACGCTTTCAAGGTTTTGTCACTCATACTCAAAGCAAAAGTAGTAATAATAATAAATGCAAGTATCTTAGTATTTTAAAATATGCAAACTTTGTTTAACGAAAATGCTTCAAGATCTGAATGTAGGACAGCATTTTTAACAACAACATCAACAACAAATTAACTGGTCAAGAAGTGATCTACAACTTTTTCTGTAACGCAGACCAAATAAAAAAAAACTATATGACATTGGATTTGCAAAAAATCTAACTTGGTATTTTATATTCTTGGAATTCATTCCTAAATATATCAATTGAAAACTAGTGATATTAAAAGTTAATTTGCATATTGGAATCTAGGCTCATTTTATTAGAACTTTTGTTTTAATATTAGATTCAGAAAGCTTAGAAAAAGCTTTTCCTTGTTCGATAAATATTATTGCATCAATACCAATAAAAACCCCAATTTTTATTCAAGAATTCAAATAACCAATTGTTAATGAGATAGGATAATTGTTGCAAATATTTTTTTTAGACAAAAATAAAAATCTCTATAAGAAACTTTGACACATCCTTGCTCCAAAAAATTGTCTTATGGATTATGTTATAGCTATGAGACAAAATTGTATAAAAATTATCATGAGAGCATTTACAAGTGCAAACTGTTGGTCAGATCATAGATTAATATCATCTAAAATTAAAAAGATTATTGCATTAAAATAAGCAAGTCCCATTCCAAATATATTACTAGAAAATTTGATATTAATTCTTTGGCAGCAAATGCTGCTTGTGCTAAATTTCAACATTTGTTGAACATTAAAATCAACAATTTGAATTTTCAAGCGTCATAATGTTTTTTTAAAGAATATATTATGGGTCCAGTCAATATTTACATTAGTGAGACTTAATTAAAAAAACAAAAACATGTGACTTTTTCTGAAAATGTAAAAAAATAAAGTATGATAAACAATAAAGGAACTTAAAGACAAAGCCTTAATGAGTGATGCAAAAATTTGAAAATCTTTGAAGGATTAAAATTGTAAAGACAAATATAATCATTTGTCGAACATGGTAACTTTGGATCTATTTTTAACTCATTGGTAATGTCATATGAACTCAAAAAAACTGTAACATAATGCTACTGAATGAGCAGGTACGACTATCTTATCTAATAATGGTGACATTTCTAATACAGGGAGAAAGTATTAATAATATATCTTATTAATTCACTCAGATTTGATAGAAATATACAAATTGATGAAATTAAAAGCAATTCATTATAATCTTAAAAATGCAGCTGCAGATCTTAATGAAGTATATAGAAAAATTAAAAATATAGAGATGTTTCAATATTATTAGAATTTTTTGAAAATATAGACCGATTCACTACTACAAAAGTATTTTCAAAAATTTTATTGGATAGATTACTTTCAGACTAAAATGTATCATTATAAGAGACTCAATATAGTTTTAGTGAATCAAAAACACCATAAAACATGGTTTTTATTGCTAGACAAATGCAAAAAAAAAAAATGCCATGAGGCAATATATCATTTTTATCAATTGGAACACATCATTTGATTTGGTCAATAGAGATGGCTGATGGTAATGATGAAAACAGCTGGTTGTCCTCAAAATATTATTTCTATTATATGCTTTTATCTGACAAAAAAAGAGCATATTATTTGTATCAAAATCTGAAGCATTTGATAAAAATTGATGTTGAACAGAAATATGTTAGTTAGAATTTCTATATTTATAATATTGGACTTTGGAAGTATCAAGACATAATTGAGATTTATGGTTAAAAAGAAAATAAAAAACCTTTGTCTTCTTGAGTTTCTAGATCTACAATACTTTGATGATTCTGTTTCTTTTGCCAAGTCAAAAAATGATTATTATAATGTTTTGAATGCAGCTTAATTTATTAATGAATGTTCAAAAAATTTTTAGTTAGTTATTAGCCAGTCTGGGGGAGGGAATTCACCAGCATTTAGCTTGGATGATTATCTGCTTGAAAAAATGAGTCTTTAACCCTTTGACAACCAGAACGACTTTTGTACGACTTGTCTAGAAATTTCTATTTTGAGCTGAGTTTACGCGTAAACGGTAAACGTCACACATACGCGCAATACGTCATTCTTTGCGCCATTTCAATATCTACCTGAAACTCTAAGAATTTTTTCTGTACGATAATTTTTAGATTTTTTATGAATATTTTTAGCAAAGTGTACCTAAAATTTTTTTTTTTTTTTGATTTTTCTCATTTTATTTATCGTAAAAAAGTTATTCCAGAATTGTTGGATCAATTACTGAAGATTTTATTGTGATTTTCCGTTGAAGTTGTCCGTGATTCTGGGCTCTCTTCTCAAATTACGTTTTTGGATAATGTTCAAGGGTATGTAATTACTTTTTTTTATATATTTTTTTTATAAATTATAATATTTTATATTTACTAAAACAAATAAATATGTTATATAATAATAAATTATAATATTTTCGATGTAATGAAACAAATAAACGTTTTTGATAACATTCCGAGTATGTAATTACTTTTATATATATATATTTTTTATAAATTATAATATTTTCTATTTACTGAAACAAATAAATATGTTATATAATAATAAATTATAATATTTTCGATGTACTGAAATAAATAAATATGCTATATATTAATAAATTATAATATTTTCAAATAAATATGCTGTAGAATGGAAAAAAGTTGGGGACTGGGGTATCTGTCACTGCGTGAGCTAATGCATTTTTTGGCATGATTATAAATATGAATAGTGTATCATGCATGCCAAGTTTGAATTTATGGACGAATTATTGCATGAGTGCTAAAGTTATGACCCTCAATTGATTTGTGTCAATTTTAGGCAAGTAATATAGGATATTGTATAAATTTTCTGGCTTCTTCAATCTATCCAGTTATTGTTACAGTGCCATGTATTTGAACTCAGCCTTTCTTCATATTTTTTATGCAAAATAATAAATATATTTATATACAAGTTCATGCTACACAACTGGAATTTCATGTAATATAGGATATTTATACACACTTTCTGGTTTCATCAATCCATCCATTCTGTATTATAGTGCCATGTATTTGAACTCAGCCTTTCTTCATATCTTTTATGCAAAATAATAAATATATTTATATACAAGTTTATGCTACACAACTGGAATTTCATGTAATATAGGATATTTTATACACGGTTTCTGACTTCATCAATCCATTCACTCTGTGTTATAGTGCCATGTATTTGAACTTAGCCTTTCTTCCACACATGTAATCATTGTTAATAATAATAAAAAATTATCTTTATTGATTTATTTTTATTCATTTTATTTTATGAGTTTATTTATTTATTTTTGAATTACACTGTTCTATTACTTTTTTCTCCACTAAAAACCATTCATATTTTTACAGATAATTTACAAAACTGAACATATCTGGCTGTGGAATGAAAATGGATCACAGCAAGTCAGCTGTTTTAGTAATTTTCTCAGGGAAAAATTACCTCAGGTAAGACTTCCAATACATCATTTTTTTTGTAAATTTGTGAGGAATGTGAAGAAGCTGTTTATGAAAGTGTCATTTTATCATTTGAATTTCAAAATTTAGGATTTGTGAATCAGTGTAAAAACAAACATTCTTAAATCTGTTATAAATATTATTTTTTTTAACTTTTTCTTTATGAAATGATTATTTTAACAGCTTCATTATATTCTTTCATATATGTACTTGCTTTTACAACATTATTTTTATATATTTATTACATTCAAACACAAAATATCTAAGTTATTAGAGTTAGGGTAAATTTTTTTAAAAATTAAAGATGGCCGCCTGGTTTTCAAAGGGTTAAATATCCTAGTAATTTGTATTCAATCTTCTGATTTAAAGCCATATCTTCATTAGATCAATCTAGTAAAGTAACAGACTAAAAAGTATTTTATGAAAAACTTGAATTATCTATATATAAAATCCCTATTTTCTCTGTTGTCTGATTGGCGAATATATTAATATTTGTCCGATATGATGTGTCAAATTCAAAATGAGGCATAAAATAAAATTATTATTTGTTCCGCCATTAAATAATAATGCTGTCAAACTCACATATCAGCCAGATGAAATAATGATTTCAAATTCATGAATGGTAATGGGGCAGTCACTACTTTGACTGGCTTCAGCCAGCGTGTTTGGTAGCTCCCGGTAACTGAGATCACTGACATTGAATGAGCTAGCTCAGCTATTGCTTATATTTCAGGGTAAAGGTTGCCAGCCAGCTGCAAAAACAACTACAAATGTCAATCCATAATTTGGCATTAAAGTGCTCCATGTTTTATCAATCTCCTAATACAGTTTAGATGAACGACATATTCAGCAATGTTTAAGGAAAAAAAAACATATTTAAATTAAATCTTTAAAAAAATTTGTTAAAGCAACCAATTAAAAAAAAATTTGCAAATATTATATTTAATAAAAAATATTACAAAAACAACAGGTTAAAAGGCTGACATTTTTGGATTAATAAATAATAACTATTAATAAAGCTAACAAAATTATTACATTTGTTTGCACTGGTTTACATTATAGATACAGAATAGAATGAAATGGAGAGCTGTAAAACACAAAACATTTTCAGGCAAAAAGCTATGCTGCAGAAAAAGTCAAAAACACAGGTTTGCAAAATATCAAATAAATAGATTAAAGAATATCTTCCTGTCTCATGATGGATTTAAATAACCTAATAAAATGTATATGCTATATTCAGAATAAATGTAGATATGTTTTCTTTTATATTTGTAAGAATAATGTAATGTAATGGATTGAATTATCAAGTACATTAATACTGATGTTTATATGATCAATCATTTTGAATAACCTTAGAGTAACTAACTGTTCAAGAATAATTTTTCAGTAAAACATAGCTTTTATTTTAGAAAAAGTTAAAAACCTATTTCATAGATTCTATCTATCATTTTCTGACATTGAATATTAATATTACCTCACCTATATCTATAGTAATAACAATCAGATTTAGTAACAAAATATCAGACATCATGAATACAATGACTGTTCATAAAATCCATATTAATACATATAAATTAGATATAAGATATACTAAGATGAATATAATTTAATAACAAAATTTATAAAGAAATCATTGTTAAAATAGAAAAAAATATATTAATATTTTTACTCTATTGTCTGATTGGTAAATATATGAATGTTTATTCAATGTCATGTGTCAATTTCACAACTACTACATTTATGGAAAGGGAGTAATTCTGCCATTAAATAAAAAATGCTGGAGAAAAAATCAGTGCAAATGCTTTTAACTACAGAGATATAGTATATATTTCACAGTAAAAGTTCCCAGCCAGCTAAAGAACACACCTACAAATGCCGATTCATAATTCAATGTTAAGATACTTCATACTTTCATAGTCTGTCAATCCCTTAATATAGTTCAGATGAATGACATACTTAGCAATATTTAATAAAAAACATATTTACATTAAATCTTTAATTATAAATGTATTAAATGCACATTGATTATGTAAGTAATATTTACATGCATATTCTCGAGGTTATAGTCTCAGTAAATATTATTAAATCTTTAAAAAAAATTGTTAAAGCAACCAACTTAAAAAAAAATACAAATATTATATTTAATAAAAAAATATTACAAAAATAACTGGTGTTTTTGTATTCCAACATTAATAAACAATAAGTATTAATAAAGCTTAATAAAAACTATGATGATTAGTTGTGACACTATTGAAAAAAAAAATGTAAATTTTTTTATTCAGAGAGTGCTTCGTAAATATATATTTGCACTTTAACATTATCAAATATAACAGATATAATTAAAAAATATATATTAAAATTCAGAAATTTATTTATATAAGATTAAAATATTTTGTTTAATTTACATTAAAAAAAATTTGTTAAAGAAACCAATTATTATAAAAATGATAGACTTTCAGGTCAGTATACATTTCTCCCATTTAAAATCTGTTGTTTAATATACATTAAATCTTATAAAAAATGTATTCAAGCTACCAATTAAAAAAACCACGGCCTTTACAAGGTTAGATGCATCTGGTTCTAATATAATGAATGATCACCTAGACAACATAACAAATATATTCACACATACTTTATTTTTCTATCTATTTCATTAACTTGAAGAATAAAATAATTTATTTGTGATTATTATTTAATACCAAATGGTGATGATAGATGTGTAAACATACTCTAATCAATTGGGAACTATATCAAGAATAAAGCTAATATTCTCATACTTAAATATTCTGACACCGGGCATACAATTATAAAAGAGAAAAATACATATTAAACATGCCTTAAAAAAAAAAAAGATTTAACAAAACATGAAAAAAATATTAATAAAGAAACAAAAAAAAATTAATATTTAAATTTTAAGAGGATTTGTGATCCTTTTCTATCATAAAATATTTAAACTCTTAAGATTCACTATTTACATCTTTATATACATATAAAACACAGTCCTTACTGGTATTTTGAAATATTTTACTTAGAATTTATTACCTGTCAGACAGTTATTGGTACTAGACAGATCTTAAAGTTTGATATTTCTTTTTCTTGAATTTTTTCTATCTACAAGAAAAAGTTTGCAGTTTTTTTTAAAGACTTACAAGTATTTAAAATATTGTTTTCAATAGAGTTAATGGTTCAGATTTTAACACTTTTTTGCAATGAATTCAGACAAATTGCAATATTTTGTCTTTATCAATAATCTTTCAATAAGACATTCATTTTCCTTCGAGGCTTTATACTTCATTATTTCATCTCACAATACAATTCAATGATGCTCTTAGTAAATCATCTGTTAAATATCATGAAGTATGATTTAATTTCTGCTTTTCTGATCCTAGAAATTGTAAACTGATTATTAGCTTTTAATATCACAACATTCTGATGCTGATCTTTCTAATTTAATGTTAGAAGCTAATTCATTAAATTACAGCATAGTAAGCACCGAAAAGCTGTTGAAAACTGGAAGATGATTTGTTGGAATTATGTAGAATAATGCCTGAAAAATGTGTTTCCTTCTAGCCAGTTGCAATCTTCCAAAAATACTAACAACAAACTAAATTAAAAAAACAATAACATTCTTTTTCTTTTAGCTTTTCATGAAGTTATTTTAACAAAATTATATGGCAATAAAATGAGTATTTTAAATTTAACATTGAAATTAATATTTGTTGGTGATACTAAGTTTACAAAGTAATTCTTTTTCAATTTTTTCTTCACTATTGCCAAAATTATTTATTTTATGCCTGACAAAATAAATATTAACAGTGCATGCTTTTTTACATATTTCAAAATGCAGCAATATCTTTCTTTAAATATTTTAAAATTTATTTTAAATTTAGATTTTAGCTGACTCAATGATTGACCAATATTTACATATATTATAACTTTATTTTTCCTATTGCATTGCCAAATCCATACAATATTAATATCATCTATGATATTAATATTATATTGATATATTCAGAAATCCTCATATATGCACACATCTTGCCAAAGCACTTTGCTGCTAATGTGTATTAATTTATAACTTGTATAATTATTAATGGTGAACAATCATTATCTGTACTAGAATTAAAAATCCACCTCTCTTAACATTTAATAAAAAAATAAATGCCTTTAGATTCAAACTATTGTAATGCAAACAAGTCATGTTAGCCCCACCTCTATAGAATTAAAGCATTAGGATCAGAATAGAAACCCATATTATTTTTGTGATATGTTAATATGAATATCTTTTTAATGTTATATAATATCATAATTCTATTAGACTTAAAAATAACATAGGAGATGAAGTTAGATCATTTTGGTGTATCTTAATAGTTTTAATTAAGTTGTTATCCTTAGAGGCAATCCAAGGAATTAAGTTGTTTTTTCAAGGCAGAAAAAAACAACAACACACAATTAAATAAGATAATTAAAAAGATTGAGAAATTAATTTTTCTTACATAGTAAATAATAAAACTGATAACAGTACAATTATACTATAATACACCATATACTCCTTAAATTAACTGTACAATGCAGTTAACATAAGATTTATTTTATTTCCTTCCTTACAGTTTCAACTGTCCAGCAGTCAATGCAGTTAACATAAGATTTATTTTATTTCCTTCCTTACAGTTTCAGCTGTCCAGCAGTCATCATCTTGATGACTGCTGGACAGTTGAAACTGTAAGGAAGGAAATAAAATAAATCTTATGTTAACTGCATTGTACAGTTAATTTAAGGAGTATATGGTGTATTATAGTATATATAATTAAGCAATGCAAATAAGAAGTGGAATAAAATTTCATACTTCAAACAGTACAATTAACAGTTTTAGCAGAGATCACAGAGTCGTGGAGCAAAAAATGAAGACAAATTTGTCAGAATATGAATAAGGGAGAAAACTCATGAAGAAGACAGACCTGTCATTGTAACATAGTTATTCATTATTCCAGAGAAAAGCAGGATTAAAGACAAAGACAATTTATATACAATTCATACAGATTTTAATTATTATTTCAGTAAGCCCAAGGTATTAAGCTATTGTTTTGCAAAATCTTTCTAACTGATTTGTCAGTAATTTTAAACAGAACAGTTGGTCATATATATAAAATTCGGTGTGCTCTGTAAAAATGATTTTTTTATTTATGTATAGATATACATGTGAATTCAATGAATGAAAAGTAATTATGAATGATCAGGATTCTTGGTTATTTGAATAGATATAGTATCATTGTAAAACCCACTTCTTTTTCTCTATTTTTATTAATTATCCTCGGGAATTAGAATGGCTATACTCACTTATGAATAATTATTAATGAATGAAAGAAAGACATTAAGTATCAAATAGAAAAAAATAAGGCAAAAATTAAGTGAGGTAAGAAGCGGGAAGATGAAACTCAGGAAAGAGATTATATAGCTGCATATAGCATTAAATGTTTATTATATTTCTATTTTTATAAATAGTGTAAATGTAAACAATTTATATCAGATGTTTGAAAAGTATATATCCTTTTGGCTTAACTGCTTTCCCTATCTAATTTTTACAAAGATTTTAAAATGCAATATTTTTAAAGCTTACCTCATTTCAATTGTAGAAGAAAATGATTTACAAGGTGATAGAAGGCTCGAATTAGTTTTTAAATTAGTATTATTAGTTTCTAAATTGCTACTTTTTTCACTTTTGTCAGAAAAACTTTTATTTTCATACATTGTGGGAATACTTATTTTATTGTCAGAGACAGATTTTCTAGACTTTAAGCTAAGTTTGCGTATTTTACTTGGCGGCGAATAACTTTCATTCGCCATTGTAATTGTTCTGCCATCTGGTGACCAAAAATTTTATTTATTCTTTAAATTGTCTTTTAGGATTTGAATGTTTCCTGTAATTTTTATAACAGACAAAAAATTATTTGACTAAGATTTTGGACTGTGTTTTAATATTAACTATATTATTAATCAAACAAAACTTTATAATAACCAGTAATAAATCGTTGTTTATTACTGGCAGTGGAGATTATTTTTATTGCTGAATTTCTATTTGAAGAAATTAATTCTAAAAAATTATTCATCCCAAGTTTTATTTCTTTTTTAAATCGTAAGAGAAATTTACGACTTTATTTTTCTAGAAAGGCAATTACTTTAAATTGCTTGGGTAGAAAACATTTCTTAGCATAATGCATTGAAAAAATAATTTTAAATTTTATTTTCAAGTAGAGGATTATTTTTTATTGTTAATGCTAATTGAAAATTGGCGCCTCTAGGAATTAAAGTAAAACTTTTAATGATTTTGAAATTAAATCAAATCTTTAAAAAAAAAGAGAGAGAGAAAGAATGTACAAATATTTGTGTATTATTTAACTTTTTAGATGGTTAACTCCAAAAAAATCTATCAATATTAAACATGGTCAGATAAAAAAAAAACAAGTTGGGATCGTTTGCCATTCACTATTCTCTATCTGAACTTAAATTATTAAAGCATGTGGCTCTAAAATTAATGATCCCGCTGCCATCAAAGTTAGTCTAGTTAGATTTTTAAGTAGCCAATGCCTAACATAAAAGTAGAAAAGTGTCAGGTATCTTAAAAATATTTTAAACTCCACGCAGGACAGTCGCGGAGGTATGAGGCGTTTTTGTGTAAATTAAATTTCAGCTTCCCCAAACCCAGAAAATAAAAATTTGTAAATTAATTCAAAATTACTTCCATAAAACTTTATTTAACAAAAGATACAGAAACAACCGAATATTAAACAATTATAATTATTCACACCGTTTACACTTTTACCTTTTAATTTATTTATTAACTCTCCTGACTATAGGCAACCACAAAATAAATTTAGGAAATGTTCTTATCATGTGAATGCAATTCTGAAAACTTATGACCAGATTCGTCTTTAGGAAAATCCTTATTAACTACATGACTACTAAAATTTTCCATTAATTTTTATGTTCATAATTTTTGGCCAAATACCTGGATCGTTGACATTAAAATTTAACAAAAAATCAGAAGTTTCGGAGTTTTTATTTTCAGAATCACAACTTACTTCAAATTTTTTTTCTCTGTTTTGACTTCCAAATATATATTTGTCTTTTTTTTTTTAATTGTGTCTTCGACTGGGAAGATTAGAACAAACAAATATTTCTCAAATAGAATAAGTTATACACACAGGACACAATAACAACAGAAGTAATTTAACATTAGTTTAATGCAGACAATTAATTATATGTATGATGGAATTAATTTACATATTTAGAATTGAATATACATATACCTAGTAAGTTACACATATACTAAGCCTAATATACATATAATTACCAATATATAATAAAATCATAATAAAAATAATAAATCATAATGGTGATAATATATTTTATAAATAACTATAAAAAGTACTTTTAGGTAATTTCTTAACCTTATTTAACTGAAAACCAATCTACACAGCTCATTGGATTTACTAAAAACATAATAAGGACAGACCCTATATGGTTCATTACATACAGCCAGGAGCCAATTATTTGGAATATAATATCCAATGGTGTCTCCCACTGCTTTTTTTGACTGCAGCTACATATCATTACAAAGAGAAAAAATGATTCATTGTTCCTTATATATCAGCTTGTCTCCATTATCATTTCTGGAGTGCAATAGTTAAATAAGGCTGATGTAATTCTTAGATTCTATTAGCAATAATTAGGTCAATTTTAATTGGTATATCAATTAGTTTGTTAAAAATAGTTTTTTGTTTTAAAACCTGTTTAGTTACTTTTAGTTTAATTCAGAATCTCCCATGTATAAGTTTTTACACTTTCTATTAACAAAGTTAACTTCAAATATTCATTCAATAATAAAATATTTACATTATTTTATTGTTTAATTTTTTTATATGCTTATTATTTCATTATTAATAATATGCATATTATAAAGTCCAATATCTAGGAGTTAAGATTTGCATTACATTTGTTTAAGATATAAAATTTTAAATTTTCATACTTGCATTGTTTCATCAGTAAATTTGTAGAAGCCATTATGATGCCTTGCACTTTTTTTTACTTAATGATAGTTTATATTGATTATCTATAAATAAAAAATACATACTTGGTTTGTTCCATTAAATAATTTTTTTAAGTATTTTCCCAATAATGTGAGAAGAGTTTTAAAATGGTATAGTTTTAAATAGTATAACATAATCTCTTCTGAATGGTTCACTTTAAAATCCCCAACGTGGCCTGTACGGTTTAGTGCAACACTAGAGTATATTATATGTAGTATTTTTCAACAAAGTGACATTAAATTATAATATAATGAAATTTATTAAAAATTAAATGCTTTGTTGCGTATCTTTTTTAAAAATTATGTATATCATATTAATTCTTTTTCCTTGGATTTGACTGTTATAAGTTTTTAGCTAAGTAACAAACTCCATTATGGTTCAATATCCAAGGAAAAGCAAAGCAAATAATATCAATATTAAAAAAACATTTGAATGGTTTTATTGCATAGAATTGATCCTGGGATCCTGCTTTATATGGTCTGACTCTTTACCATTGCACAATTCCAAATTGATCAGATCAGTATTTATTAAATGTGATTGATATAAAATAATTATCTACTATATGACTATTTTCCAATATATTGCAGACAATATTTTTTAAATGTTTATTTTTAAATAAAATATTAATAGTAATGAGGATATTTAAATAAAAATTATTTCCTTAAAAGGAATCAATTATTACAATAATTTTATATAGTATAATATAATCTCTTCTGAATGATTCACTTTAAAATCAACATGGCCTGTTTGGTTTAGTGCAGGCTAGATTATATTATATGTATTCAAGTAATTATCATAAGACTAATAAAAAAAAGTAAATCTTTCATATTTAAGTAAAAAATATTTATAATCAGACAGTATTTCTAACTATAAAGTGATTTAGAAATTTAAACATTTTCATTTACATATAAGTTTTTTTAAATTATGATGGTCAGGCTCCATACATGCACCTAATAGCACTGGTTTCATGTTAAATAAAGGAATCTAATATAGTATATCATTTATATTCTTGAGAGAGTTGTGTAATATTAACTACTGAGCAAAAGAAAAATTAATTCACACACACAAAAAAAATGTTCAGCATTTATTTTTGAATTGATGACTATTAAAATATATAAAATCAAGAAAAATCATATAGTTTGCAACAAAAATAATTTATTTGCCAAAACAATAAAAAAAAATACATCATTGATAAATAAAATATATGCAGAATTGTAAATCCATAAGAAAGGTCTGAATTTATTCCTGATTTCCACATTTATTATTAAATTTATAGCTCCAAGTATATAGTAAATAAAATTTAAAAAATAATATGTTTTGCACTAAAAAATGTGCCTTAAATAAAAGAAAGCAAAAGACAATCCATACAAAAATAAAAATAAACAAGAAGATAATCCATGGTATTAAATATTTTAAGCAAAAGCAATAGATAGCAAATTCAATTAAATTGTTAGGCCAAATGCAAATCCATAAAAAATTGAAACCCCCAAAATAAAACGATTTATGGAAAGAGCATATCAAATAAAAGCAAAGTGTACAATGTATTTTAAATAAAATAAAGCAAAAGACAGTTCAAGCACAAAATGAGTATTATATAAAAGCAAGTGGTAAACAATGCACAGAATGTGTATTAAATAAAATAAAGAAAAAAGTAGTTGGAATTTCTGCGGTAAAGTGTAAAGATCGATAAATTGATTTTGGGATATCGATACTCTAGAAAATAACTGTAGTGAAAAAACCCAGATATAGAGAGGTGAAAAGTATGCTGGGAAAACAGTAGAGTAGTAACAAAGCATGGATGGATGTTAAACTACAAAATGAAGTAAATAGTTATAATTTTTCTAAGCAATAGATATTTAGAGGCTGTGAGATTCGAGAAGTGCATTAGTTTAAAGCCAAGAATGGCTACTAGCATGTGATAGAACCTGAGCTTATGTACAATGTAAAGTCTTAGGAATAAGTGACATTTGTATTGTGGAATGACATGAATAAGAATTAAGCAGAGACTGATTTAACATATTGTATATAATTATTGTGTTTAAGATTTTGTAAATAAAACAATTAAACTAATTGTATAAAGGATTGTTTAATTGTGTGAAACTTATGATAATACACACACAGCTGGTAAAAGGAGAATTTGAAATATAACTTGACAAAACCTATAGAGGGTTCGTAACCCCTGTATACAGCAGAATGGTGCAGATTGACTAAAAAATGATGGACAAAATCAAAAAGCAAAGAAAAAAAATTAATAGCTATATATTGAATGGTTAGAATATCCAATTAGTCAATATTTAAAGAACAAAAAGGTGAAGTCCGGAATAGTAATAGTGAATAATCAAAAAAACAAAGAAAATAGTGAACAATTAAAGATACTGAATTGGTCAAATTATAAAAAATAATAATTGTGTAACCGTGTAAAAATACGGAATATTGTTTCACTGTGTAAAAATATGGGAATACAAAATGGTGATGTTGAGTAGCAATATCCACGAATTCGAAATTAAAAATACGATGACTTAGAAAGTATACCTTGGACACATAGAATGCTATATGTTAGCGAATAAAGTAGATGAGAATAAACAAAAAGTAGCTACACTATTGTTATTAGTGGGAAAGGACATTTTCCAAATTGCGAAACAGTTATGTGAGCCAAAACCCCCGGAAGATACAGCATACAAAGAAGTAAAAGAGAAACTAAATATCTATTTCCAGCTGGCAACATCCAAATGGATATCTCGTCTGCATTTTAGGATGAGATGGCAATTATCAAGAGAACACTATACTGACTATGATATAGCACTAAGGACACTCACTAAGCAGTGTCAATTTGGATCTGAAATAGAGGATATGTTACTGGACCAATTATTGTACAGAATGCTGGACCACAACCTGTGAAAAACCTTGCTAAGTGAATTTAAATTATAAGTTAGCTCTAACAAAATGTGTGGTACTTGAAGTGATTGAGGAAGAAGCAGCAGAATTCCATACATCAGTAAAAACAGAAAGTAACGTGATAGCTGTGTACAAAACAGAAGCAACAGAATCTAATAGGACTACAGTAAATAAAAAAATAACATGTTATTGTTGCGGTGACAAAGGCCATGTTAAGAAAGTATGTAGATACAAAACTGACACATGTACAATAAGCAAAATGAAAGGACACTTAGCCAGAGTTTGTAAAAATAACCAAAGCCATGAATTCTAGCCAAACCCAAACTTTAAATTGCAGGGTGGCAGATATGACAAAAAGAAGTATATAAATAAGATTTCAGATACAGCAGAGGGCCATACTATGTTAAATGTTACTGTGAGGGAGAGCAAAA
Organism: Epiperipatus broadwayi; assembly: GCA_028023455.1. Classification (NCBI taxonomy): domain Eukaryota; kingdom Metazoa; phylum Onychophora; class Udeonychophora; order Euonychophora; family Peripatidae; genus Epiperipatus; species Epiperipatus broadwayi. The sequence continues at coordinate 81,544 of JAQFVV010006396.1, read as the reverse complement.
CTCAAATGGATGTACATATTGATGCAGGACTCTCCTTGATGTTATATAAAGACTGGATGAAGTTAACCAAGGACAGAAAAAGGAAGTACATGTTACAGAGAACAAATGTTCTAACAGCAGATGTAAATGGTAACCAGATCAACATCTGTGGAAAGGTGAATATATCAGTGAATATGAGAGATAAAACCGTAGTATTACCACTACACATAATAAGAAAAGACATTAGTCCTTTGTTGGGAAGAAATTGGTTCCGTCCATCCAGTATATGGTTTGAAATTAAGAGAGTACAGTTAGAAACTGAAGTCAGAATGAAATTCCCAGATCTGTTTAAACAGGGACTAGCAGAGCTAAATACAATCCTGGTAGATCTTGAAATACTGGAAGAAGCACAGCCCATCTTATGCAAACTACGGAAAGTCCCATTTGCACTAAAACCAAAAATTGAGGAGACCATCAAGGATATGGTGAATAGAGGTGTACTGTCGCCAGTTGAAAAGTCAACATGAGCAACTCCCATGGTAACAGCTGTAAAACCAGATGGGGGTATATGACTCTGTGGAGATTACTGCATTACGGTGAATAAGTTTATAAATATAGGGGCATATCCAGTCTCGAGGGTACGCAAAGTACTAGTATCACTCCAGAGGGCGGAATTATTTTTAAAAATCAATTTAAAGTCTGCCTTCCACCAGATACCAGTGACTGATAGAAATGCAAAACTGCTGACTATAAGTACGCACCTGAGACTATATATGTATAATAAGTTGCCATATGGAATTTCAGTGGCCCCAAACTTGTTCTAAGCAAAGATGGATGGTTTCTTACAGGGCATGGAAGGAGTTATACTCTACATAGATGATATTTTAGTGCACTAAGACACAAAGAGAATTAGAGACATGGGTATTAGATGTGTGTGCCAAGCTGAACAAAGTGGGAGCCAGAATAAACCCATCTAAATGCATATGGGCCACAAACGAAATTAATTTCTTAGGACATGTGATAAACTAAAATGGAAAATATCCAGAGAAGGTGAGAGTGGTCAAGATTGCTGCAAAACCCAAGAATTTCAAGAAATTACAAGCCTTTTTAGGACTACTCAACTTTTTTGAAAGCTTCCTAAGGGGAAAGTCACACATCTTGACATCTTTATATGAATTACTGTGGAAAGGACAGTGGTGGAACTGGAACAAGCAACATGATATAGCTTTCCAAGGAGCAAAAGAACTGCTTGTGTCCAATAGAGTATTGGTACATTATAACAGAGACCAAGAAGTACTAATTACAACAGATGCCTTGGAGTATAAAGTGGGTGCAGTAATTTCACATGTGTGTTATGGAGGGAACATCCCATTGCCTTTGCCTCAAAAACCTTAATGTTCACAGAACAAAATTATAGTCAGCTGGACAAGGAAGTGCTAGCCATAATATTTATGGTAAAAAAGTTCCATTAATATGTATATGGTAGAAAATTCGTGATCTATACAGATCACCACCCATTACTGGGAATTTTGGGACACGACTGTAAAACTCCTGATCATGTTAGCCAATGCATGATACATTGGATAAATCTACTAGCCGCATATGATTATGTATTAAAATGCAAACCTGGAAAAGAAATCAGTCATGCTGTTGCTTTATTGCACTTACCGGATATTAGTGACCCCCCCCCCCCCAGAGACTGTATAGAAGTAAACTATATTTATGTCTGGAAGCAGGAAACGATAAATATTGCTATAGTGAAAAAATGGACTCAAAAAAATGATCCAGGGTACAAGTGTTTGAAGTATTGGATTCGATGGAGATGGCCAAAACACCAACCAGATAATGTGAACAGAGCAATATGGAATGGAAGGGAAAACCTGTCTGCATGTAAGGGTTGCATCATTATAATGGATTGAGTGCTAATATCCACAGAGTGTAGGAAACAAACACTGGGCTTCATTCACCAAGGGTACCCAGGCATAGTGAAAATGAAAGCCTTGACCTGGTCATATGTGTGATGACCACGTATGAACTAGGAAATAGAGCAAACAGGGAAGAAATGTGTCCGGTATCAGACTTTTGCTCATTTGCCACCAAAGACAGTTGACTCATGGGTGAAAATGACATCACCCTGGCAATGCCTACATATCAATTATGCCAGACCTTTTAATGAATATATTTTCTTGGTGATAGTTGGTAAGTTAGTGAAGAGTAGCAGCACAGAATGTACCATTGGACCCCTGAAAGAAGTTTTTTCAGTTCAAGGGTTTCACAAAATGATTGTAACAGACAATGGGACTGGATTCACATCACAGAAATTCAAAGACTTCTTAACTGATAAAGGAATAAGACATGTTCTTATGGCACTATATCATCCAGAATCTAATGTTTGGCAGAGAAGGCTGTGCAACATTTGAAGATGACTCTGAATAAAATGTCGTATAAGGACATTAATGAAGCACTGGTAAATGCAATGTTTTACTAGCATTTCACACCATGCATAGCCACGATGAAAACTCCAGCAGAACTGCTATTAAGCAGAAAGTGCCATACTCATATGACAAAGATATTTTACAGAATAGCGACTGCAAACAGAAGTGAAAATGTGGTAGTTCAGAATAGATTTATTAGTATGAAGCCAAGACATTTTGAAAAGAGTGTGGCTGCCTGCTGTTGTGGTAGAGATTCCATCTAGATATATCTGTATTGTCAGACTTTAAATAGGAAAAAGTGTGAAAAAACACATAAATCATCTGAAAGTTGATAGAGTGACGTAGTGGATGTGGATAACTCTCAAAGTCTAGCACAAAGTGAGGGAGACATACCTTATAGATCAGAAGAGTTTGCTGACAGAAGTTTGGAGGAGCAGGAGGAATCAATGCCTAGAGAAAACTTGGGAGATCAAGCAATGATGGAGACAATGGTGCAAGAAGAGAATCAAGCTCAGCAACCAGGCCCTAGGGACAAGGTGGAAGGTGATAAGGAAAATACCAATCTACCTCTTATAAGACCCATCAGAGACAGATGCCATCCAACCAAACTGCAAAACTATTTTTTATAACCAATAGGACCATTTTCTAGAGTGGGGGAAGATATGGATTGTCTGCAGTCAGTACTCTAGAAAATAACTATAGTGAAAAAACCCGATATAGAGAGGTGAAAAGTATGATGAGAAGACAGTAGAGTAATAACAAAGATGGCTGGACATTAAACTACAAAATGAAGTAAGTAGTTATAATTTTTCTAAGCAATAGATATTTAGAGGCTGTGAGATTCGAGAAGTGCATTACTTTAAAATCAGGAATGGTTACTAGCATGTGATAAAACCTGAGCTTATGTACAATATAAAGTCTTAGGAATAAGTGACATTTGTATTGTGGAATGACATAGATAAGAATTAAGCAGAGACTGATTTAACATATTGTATATAATTATTGGTTTAAGATTTTGTAAATAAAACAATTAAACTAATCATATAAAGGACTGTTTGATTGTATGAAACTTACAGAAATGCATATACAGCTGGTAAATGGAGAATTTCAAATATAGCTTGACAAAACCTATAGAAAGTCCATAATCCCTGTATACAGCAGTAGTCCATGGAGATAATTATTTTAATTGAAAGCGATTACTTAACAAATCAATTACAGGATTATGTGTTAATGATAGATCAAGAAGTCCTATTTCTCTAGATGGGAGAGAGGGTTTTATAATCATAGATAACTGAAAGTATAAATTATTTAAGAACTATTTTATAGTTAAGTAAAACTGTAACCTAAATAAATGGATACGACTTTGAAATGCGGGCGGGCGGGGGGGGATGACAGAGTAAGTTGCTTTTATAAATGCTTAAGCTATTCATAGTTAATTAAAAAAATTTACTGCAGAGAACAATAAGTTCGTCAACAACTAATTAGGGGTGCAAATAAAAGTAACATTATTGCTTCTGTCTTATCAATAATGTACTAATAAGTAGCCAGGTTTCCTGTAGTATCAAATCATTGTTAGTTTGGCAGCTAGAAAAGGACAATAATTGAAGAGATATGTCTCTGAAATGAGAAAACAGGTCCAAAATCTTGTGTTAAAGATAGCATCGATCTCAATTATGACATTTGTTTTCAGATGTCTAATATATTAAATTGACTAAATTAAATTGTTTTTATTTAAGTTAGTGCATTCAGAGTTTTTTTTGTTTTCCATTTCATATGTGTATGTATGTATAGATATAATTTTGATTATAGTTTAATTAAATTATTCTTAAAGTTAATAAAAGAGATTAATCTTGTTTTCACTGCAGAGAGGAAATGGAAAAACAACAGTATAAGATTTTAAAATTATATCAGTATTTGACTCCAAAAAAAATAATTTGCTGCTTGTGCTTGAACTGAGAGAATCTCGGTTGTATGTTACTCTCTATTTCTAATTGATGTAATTTTAGTTTTAAATAAATTAATAAAAAAGATGCTGTCAGAGCACATAGATATAAGGCACATTAAAAAATCTATATATTTAGTTAAGATTTGGGAAGCAGGGAACTGAGGTAACAAGAATTGTTTGTACCTTGACAAATTCTTATTCCACATAAATCTATTTGCAATAAGTTTATAGGAACTAATTTATTGGAGTACATTGGAGAAACAAATGGTAATCAAGTTTTTTTTTTTTTTTTAAGTTTATTCATCTATTTAATATTTTTATTTTTTTTATTCTGGGTCTTTTTTTCTTTATTTACTTAGGGAATATTTGTTTTGTCAAAAAAAAAAAATTAACTCTAACAGTTATTTATACTATGCATTTCTCAATGGGAACCATTTGATTCCCTAGGAAGTAATATACTTTTTTTATGGAGGCCATAGAAAATCAAAATGAAAGTCATACAGTTTTCAAGGAAATCATGAAAAAAGCATGAAAAAAGGAGAAAATATTCAGCCATTACTTCTGATCAATTCCATGCTGATATAGCATGAATTCAAACCAATACCATCATTTTACATGTTACTACATTACCATGTTTATAATCTTAAATAGATTGGAGTTTATGTGTGATACATTACTGCTTGTTGCATATAAAAGATTAGATCATAAAGGTAAGATAACATCTTTTAAATTTGCTTATTGCTGAATTATTACTTTTATTTCTCAAAGAAATTCCTTCTATAAAAGGTGCATTTATCAGCATGTGAGTAAACATAATCTCAAATCATCATGTCTTTAAAAATAACTTAAAAATAAGGTATGACTTATAAAAAGTTGGACATAATATAATTGTTATAATTGATGTTATTATTTTACTATGACACACTTGCAATATTAAACATATTGCAATTTTGTCTAGAAAAATGAAGCAAAATATAATTTAACTATTTTTTGGACTGAAGTTGAAGAAATCTTGTTAAAACTTTAATTCAAATTCAAAAAAAAAAAAAAATTAACATACAACTTTTTATAAACAATAAGCATTGCCAATTCCTCAACAAGCTTTTGTGATAAATGCTTAGCCAGAGAAAATATTTAAAATATCTCTATCTGTTCTCTGGCTAAGCATTTATCCCAAAGCTTGTTGAGCAATTGGCAATGCTCATTGTCTATATCTTACAAGCTTAAGAGAATGGGATCATGTGATCTATGACTATTTTTTATTTGACTATACAACTTCTTAATTTCAAAATTAAAGTTTTTTTTTTTAAGCCAAAAACTATTTATAATAAAAATATTTTTTTTGGTTTTAAATTTTATGTTTTAGATTTTATTTCATTGTCTGCATAAAAGTTAAAAAAAAAAATTGAAATTATACAATGAAATTTTAATTTTATTTATTACAATTCATACATCAATTATTGAAAAAATGTATGATTTGAATTTTTGCTTAGTATAAATTAAATTATATTCTCTATCTATAAGATTATTAACTACAAAAATTATCCATTTATTTTTTTATTTATATATTATTTTTGTCAATACTTGAAAAAGATATATTATTGTAATTATTAGAAAAATTCAGTATAATGAATGTTTGAATTTTATGTAATTTTAATTTTGGCATAAATCTTTCTTCTTTTTAAAACAAGTTATCTATGGAAATGTTATTTTAAATAAGTGATAAATATTGAGAAAAGTTTTTATACTTTTATTTTTGTTTTAGACAACAGTATTTAAAGTTATAATTATTTATTAAGCACCCAGGAAGTATATGTAAATACTTTTAAGACAGGCTACAACCTATATCAAATGCGCCTTGAAATTTACAGTAGTCAAGCAATATCTTTTGCTGATAGAGGGACCACTCGGCAAAATAAAGATATTGCTTGACTATTGTAAATTTCAAGGTGCATTTGATTCAGGTTATAGCCTATCTTAAAAGTATTTACATATACTTTCTGTGCACTTACAACTTTACAATAGTTTATATATTTCCAGTATAAAGATCATAATATTAACTCACTGTAAATCACAAGATTTCACGGTTAATTTATAAAGGAAATAATGGACTTAAACAGTGGAGAGAACAACAGCTTCATGCTCTCAAATCAAGATACTTAAAATTGGCCTATATAACTAGAAATAAGATGGCCGCTCTTATCTTTATAAAAGTCGCTATCTTGTGTCGTGGTTTGAGAGATCCCTCTATCAGCAAAATAAAGATATTGCTCGACTATTGTAAATTTCAAGGCACATTTGATACAGATTATAGTCTGTCTTAAAAGTATTTACAACAGTATTTAGGGTATTTTTATTTTTAAATGTGTCAATTACAATTTTATTTTTAAAATTAAGATTCCAAATGAAAAAATTGAATATACTTAATGTTTAACATACATTATATTGTGGAATTACATATTTTCTGTTTTATCTTTTTATTATCTCTTCTTTTCTTATTACAAAATTTCGCCATATTGTCATAGCCGTTAATGAACTTTTTTTTTCCTAAAAAATTTTTTTAGGATTCAAAAATTCAATGATTATAATCATAATTATTTATATAAGTTTTGATTATTTTAGTTTTTTTTTTAGACTATAAGTATGCATTTTGTAATTTTTGAAAATTATAATTTAATTTTAGGTTAATAATGTTCTTTTTAACAACAAAAAGAATGATAACAGTATTCTGCTGAATGTCTTGCCTGTGGTTTTATTCCATCACTACAAGATCTACATATTCCATTATATTTAATATGTAAAATACATTGACAAATGACAGCATCCTTCCATTGAAGTTGAAAAATCACTTGATGATAAAATGCATTGATAAAAAGAACAAACTACTGGATTATTTAAAAAAACTTTGTGATAATTTAAAAAAACCTCCAATGATAAAATAATTGTTTATTGAGAAGTTTGTTAAATTGGATAAAGTTTATTGGTGGCATATAATATACCAAAATTAATTTCTTAAGCAGAGAAACATAGGGAAAACATTGATTAATCCATCAATTTCTGTTGCATGGCCAACTGTTATGAGTCTAAATGCTTGTGAAATAATTTAATGCATCCCTTTAAAACATTCTTTAGTATAAAAATACATCAACATAATGGCAACTAATGTGGAAAAGCAATTAGTTGCTGAGTTGAAAGTAAAGAAGTTTTTTTTTTTTTTACAAACACATAAATATATTTTGAAAGACAATGAGGCAGTTCTCTTAGTTACATCAGGTTTATGGAAGATAATTAGCTCATCAAAGAAATGATTTTTGCTCATTTACTTACAACACGTATTATAGGAAAATAAATTTTCAAAAAGTAAATAATTACTTAAAAAGATGTTCTTTTAGAAAATATAATTAACTATATTACAAATGGTGCTATAGTGCATACATTGCTTATAGTTTGCTGTATTCTCTGTGGAATTCACAGAGAGCATTTGATTGCAAAAAATTTGGGAAGCAGATTATATGATTCATTGTCCATTGTCATAAAAACTTTTCATAAAATTAAATTAAATGCACTTCAGGATCATTTATTTCAAAAATTTTATAAAGACAATAATGAAGAATTTAAAAATTTACTTTGCATACAGAAGTAAGATGGTTATCGAAAGACAATTGTCTTAGACATTTTGGTGATCTTTGAGATAGTGTCATTTCATTTATTAAAGAAGAGAATTTTCAAAATCAAATTATAAACTCCAAAAATGATATATATTGTACTTATTGTATATTTAATAATAAAAAAAGCAAGTCATATATAATGTGAAATTACTTTTATAAGCTTGTATTTACAAAAATGCAATTCAGAGAGCGTACCAATAGCTCAAAAAAGCTCTTAATTAATAAGTGCGGTATGAGAAAATATTTAAAATCTCTATCCAGAAACTCTCATCTCCAGACCAACTGGTTTCAAGCTTATGGATCATGTCAGTGGAGAGCTAGAATATTCAGACACTAGATCTAAAATATCAACTCAAAATCCAGCACTTATTTCATACGTATATTTAAGTAGAAACTCTGAAATTTTCAGACATGAAAATGTCTATTATTTTCAATAAGCAGTTGTTACAGGCAAAAACTGTAATCTCATATCAACAACAACAACAACAAAAGCATTTGATTTTTGTGAGTAAATTCAAGATTTTTTTTAGAACATCATGAATTTTTTCAATTTCCATCACTAAAATATGAAAAGACAGAAATAATGAATGACTGCATAATTATATATGTGGAACATCTTTAAAAATTGTACGAGATGAAAATCAATTTTATATTTTGGAAATGAATATTCCAAATTATTATCCTTTGGAGTGGATGCATCTAATATGGATAATAAACTCCATGAGAATGTCATCAAGCTACAACATGATAGTTCAGCTCAGGTCATGTTTAAAAATAAGAAGGATAGTTTTTAAGACCAATTCTAAAGTAGCAGTCCAATACCCAAAACTTTTTGAAGATTCTCAATTATTTGTTGTATCATTTCCAAGATTGTATTTGATTGAGTGCTGATAAGTTTTTCTACTTTTAACTAAGCAGGGAAATAATCTGGATATTATATTCGATCTCAATGATATCCATGAATCCAACTTTCTGGTATATTCACTACTAGGAGATATCAATTTCTTCAAACAACTATCATTGCTGGAATTCAACTTTTCTGAGAGCATAATAAATTATAACTATTTCAAAGGTTAATATGCCAAATTCGTTTTATTCAATACATACTTTAAATCTGTATGACTGAATATGTTTTTCATTAAAATTTCAACTGATGATTTATTGTAAACAGTTGTTTGAATTATGCATTATATTGGCAGCATTCTGTTGAAGTGTTTATTCCAATCATCTACCGTTTCTTTTTACAATTATTGTTTTTGACATTCTGTGTCACCATTTTTTTCCTGGTAAAAACGATAGTGACATTATATATATTTAATTTCATTAGTTGCACAAAATTGTTTAAATTATCTAAATGTAAAGGTCATTTCATTATTAGAAACAATAATTATAAAGAGAGAGTGCATAGCAAATATTTTTCTCAGAATCTCTGTAATGACAGAGACATGAAAAGAAGGTAACCATTTTGGAGAAGGCATCAACAACAACAATAATTTTTTTGCCTTTTTAATGACAGGGCAGAATTGATCTCAGATCACTAAGTCTGGTGGCCAAGAGTTGACCCTCTCTTAGCTGACATACTTTAATTTATTTGACGTTTCTGACAATGGTGTGATAGCTAGAATTTGTCCAAACCACTAAATATATGATCTTAACATCATCTTTCATTCTGAATTTACCAGAGAGAGCACAATGTAATGAATTCATAAATTCTTGTTTCCCACAGTACACATTTATTTTTAATAAATAGGTCTTTCTTTCTTGTCTGAAAGTGTTTTTGCAGGTTTGTGGCTTCCTTAATAGGCCAATCTGTGTAATAACAAATGTAATAAGCCATTTCATATTACTCTGATAACAGATTATTCTACCTTTTTGACAAGAAAATTTAATAGACTTAAATTATTTTCCAATCTTGAAGCATCCATATCAAATTCATTTTTATAACCATGTTTATGTATGAGTGAAATTCTGTATGATTAAAAGTAAGAACTATAAACTGCTTCATTGAAATCTCTCAATGTTTTAATATAAATAAATAATTATATAAATATTTTCTCAGGATATTTGGTGATATTCAAGCACTTAAGTAGTAATTCATTTACTGAAATATTTTTTTTTATTCTGGAACTTTTCACTTCTGAATTGGTCACTCTTCCAACAGAGTAAAGTGGTTAATGGAACAATGAAAAATTAAATTTCAACTTGTCTTGCATCTGGATCTTTATTTATCAATATTTTCATTTTAAAAAAATTCTATACTAAAACTATTAGTAAGATCAATATATTGAATCAATATATGCTCATAATTCCATTTATTGAGGGGGGGGGGGAACCCAAAAATAACTGGAATTTTATAATAAAAAATGTTTATTTATTTTTAAGTATTATAAATTTAATTATCTTCAAAGTATTGTCCATTTAATACAATACAGTCTAAATGTGTTTTTCACTTTTCAAAGTGGACCAGAAACACAAAATGAAGCCTTTTAATGCCTGTGTCATTTTTTTTACCATTTTTAAATCAACAACAAAAGAAAACAGGCATTTTTTCATTCAAGAGAGTGAAAAGTAGCCACATGGTTAGAGATCAAGCAAATATGACTGATAGAAAAGCTGAATTGTGTTGAATTTAATTTAAAATTATTTCACACTCAAGACTTCTCACAGAAGAATTGTCGTGGTGAAGTTTTCACTCCTGACTTTGTCAAAAAATGGGATGTTTACATTTACTGTATCATGCAAATATTTCAAAACTTGTAGATAAAACATCTGACTATTAAGAACTAATTTTGAGAGAAAAATTCTATATCCATCAATAAAAAAAAATGTTAAAATTATCTAGACATTGAACTTCACTCATCATGCTTTTTTGAGACTTGGTGAATTTGACAACTTTATTAAACCATTTATAAATTTGTGTTTTCTCCAGAACAACCTTCTTGTAATCCGTTTCAAGCATTACAACTGTTTTCACTGCTATTTTTCCTAAAAGAAAACAAACTTTCATATTATTCCAACTTTTCAGCCATTACAAAAAAAAAAAAAAATCACCAAATATGTGAAATGCATTTTACAAAAAATGTGCTATGTGGTACCACAATTTAACCCAATAATATAATTTAGCAGATTGATGCAAAAGGGTCCCTGCAAGAGGTATATAACAACAGAAGCATATACAACAACAAACACACCAGAAAACAATTCTGATTATTTTTGGGTCCCTCCTCATACTATAAAGAAAATATTTAATTTAAAGCTTATTTAAATAACAGTTTATATCTATATTAATAAATTTTAGAGTGATATACTTTTATTACATTTTTAGTTTTTGTTTTTTATTATTATGTTGAGTATATAATACATATTGTTATTTTTCCAATATTATAAAAAAATTAAAATGATAAGTCTGAACACAGGAAAGTTTTTCTAAACCTAATTTAATAACCTACTACTATTAATTATTTTGTAAACAAGGCAAAACTCTCCATACAGTAGTGCCACCCTGTGCCAACCAGAGTAATCAATGGATGCCAGAAGGCTTGTGCATAAAATCCCTATCTAATGTCTACTCATCTAATATCCCCAGACTAGTTTCTGGATTGTGGCCTTTGTCAGTGAGGAGCTTTGAATTTGAGAGCACTGCATCTATTGAGCTTAGATTGAAAATATTTTTGTGTTTTCAATTTAATTCTCATAGTTTTATAGTTAAGTAGAGATAAAAGGTGGTTAGTTAAGTAGAGATAAACGGTGGTTGCTGGAGTGAGATCCTAAAATCTAGGTGCAGGGCTCTCAAATCGAAAGCTCCTAACTGATGAAGGCCACAAGTCAGAAACTAGTCTGGGGATATTGGATGAGTAGGCATTAGATAGGGATTTTATGCACAAGCCTCTGGCATCCATTGATTACTCTGGTTGGCACAGGGTGGGACTACTGTATGGAGAGTTTTGCCTTGTTTATAAACAATTATGTGTTAGTATAAGAGATATTTATCCAAAATATTGAAAATAACAGCTATTTACCATTCTATAAAAAATATTACAAAATTAGTCATAAAGTTTACAGTGATAATAAAAATTTAAATTATTATGTGTCTACAGGACTATGATCACAAACTAAAACTTGAATCTGGGATAGATGAAACTTGTTCATTTTCCAGATAAAACAGGCTGAAGATTTTTTTCAAGGTAGTCAACCCTTAGATAAACTAGACATGCATGAAATTGGATAAATAAATAAATATTTATCTCTATTTGATGAAAGTAAGATGAAAAAAACAAATTAATTTTTATCATATAGCAGTTGGATAATCTAATTAAAAATGCATTCTCCACCTTTTTTTTTTTTTTTTTGGAATGCTGTTGGAGAGACATTTAATATAAAATCACTATTTATGTCTGTTTTTTTCCTCACTCATTACTATTATCAATATAAAAAAATAATACCAACTTTTCATAGAGAAGTAGTGAAGGCAGTATTCATCAGACTGGCTTGTGGTGAGATTTTGAATGTAAACTTGTTTTACACTTTATTTAAGAGTAACTAGATATGTGTTTGCTGATCATTACTGAATGATTAACTGGAAAAAAATCTTTCCAAAAGAATTTTTACTTAGCCTGGTTGCAAAGATCAAGTCATAGGCATAGTAGGGTAATACTCCTGTACCATAAGGCAGGATAATACTTACCTCTGTACCATAAAGCCTTTTATTAGTTACTTGTAAAGAAAGTAAAGCAGCATTAAGTAGTTCACTACAAACATTTCTCAAATATCAATTCAAAAAGAAATTCAGTATGTTAATCAATTGCTGATAGTTGAAAGTTGTTTAGAATAGATAGATACCCATTCAACAACACATTTTATACTAAACAGTTGCTAAGGGTGTATTAAAATGTATAACATTTGATTAAATGAAAATATAAGCAGATGAGATAAAGTATATTAATATAAAGCAAAATAGATGAAGGAAAACTTCATAGTGACAACGAATGTAGCCTTAAAAAATTTCAAGTCATCAAATCAGAACATTTTGACATTTATATAGTTACCATGAGTCAACAATATCTTGATGGTTCTAATAAATTAAAAGTTGTATGTATATTAATTAAGTCATGTATATATAAATAATATTTTTTGTCATGAAATTTGTCTAAAAAAAAATATTTCAATGCTTAATTAACATCAGATTGTTGCAATAAAATCAAACCTCAAATTTTATTCTTAATTTCAAAAGTTGTGCAAATTATGTCTATATCAAAAAGATTTGAAATGTTATTAATTTTGGAAAAAATGTATTATAAAATAAATTCGTGAATTTGTTATATATTTTGAAAAAATTATAATTTGCAAATAGACATTTATTAGAAAATTGTATATGTTTAAAAAATATTTGTAAAATTGTAATTGGCCATTCTATCTTTTCCAAAGACTTTATCATGTGGCTGAAGTGTTAGTATTCATTCATTTTATATTTAAAATCCAAAGCGCATGTGAAATGTGTTAGTATTCATTCATTTTATATTTAAAATCCAAAGCGCATGTGCAACAGTTTAATGCTGTTTAAATATTATTAATTAATTTTTATGAAAGTGATAGAAAGAGGGGTACCGAAAAAATACTATATCCCTCTTGATTTGTTACTTGTTAAGTGAGCAAAAATTTGACAATAATCGTACCTATTCAGCTGATGTTGTGGCAGTGCTCGCAGATAGAGACAATACCCTTAGCAAAATGTCAAATTTTAGGATGAAAAAAGATATAAATGAAGTTAAAGCAATAGAAAAAGATGGAGAGTTGAAAATATTAAGAGATTGAAATTGAACAAAAAATTATAAATAAGATTAATGTTTTTAAATATTTAAGATATTAAATAATTGATGCTGGGAAAATGATTGGAGTGAGAATTTTTTTTTAAAAAAAAGATCTTTTAAATCTAATTTTAATAGATTATAAAGTCATTGTAATTTTTACTTTATTTCTAGAGGCTTGTCAAGTATTTTGAGTGCCATTTTATATGAAGCAGAGACAAAGTCCCTTAAAAATAAAAAGAAAAAAAATATTAAAAATGTAAATTTTGATAAGAATCAAAAAGATAAGCAGAAAAGAATGATTAGGATATTGGAAAAACAGGAAAAAAATTATTTAATGAACAAACCACAAGAAGATATTGATTTGGATGTATTACTTGTGGCAAAGAAACTAAAAAAAATAAAAAGATGATCTTTAAAAAAAGAGTGGAAAATATACTAGTTTTTAAATAGCCCATTGTAAAATAAAAAAAACCCTCCAATAGTCCTCACAGAAAAACAATGAAGATAAATGCAATACTCATTGCAAATTTCCTAGTGATAAAAGTTGTATAGTTTTCTATACTATTTGCTTTCTATCTAATAATAATTAGATATTTATTTACTGATCTGTCTTGGATGGTTAGTTATATGGATTATGTATTGTATATCCAATTCTCAAAATTTTCTGTATTCAAACTCAGGTCATAAGCATAACAAACATATGTGCTACTATTAGATCATAAGTAAACAATTCAGAAACATGAGTAAGATAAAGAAATTTAATTAATGATTTAATGATTGATCTATAATTGTTTTACCAATTACAAAACCTTTTCATTTCATAATAAAGATTTATTTCTTTTTTACAAATTTAATTTTTACATAATTATTTTTAGTGGTACAATTATTTTAAGGTTTTATTCTAAATAAACTTCGAATATAATAAACTTCCAAAATAGATACAATAATGATTGTGATGCAGAGCACAAAAGACCAGCGATTGACACTCAAGTAATTAGACAGAAGTAATTTTGCATCCCTTAGATCATGAATTGTAATATGATATATGTAGAGATGAGCCTTCCTCAACTTGTCAGAAATCTCCTCAAACTGATCCTAAAAGAGTGAAACATAATAATTCAGCATTAATTATATATGTTAAGACTATTTCCATAATCTGATATTAAATATCCATTATGTTTTGAGTGTATTAATCTCCTTTCTTCACCAGAAGTTTCTGGCCTGATCAGTAGTAATATGAGCAAAGGAGTCAAACCTGGACCTTTAGATTCATGAAATTTAAGCTCAGTTGGTTAGAGAATTTCCTTAAATTCTATATTCATGAACCTAAAAATCCATGTGTAATTCCCATTCTAGTATTATTATTAGTCAGACCACCAATATCGAAAAAAAGAGAAGAGATTAATACCACTCAAAACATAGTATTACCTATTAACGTGTGATATTACTAATAACTGAATGTATTTGGAAAAAACTTAACATTTTTTAAAAAAAAATTAATATTTAATATTAGATTATGGAAATAGTTCAACATATAATTAATACTAAAGTGCCACCATCACAATTCAGAGAAACAATAAAATTCAACATTTATAATTATATTTAAAATAGTATTATTAATGGTTTTAGAAAGATGTTAGATGAGACTATATGAACTGTAATTCATTATGAACAAAACTATCATGTAATCAGATTAATTGATAGCACTGAAACATAGAAATCTAAAGGTTTAATATAGAAAAAAGTAAATAGAAAGGTATTTGATACCAGTTTAGATATTTAAAAAATAATATTTTGTAATTTATTGAAATTAAAAATAATTTACCAATTTATTTTATAAAACACATAAGCAATGGACACAAAATAACAATAATTATGCCTATATCTCATTATTTCAGTTTTCAAAATAATCATTAAAAAGTAAACCATAGGGTCAGGGCTTGCAGAGATAAAACATATCTCTCATTAGTATTTAGGGTGCTTCAAATCACAGTCATCTATGTTTTATGTTCAATTTCAGATTAACTTGGAATTTTTATTCTTCAGCTAAGAATATCTAGATGACTGTTAATTAAACAGTGACTGCAGTGGTAGTTAAAATATTATACTTATTTAGAAAAGTCATAAACTTGTTTAAAAATTAATATTTATCAGAAGTAAATTAAGTTTCATTCAGATTCAAATTTCAGGTCATAGACGCAATAGACAAATACATTAACCATTATATTGTATGTAACAAGATTTATAAATCAAACAATACTAAATAACAGTTTATTGATATAAAAAAAAGTTTTATATACAAATTTTAAACTATATATTACTTTAAATCAAACAAAAATAATGAATTAATTTCAATATTCTATTTTATTTCATGTTCCGTTGAGTATGTTATTAGTATTTTCCAGATTAGCTGTTTCAGTGATTAATTCAATATCATAAATTGTAGTTTTTTAAAAGATATATTTTAGAGTCCTTTTTAAAATAATAACTTACCAAAGTTCAATCTTTAAATTCTTTATTTATTTATTTTTACATACAAAAATACATGTTTGAGGAATATTAACTGAAAAAAAAAGGTAATAATATCATATTTGTTTAAATATTAAAAATGACTTTTACAATGTTGAATTCTGAATGATATGAACATCATGGATATGATATAAAAGCAGATATGTGACATTATTTTAACTATGGAATATTTTTCTTCTTTAGATACCCATGAGAATAGATATTTACTTGTCCAATATTTAAAGATCAAATTGCAAAAATGTTTTATTCATCAACTATTCTGAAAAACTTTCAGATTGTTTATTATTCAAAAATGTTTATTTAGGAAGACTGCCATGCCCACTAAAATTTCAATCAGAAATACTTAACATACATATGAAAGTTTTTATCACTACTGTTAAAAACATATATTTCATCACAAGTAAAATAAATCTGTTTGATAGTCCACATCATGAGAAGTATACATATCATAAAATGAATTGAAAAGTATTCCAATAACAGCATAATGCATAATTTAAGATAATTGTATCATATTGTGTAATAATTCTAAATTAAATATATATATAGAGTTGTTGGAATAATTTCTGATATATAAATTCTTTAATATGACACCATAATTCTGAATTTAATGGAAGTAGTAATGGACTTGGGGCAGACTAAGTTCAAATCTACACAATTGAGTGGAAAATGTATTTAGTGATAAAAAGTGAAATTAAAATTACGATTGGTGTTCTTACATCATATAATAGAAATATATGAGTATTTATTGATAATAACTGTCAAATTTAACAGACTCAGTACCCATAATGCCTTTCTTGTTAACTTCTAGTTGAATCTATCCTTGGCAAAAACAAATTCCCATCATGTTTTGAAGCTTATCTCTTAATAATCTTATTAGTTAGAAAATCATAACTTTGTTACATTAAGAGATCTTTCTAATGAGAATTCAGAAGCTTCTTAGAAAATACTATGCTAGTTTCTTTTTTGTTTCAAGTCACTAGAAGAAAGTATTTCATAAATTATATAATTAAGATCATTCTATCATAATATTTTCTCAATGTATATGGTACTATATGTACATTAAAAATGACTTGTATGATAAAATATATATCAACAAAAAAATAACTACAAGACTCAAAAGAATAATATGGAAATGATCTTAACAGCATTTAGTTTTTTTGATAAGTGAATCTATTAAATTCAGTTTTAATGAAAAATCCACCTTCTGTACATAAAGGAAAGTGAAGCCATAATTTGCAAGGATACTAAATACCAATATTAAAACAAAAATTGTTTCATAAGATGATCCCAATTAGCCAGAACAACTCCACATGGTCTTTCATATAATCTGTGAGTCTAAATTGTCTTGCATAAAGAATGACTTCATCTAAGCTAACACAACTTTCTAATATAAAAATAATTATATAGTTAGTTGCTTGTAAGATTAAAGGCAACCTAAATAGTAGGTTGAGTGCAAGAATTTCATTCAGTTTAGTTATATGAGAATCAGTTCAGGATCCTAATTCTTCAGTTCATCACTCTCCTAAATCATACAGGAAGCTTTCTTTCCTTTAATCCCAAGTTGTATGATAGTTTATTAAATTTGCTTTTAAAATGATTTTAATGAAAGACATATGATTCGATTCGTATAGAATAATAGAAAAAAATGATGAGGCAAAGTTGAAAAATTCTTATGATATAAAACTGATTGTAAAAATTATGAAAAAGTTGATACAGCATAATTCAACAGTTTATCTATAGACAAAAAATAAAAATATAGCCATTAAACGATATTTGTTTTCAGTTTCAGTAAGTATAAGTTTGTTATCTAAAAATAAATTTGTATGTTTCAGAATTGTGTCTCCTTAAGAATCAAATTTTACTTTAAGATAACTTGATAAGAAAACATCCAAAAGCAAACTTAAAGCAATGATCCCATTTTTAGCAATAATCAAAAAAAAATCAATTGAAATGTTGAGACAGTTTGAAAAGGTTATTGATTTTTGCCTAAAGAATGTTAATAAGATTTATAACTCGATTTATTCTACAAATAATAGTAGTGGAAAATCAAACTTGGTAACTATAAAAGTCCTTGGAACTCTGAGTAACTGCATATTATATTCAAAATTTACTTAAATTTTCACCAGGCAAAGACTGGATTACACATTTCTCTGATGTAATAAGATATAAAGTCACCAGAATCTAAGAAACATCAATTTGATGAGAAATAATAGCACAACCCAGATCAATATGAGATGAGTATATAAATGATGACAGAAAAAAAATAGAGATAAATAATTTGCATTAGCAAATAAAATGGCATTAAGAGATAAAATGGCAAGACAGATCAGATGATATCAAACAATTTGAAATTCAGTTTTGTCTAGAGAATGTAATATGCAAAAAAATATTTGTATATTTAATTATAAATTTATCCCTATTATATAATATATATTAAAGAGTAAATGAATAGAATGATACTAAGAATGACTTTAAGCTTATGTGTGTGTTTTTAAAAAAGTCTGCTATTCATAAGTAGATACATCTCAAATGTATATTCCATTTATAGAATAAAATATAAATTATATATCTACTATTTTTTTTTAATATGAAGATTTTATTTGAGTTGTTTGTCAAAAAAAAAAAAAAGAAATTACTATAATGCATTTTTATAAAATACATAATCTTATATATCTTATAAAATACATAATCTTATATATCTTATCTGCATTGATTCCAAATGTTGATAGAGACTATATGCAGATGTATTATACATTATGCAAATTTTCTTTTGTATAATGCTATTAAAAAATTAATTTGATGAAAAATGATTGTTATTTATTGACATATTAAATAATTCAAAATTTATGAATATCTTTTAAGAAAACAAAGGGATCATTAATATATAATATATATTAAGTTCACAGTTCAGTACAGCAATAAATTGGTTGTTTTTTACAGTATACCATCTTGTAATTATAAAGTCTAATTGGATAAAGTAATTGATAGATATTAGTTAATGCAAGCAGAGAAATAGCTATTAACAGATAAAAATGTCTAATAGTGCTTTAGAAATAATTCAGCCTGTTAGATTTAAATATTTGTAGAATGTCTCAATACGCAGTTTGGTACAATACAATCATATAATATGATCTCAGATATTAATAGTAATGGTATGAGGGGATAACTTACCCAAGGCACAACTCAAACAGTTAAATATCCCCTTTAATTTTTACTATCATTCTTTACAAGTATGTTAGCAGAAACATTGGATACAGACATATTTGTTCTACTTTCTGAGATTTTGATTTGTAGTGACAGATACATTTGATCTGTATTAAATATTATGTACCTTTGATATTTACTTCATACTTGTTTGGTACTTTGGTGGTTATATGCATATAAATTTAAATTAAACCATGGGGTACATCCTTAATTTGCATTTAAATTATTTGATTCTTTTATTTACATTTTTATTTATGGGTATTTAATTACATAGAGCAATGGATCTTAGTAATAGCTTGACAACTTTTATGGTTTACCTTTATTTATTTCTCTTACTGATTAGAAATACTGCCAAACAAATTTTGCAATAAAAGCAAAATAATATCAATTCATATAAAAATACCTGAAATAATCTGTGCTTCTGGGTTATATAAATAAAAACATCCTTTTGGGATTTGTACTATATATCTATATTCTGCTTCTTCACCATCAGGAAGACTTCATTATTGTCAATATTCCAATGTCAGATTCCTTTCCTGAAAAATCATATGAATGTTTGGTGCAAAACATTTGATAGATATCTTTCTGAGCAATTTGGCAACATTTAACTGTCATGATCCAGACATAACAGATATAATACAACAATTAAAATAAATCAGGAATTATCTACCTGGTAAAATATAGGAAAGAAAATCCAAAATTGATCTACTGATAAAATGTAATGGATGACTAGAAATTTAACTATCTGATAAATAATTTTAAGAAGGGCAATGCATGTGATAACTTCAACAGATATAAAAGAAATTACATATTAGACAACTAATAGGGGGTTGTAGAAGATATCTATATAATCCTATTTTAAAAATCAGAGCTGTGGAAAAAAAGTAAATTCGTCACAATAAAGGCTTACTTAGAGAAAATATAGAGAAATTAAAAGTCATCATTTTTTAAGTATAATTATTAGTGTCTAGATATAATTGAAATAAATATAAGATACTAAACTGACCGTCTACATTACAAATTTTAAAGTTGTAATTGTTATTTATTTTTTAACAATTTAATTGCTCACCTATTACAAAATGTATCATTTGTTAATAAAAAATGAATGTGTTTATTGTGAAAGAGCTTTGTGTGTATATGTGTGCGCCGCGTACGCACAGATAAATATTCATTTTACAGTTCACATAGGAACATTTTATTTTTAAAAAGTTATAAATTATTAAACCAAAAATTATAATAGTGTCGATTTCAATTTTGAAAGCAAATGTATTATTTCAAATGAAATATAAAAATAAAAGATTCTAAAATTATTTCAGTAACATTTTAATATTATTAAATGTTTTATTTTTAGTTTTTGTTATAAATTTAGATGAAACACTCAAGATCGTACGTGCAAAATTTGAGATAGCTATAAATATTCCAGTATTTTGCTTGAAAAAAAAAAAAAAGTTATAAAGAAAACTGTTTTAAAATATTTTATGTGAAGTAAATATCTCAAAGTGTTATTTTTTGTGTTTTATTTATTTAGAAAGTTAATTCTTAATCAGTGATGGGAAGTAAAAGTTATTTCCTTCAGTATCTCTACAATTTAAATTCCTTCATATAAAGTGAAATTATAAATTTTTTTTAAAAAAATCTTCAAACTTGAAAGTTTTTAAAAATATATATATAATTATGGAAAAGCATAAATAATCAAGATTCGAACTCAGACTTTCACACGACCTTCAACTCTCCTTGCCATCTCATATTGCTGACTCGCCTGATCACACACATGTTGAAAAGATACATAATAATCAATATAGTATTTTGAGCTAAGCCAGCACTCATCAGTTGGTCCCGATTACCATCTCCACACATATATATATATAATCAGTGCTCAGCTTTATATTAAGATAGATAATCTTCATATTTTAATGGACAGGCTTCAAACTACTCCAACTCACAACTCTTCAGCCTTCCCATTCATTGAAAATATGATGATAGAACGTTCAAAGCCCACGTTAGTTAAAGTATGAAGATTGGCTATCTTAATATAAAGCTGAGCACTGATTGTATATATGTATGGAGATGGTAATCTGGATCAACTGATGAGTGCTGGTTTAGCACGAAATACAGACATTGGTGATTATTTATCTTTCAACATGTGTGTGATCAGATAGGAAAGCAATATCAGATGGCAAGGAGAGTTGATATTGGTGATTATTTATCTTTTCAACATGTGTGTGTAATCAGATGGATCAGCGATATGAGATGAAAAGGAGAGTTGAAAGTTGTGTGAAAGTCTGAGTTCGAATCCCGCATAATTACATATATATATATATACAGCTTTAAGCCTGTATAGTGTATTAATTTACATATTGAAACATACTGCATCAAAGGTCTGCCCATCCCTTACACATATATATGTAAAAATGGATTATTCTCCTGTACATGAGAGGTTAGAATGACAAAATGTCAACATGTGTAGGATGGCCACCTTGGCACTAATCTGGGCTGGGCTTTGAACATTACATCATCAGATTTTCAATAAAATGGAAGACTGAAGAGTTGTGAGTTGGAGTAGTTTGAAGCCTGTCCATTAAAGTATGAAGATTGGCTATCTTAATATAAAGCTGAGTACTAATTGTATATGTGTGGAGATAGTAATCTGGAACAACTGATGAGTGCTAGTTTAGCACAAAATACATATTTATCTTTTCAACATGTGTGTGATCAGGTAAGTCAGCCAATATGAGATGGAAAGAAAAGTTGAGGGTCATGTATGTCTGAGTTCGAATCCCACACACACACCCACACACACACACATATATATATATGGTTTTAAGCCTGTATAGTGTATTAATTTATAAATAATCAAAAAAATATTACTTTTTTTTGCAACAATAGATTGAAACACAATTCTATCCCCATGCTATTTTCGAGTAAGATTAGATCATAGTCTGCTGTTATTTAAGTTTATATATAAAATAATTTCTAGGACCAATCTTCTTGAAAAGGCACTTTTTGGAGTTGTGATGCAATTTCTTTTATAGACAGTTTACTTAGGTTTAGATTATTCCATTGGGTAATATTGTGTCCCTGTTTGGAAAAATTCTTTTGCAATATTTTTTTGTTCTTTTATATATTCCTTCATCAGATAGTAGAAGAAAAGTTACCAACAAAAGATACATAAAAAGCTTTTCTGGATGTTTAACCAAAAATGAGATTCCAAGAAAAAAATTCCTGTTCCAGCAGCAAATCATTTACATTTGATCTTCCTAGATGTTACAGGAGTTCATTAACAAACTCAAATCAATTTATTTATCTGCTTCATAATTGAAATTTAATAGTCAATTTCTTATGCAAATGTAAATAAAGAAACTACAAAACACATGGTTAAATTAAACTACAAAACACATGGTTAATATTTCAAATATATGGTTATGGTAACAAAATTGAAAGAATTAATAAGGATACTGTAGTGAATTTATCTTCTGGTTGGAATCTCTATAAGTTTCTTTATATTGTATTAATAATTAAGTTGTTTAAAATATCCATATACTAAATAAGTAAATAAATAAAATTAAAAAATACAGCATGTTAAAAAAAATTTGATAATTAAAACAGAATCAAACAAATACATAAAATATATCAAATACTATTAGTAAAGGCATCAAATGAAATAGAATTAGTAAATTTTGCATTTGTTGGCAGCTATCAAGAAAACATAAAAGTCTATTACATATAAAGAAATGTTGAAAAACTTTGTCAAAAGCAACTACTATATTCAAAACAATAATGAATGGAAATATAAAGTTATACATTTATGTGAGTATTTACCAAGTGCATTGAACTAAAAACTACTAGATTTTTCTATTAATCACCGAGTCTATGTTATTTATAAGTGATTGTCTTTAATTTTATGATATCTATTATTACTTTCAACACAAAATTTTTTAAGATTAAAAATATAATCAAATATTCTTTCATGTTCTAAAAAATACGGATGATAGTGTAGAATCTATTTTAGCTTTATATTCTAACCTAATAAAATGATAGGACGGCATTATCTATCATCAAAATAATACGATATTTCTACAACCTAGTAACCTCAGAGGACGGCTTCTATTAGAGCGCATTCGGACGCTTCCATATAGGACGGGTAGCCAAACCCTCTATATTACTCATCCAAGATAATTTTTATATTTAATATAGTTCTTCGTTAGATTAGTTATATAATTCAGCTACAGAGATATGCAGTTCAGACAGAGATAGAATAAAAAAAAATAATTATCATTAATAAAATAGATCTAATAAAACAATTTAGAATAAGCTAACATTCTCTCTCTATCTAAAACACATTCTCTGAGCTATAAGTACTTGCACTGTTCGACAATGATGATGATGATTTTATTTCATTGTTAATATTACTGACTAAAATACAACATTCAGCAATTTGCCCATATGATCTCAATATTTTATTATTATACAATTAGAAGTTTCAATCTCTTTAGCCATGCCACACTTGTAAGATTGATCATACTGAATCAATTCTTTCTTTAAGAGCACTTATAATACTGACACTAATCTCAGGGTTCTCTGTTATATTTACTAAAATGCTCGGCAGTATTGTGTTGTCCAATAGAACTGACATTCTGGTTGGCTATAGAAAACATTTAACTTATTTAAATTCCAGGTGTCTTCATCCACATATCAACTATTATAATATTTAACGAGATGATGACCCTATTCAATAACAACGCATAATTTTGAATAATACTGCCAATTTATAATCCAGAATCTCAGTCGGAATGATGAAGAGACAAGGGTGCTTTTGTGTCCTTCCATCACCCATGACAACACAATAATTTAACTAAGATTTAATACTTAGACACTTCACTTACATGTGTATGGAACAATATGCAATCAAATATACTAGTTTGGAAATAAAGTGATTTTACACACCTATAAAACAAAATGTTTTGGTCTGAAGTTTCAATTCCACAAATAATTCTTATTACATTAAAAATATAATGAAATATTCTGATCTGCTTAAAATTGTCTATCTAGTGTATTGAATTTGAGATTTCATAAATAATTTTGGACTCAAGAAAGTATTGCAAGTATTATGCAGATACACTTTATTTAGCACACAAGAAAAATGACTCAAAACAGCTTTTAATAAGACTATATTTATTATTAAATTTCAACAATATTCTAATTTATTTTTACAATTTAACAAAAACGATCCCTTAGGATTAACATAATAAACAAAAATATACACTTTAGTTGATCCCATATGGATAAAACAAAATAATAACTAATAGTAATTTGTCTATGCTTTTAGACTTAGATTCGAACTACTTCTTCATCTTCGTTATACATTGACTCAGATTAAATATAACAAATTAAATATTATTGTCGATTCATTAACTTATCAGTTTAGTGTATCTTATATGAACGGCTGCTTAACTTTATTCTGACTATTTGTTTTAAAATAAAAATAATTGGATTCTAGGCAATGCGTACAAATGATTATTATAATTATATCTTTAACTAAATGAGAGTTTTTTATTTAGATAACTCATTATAATTTATGGGTTATTTATCAGAAGTTACACTTATTATTTTTAATGTTTACCTGAATAACAACTGAAGTTGTTATACACACTGTTCTTCTCCGTATAAGTTATATTGTAAGTGCTACTTAATAATTAACCTGAATTAAACTTAGTATTGAACCCTCCTTTGGCAAATAAAAATTTATAAATCACGTAATTTTAAACTTATTCTCTCCATTGACTTATGTGTGGATTACCCGCACTATTCCATCGCACAGTCCAGACATTGATCATATACTAGCACTCTATTTTTACTAAATGGATCGTAAGGAATTTACCTTCAGTATACCCGTTATCTTGCCATAACTTTTTAAATAAAACACAATATTCTACACCTTCCGTGGTGGAATTATCTCTATTCTCTCATGAGGAAAAGGGAATAATACCGTAGATATGTAGAGTTAATGACTATATTAAAATAGTTTGGTGGGTCCTTGCCTCTTTCTTGGGCATAATAGGAACACACACCAATATGATCCTCTCATGGGATTTTAACGAACGAAATAAACTAAATACGGTATAATTGCTGATCGTCCTGGCTCTGGGAAGCGATCGCTTGGGCTATCATACCCGAATTCTAGATTTATTTATTTCCTCATGGAAAATAAAGCTTTTGGGGAGATTATTTCCATCCCTCAAAATAGATACATACAATTGTTACTAATGTGAATATTAATCATATACTGATGCTATTCGGGGCAAGACAAGCAAATACACTAATTACACAAAATTTATATTCCGGGGTATACTTAAATCAACGCCCGAAATCAATGGATAACACAAAATAAACATAATAATTTTCACCTTTGCCAAAGAAACATTCAACAAGTAATTGGTAATATAGTATTTTGAACTAAATTAAGTGAATGCGTTAATAAAAATATACTTGGGAATAAATTCCGCAATTAACATAGTATAAATTTGTTTAAACTTTAAATAAATAAGATTCTGTACAGCACTTCTTTTTAATTACTTCTAATAATTTTAACTAGATATTTTATCTATTAAGTATCTGAACTTTTCTACTTTTACGCATTTAACATATAAATTTATACCCATAATTGCTTATCATAAGTAAACACATTTTATAAAATATTTTCCATGTCAAATATAAATTTAACCTAGAATAATTAAAGGAAAACATACCTTTATGATTACAAGGTCATTTAAATACTACTTGAATATACATCTTTTAACCTGTTGATAAAAAAAAAATATACATAATTTTTCAAATAAAAAAAAAAATTACTTAACAAGTGTTTATTATTTTACTAGAAACATGTTTTTCCGTTGGGCAACTTATTTAGATGAAGAACTTGATCCTTTCGTAGTTCACGAAGCAAAATTTAAAACAAGAAACACCTTTTCTTATATCATTTCTATAAAAGTTGCATCCATTCTGGTGCATTTAATAATTCAAGCAAAGAAATCATATCAGCGTTGGGTATTAATTCTTCTTTGAATTAACTTATATAATTTTTGGGATCCAAGAAAGACAATACATAACTTAACATGACGAATATTTTGACGCTTGACGATCACATATATACAATTCTTTTCCTTTTTAATATTGGCAATACGTACCATTTTTATTTAGCTAGCTGGCTTAAGAATAAAACTAATGCGCGACTTTTATGAAATATTATTATTATAAGGACTGCAGCTGACTTACGTATAGATAAAAAGTTTTAATGATTCCAGTTGAGGTATAATATAACATATTATTTTAGGGTTATAATTAAGTCACTTATGTTGGTAGTTTTTATTCCTACTCTAGGAATTATAAGTCTTCTTTAATAATGAATTTTCCGTAATATGCACGCATACAAATTTTTCAATATTTGCCTTGAGAAAATTTATATATTTCTTTTTAAAAAATATACAGGTGCATAAGTAAATATCCTTTATTATTAATACTATTTCTAGATAAATTTCATTGAATAAAACATATTTTAACGTGGGGAGCTTACATTATTTTTAAATGCAGACAATGTCTGTTAGAAAGAGCGCGAAATTTTATAGTTAACTTTCCTTGGCTTTTATAATATGTCTTTTAAATTATAAATTTTTCTTTTATACCAAGAAAAAATTATCAAATAAAGTAAAGTTAATAAATAATTGTTTATTTGCTGGAAATTATTTATATTATTTATTTTAAACATAATGACGCTTTCAGTGATTACTGTAGTCAATACGGTCATTTTGAACTTTAACACACGATAGTATAATTTTGAGTATAAAAGCCTTAAAATAGGTCGATGGTCATAGAAAAACAGAATATCCTATCAATTAAGATTAGCCAAACATGATATTATCAAACATTTATTGGACTTATATTTATTTCTGCAATAAAAAATATAAAAAATTTGTTACCGAATTTCAGTACTGACCCCTTCTTGAAAAACTAATAGCAGACTAAACTTTTCTCCAGTTTTTGGCGGTCTTGTTTTATTTAGCGACCTCTTACAGAGAAAAAATCATTTAATTATACATAAACAAAAGAAAGGGAAAAAAAAACTTATTACAGTTATATTTTTCTGTATGGTTTGAATGAATTACAGAGTAATTTAACAAATAATGTAAAATAATAAATACACTTAATTAACAATATTTATTTGTGGTGTATATTTCTGTATACATTATTGTCTAAATATTTTAAAAATAAAATTACCAGAAGCTATGTTGTTATGATAAGATACTCATCTATCCCCCCTCTGTCCATCTAAAATCAATTACTGTTTATAATATGCTTTTATACTATATTAAATTGCTCTTATGGTTAATATTTTTAACTAAATTATTTATGCTCTTTTTAAAATGACATCAAATTACTAAATTTTTTAGTTATTTGCTTAAAATACGTTAAAGTAAGTAACTAGTATATTGTATTAATCACTTAATATTATTACTATTTTATTTTTCTATTTTCTAGAAAAAGATAGCATTGTTTTCCTGTGGAAATGATGCTAAATAAACCAAGTGTCAATAACACTAGGTTACAATATATATATTAAAATTATCCCAAAATTACATAAGACTAAACCCATATCAACAAATATATACCATTATATATACTATTATATAATATTAAGAGTGTGAGGAAGGTAATTGGGAATTGTGGGTAATAGTATTTATTTGTTGGTATATTTTTAATTCTTTACATTTCAAAACTCTGCTTGATAAACCAATGGTTGTGTTATAAACTATTTTCTTTGGCTAGTCTTATTTAATTTTGAACCTGATGTAATTTTAATTATTTTAGTGTCTAGTTTAGCTTAAGGTTCATATATATATATATATATATATATATATATATATACATATTGTAACAGGATGGGGGGATAGGAAATGAATTTGAACTGGGTGATGGAAACTCATCATCAACCCCAAGTAAATACAAAATGAAATATCAATAATTTACATAAGTATATATATATAAGTATAAAATATTTAAGGGGAATATGAAATTAGAGGTCTCTGAGATCATTGAGAGATCAGCCAGCAACTAAAGGCATAATTAACTATCAATCAGAATTATAAAGTAAAAGTAATTATAAGTAATACTCAAAATACCATTCATCATCATGAATGATCCACAATAAAATATAATAAAATCTGTACAATAAATCAACAGTCAATCTTGTGACTGGATTAGAAATGGGTTTTCTTTAGATCAAGCTAACTATTGAGCCTTTGCCCGCTAGGCAATTATTTACACATAACTTAGATGCACCATTTAAGTGCTCATCCATTAGAATGCATAAGAATCAAACAATAATTCTGGGACATAAAAACCTGATGATCATCATCAATGCTCTGGCCACTTAGTACCATTAATTTACTGGCCAACTATAAACTTAAACTTTTAAATTAGACATAAAATATAGTGCATGGGCTTTAAAGAGTATTCTCTTTTGTGCCAACCCGGATGATGACTGATCATTGCTGGATGCCCCAAAAGCACTAAGTACACATCCCCATTTGCTCCATTACTGTATGTGACCAAGATATGATGCAATACAATTTTTAACAACTGAAAACACAAGTTTATTAACAATAATAAAAAAATGGAAATTAAGATTTATAAAAATAAAATTACACACATATAAGCTTTCTGATTTTGATTACAAAACAAAATTTCAAATGATCACATTGCGATTTACATAATTACTACTCAAAATTCAAATTGTTATTATGGTTTACTTATATATGTGCACAGACATGCGATTTATAATATACAATTAATATTCAATAAATGAGTTGACATTTAATATAAAAAAATATTAAAATTTTACATATATAAGTGTGTGTGTATATATGCACACTGACTTTTATCTATATCAACTTGTTACAATAATATTATATTTTTTCATAATTAATTCAATATTGAAAGTATATAGAATCCTGTTGCTTAATTCTTTCATAAAGGTTAACATCTTGTTTTTTTTATTTTAATTCAAACAAAATTATGCTTGCATTTAAGTTATATATTCTTCTTTTAATGCCATTTTTTTAAAAGGAATTACCAAAACAATTTCTTTAAAAATATATATCAAATCATCTTTCTTTTAGACAGTTGACTCAAGCAAATTCTTTACGTATTTTGTTCTAAGTTATTAATTTATAATTTTATAAGTCATTTTAAGGAGTATTAAAATAAAATAGCTCACTGTATATACATGTGACATGTTTATCTATGATTCCCTGCATGTATGGATAAATAGCAACATAAGTATAATTACTTCTTTATTCAGCTAGTGTTCCTCTTGGGCAAGCTGTTTTTTTTGTCAATCCAGGCAAATGTCATCATCAGGCAAAAGTATATAATTCAGGTATGGTTGGCTATTTTCCTTCTGTAGTCAGTTCCACTTATACTTGAATTTTGTAAGCTTCAGGTCAGCAAGATGTTTTTCCAGAACACTTTTAATCTATTGAATGCATGACTCGTCTAAAAACGAGAAGATTTGACATCACTCTAAATCGGCTACTTTTTATCCCACGTATACATATGATACGTCATTAGAAAGAAAATCAAAAGTTCTGTAAGATGGTGCCCTCTTCAGTATTAATTTACAAGTAAAAAATCAATAAAAATGACCATATATGTCAAACAAAACCAAAGCACCACCTCCTCACCAACTTTTCTTGAATCTTATTGGCTGTCCCACTTCTGTCAGAAAGGGAAATGGCTGCCAAAAAGTAAAAAGTTACGTTCGTTTTGATTTTTATTACGAAAATGATAAACGAATGTTTACAACATTTTAAACAATATTTGAATTGAATTACAAATTATTATTGATAAAATAATACTAAAAATCAAATTATTTTAGAAAAATAGTTAAGATATTACCAAGAATTATTTATTTATTGCTACATATTGATCGTAACATTAAAGTGAAAAAAAAAAGATTGCTGACACAATCTTTTTTGGTTGGTTGAATAGCGGTTACTTTTATTTCACCGCAATTGAATATTTTTTAAATTATAAATCAAATTTTATTTTTGAAAAGATTTTCGTTTGCTTTCGTAATCTGACAATTCAATAATATACTTTTTACAAACAAAACTAACGTATTTATATTATTAAAAGTGATCTATTTTAACAATAGATTTTGTTAAAGTTGTGAGTTGGCCAATTACAAGTTTTGATTTTTAACTCATTCGGCCAATTATATAATCATCGTTCAAAGGGTTAAGGCTATGAATTACAAAGAATCTTGACTCTTTTTATCCATTTAAATTCAAACTCCACCAGCAAACTGTAGAGCAGCCACTTCCTTGCATTCTTACATCCTCATGGCAGTTCTCTTGATAATTATTCTAGCCATCTTTGCAGCTAGCTTTACTATGGCCATTTTCTACTACAGTTACCAACCCTTCACAAAATATTTTAGCCAACTTTATAGCTAGCTCTTCTGCTAACTCTTACAAAACTGCAAGCCAAAACTAACTGATATTTTTTATCAGACTTTTTATAAAATCATCTGAGGTGATAACAATGCCTTGATTGAAAACAGAATTTTCTTTTTATCTCTCTAATCCCTTGGAATCTATATACATGTTTTTACTTAGGGAATTTTTAATAGATAAAAACTTTGTTTAATTAATTAAAAAATTTCAAAAATAAGTATGTAATAGATGAAATACACAGGCTTATATATACCTGTGTCTATATATGTAATAGACAGAGTATGAGCACAGACTTTCACATGACCCACCACTCTTTTTTACATTTCAAAATTAGAATTATAAATAATATTTATCAGATCTTTTTAAAATATTTAATTTTACAATAAAATATTATTTCAAATCAGAGTTATTATTTATTTATCTTTCTATTTCAATGAATGTAGAAAATATCTACTATAATTTTTGTCTGTGTTTATTTCTAGTTTTCCTTTCAACTTTATATATATATATTTACACACACACATGCACTATATTAGTGTGTGATATGTAATCCAACTGGTTACAATATATAATATCATTCAGATACATCCATGTATAATTTATTGAAAATATAAACAAATATTTCAACCAGGTTACACTGGTATCAATTGGATAACAAATATTATAGATTCATTATAGAGGAACTTTAAACACTGATTTACAACAATAATAAATGTTATGTTAATAGAAAATAAAAATAATAATTATGAGAAATTATTTAGATTAATGAATTTTTAAAAAAAAATTCCAAATAGAAGATAATTAGCATGTATCACCACATTTGTTGCTACAATGTGGCCTTTTAAAGATCCCAATGACTTCTGTAATCTGACATTGTTGAATGTCACATCTGGATAGTATTTTTGTATTAGAAAAATAAATACTATGACTTGTATCTAAGGTATGAAGAGATAGTGCTGCTGATGATGACTATTTCTTAACTGTATTAATATGTTCATCTCTTCTAGCATTAATGTGACGATTACTCATACCTATATAAGAAACTTTACAAATGATACATGGAATTTTATAAACTCCACGTGCTTCAGGATTGATTGTAATGCTATTAATTTTATGATGTGGCATGTTATCTTTATATTGTAAGGTCTTAGGATATTTCAAATATTGTCTGTCATTCCTTTTATATAAGTAATACAAACTCTAATAGTTGTTTCTTCTTTTTGTTTTTTATTTTGATTGTTTAAAGTTTGAATTAAGGCTTGATGTATTGTTTTATTATTATTTTCATTAGCTGATAAAATATTGCTTATATGATTTATTTCATCTTTGAGATTTGATTTATCTGAAAGAAGGTTAATAGCTCTTGTGAATAGTGTTTTTGCAACTGAAAAGATTTGAGTTGGATGATGAAGTGATGAAATTTTAAATATTTGTCAGTGTGGATAGGTTTTCTGAAAATTGAAAAGGATAAAAGATTATTGCTTTTCTTGGTGACAAATACTTCAAGAAAAGAAGTTTCCCAACAGTTTTTGTTCCCATTATAAATTTAATATTAAGATGCATGTTCTTTATATGTATAAAAAGATCATGTAAATTGTCTTTAGCATGTTGACAGATGATAAATGTATCCAGCTATGCATCTGATCAAATAAATGTTTTTAAAGGTGATGACTCTTAAGCACAAATTTCTATTGTTCTTTAAATAAATCAGCTAATACTTCTGGGATTGATGAGCTCGTTAGAGTACCAAAAGTCTGTTTATAATATTGTTCATATAGGTAAAATAAGTATTTGAAAGGCAATGTTTAATTTAATAGTATGCTCTGGTAAATTGCATCGTATAGAAATGATATTTAAAGCTTTGTCAACTGGAATTTTTGCAAACAAAGAAATGACATCGATGCTGATTAAAATATCATTTGTATTAATTTTTGTATTTTTTATTAAAGAAACAGAGTTTTTAACATATGATTTAATAGATGAAATTGTATATATTTTTATATTTATATCAGATAAATATCTAACTAAAACGTGGGCAGGGATCCAATTGCTCTTATTATTGGACAAAAGGAGGTATCTGTTTTATGAATTTTTGGAAATCCATAAAATTTTGGACAAACACACGATTTTTCGCGAGGAATAATTTTATTTTTTATGGTGTTTTCAATTGGTGATTTGTTAATAATTGCTTTAGTTGTCTTTTCTAAACAGGTAGTGTGATTCTTTTTGATTTTTTTAATAAATGTTATCATTAAGTAAAACTAGGATTTTATTATTATAAACATAGTAATCCATAATAACTGTAGCATTGCCTTTATCTACTGGAATAATAATAATGGACATCTGATTTTAAGTTTGTTAAAATTTGTCTGACCTTGATATATTACTTTTTGGAAGTTCTGCTGTATATTATAAATTTCGATTCTTGCTGTGTCAGTTGTTGTAGGATCTATTTTGTCAAGAGTTAATTCAATATTACAGATAATTATTTCAAAAGGTATCCTGGAAAGTAAAATCTCTTCTATAAGAGAGTATTTTCTTTGATAAATTATGTTTTTTGATTTTGAGGCGAAGTTGTGTTTTAATCAGCTCTTGCAATTTTTTCTTTTGTGTTGCTGTTTTAAATTGTGAATCCTTAATTGATCTGTAATTTGCAATAAAATTTAAAATTCTATTACTAATATATAATCGTAAATCTAGCAAAATTTCCAAAAACTATTATATCAAGGAAAGAACGACAAAACTTTAACAAATCTAAAATCAGATAAGTCTATTATTATTCCAGCAGATAAAGGTAATGCTCCAGTTATTATGGATTTATGTATATAAAACCAGGCAAAACTCACTATACGTATGCCACACACAGTAAGCTAGAGTAATCAATGGATGCCAGAAGGCTTGTGCATAAAATCCCCATCTAGTGCCTACTCATCCAATATCCCCAGACTAGTTTGCTGATGGGCTTGAATTGGAAACATTAAAGTGTTTTCAGTTTAAGACTCATAGTTTTGTAGTTAAATGGAGATAAAAGGTGGTTGCTGGAGGGTTGCATTAGATCCTAAGATCTAGATGCAGTGCTCTCAGATCCAAGGCTCCTCACTGACGAAGGCCACAAGCCAGAAACTAGTCTGGGGATATTGGAAGAGTAGGCACTAAATGGGGATTTTATGCACAAGCCTTTTGGCATCCATTGATTACTCTAGCTTGCTGTGTGTGGCATATGTATAATGAGTTTTGCCTGTTTTAACAACAGTTATACACAAGCATAAGAGATGGTGGTCATGTGATGTTTATTGACTTAAAACCAATCCAGCCTAATAGGATCAAAGACACCAAAATCTATGGGAACTGAACTGGGTTCAGACCCATATAACTATATAAGTAATAATATTCATTAAGGCTGTAGCCTCTAACACATGCATATAAATTGCAATAGTAGGGACCTCTACAGGTCTTAAAACCACAAGCTTACTCATTGAAAGAAAAGAGGGGAACCCCTCTTTACTTCAACCTACTTTCTATTTAAATAGATGAAGCTGAAGCGATTCGATCTGAGAGTGTGAAGCTATTAGCATTTTATACACATGTGCTAGAGGCTACAGCCTTAATGGATATTATTTACCTAATCAATGTACATTTAAATAAATTTATAATATAACTATATAAGCTGATGGGCTTGAATTGAAAGCATTAAGGTGTTTTCAGTTTAAGACTCATAGTTTTGTAGTTAAATGGAGATAAAAGGTGGTTGCTGGAGGGTTGCATTAGATCCTAAGATTTAGATGCAGTGCTCTCAGATCCAAGGCTCCTCACTGACGAAGGCCACAAGCCAGAAACTAGTCTGGGGATATTGGATGAGTAGGCACTAGATGGGGATTTTATGCACAAGCCTTCTGGCATCCATTGATTACTCTAGTTTGCTGTGTGTGGCATATGTATAGTGAGTTTTGCCTGTTTTAACAACAGTTATACACAAGCATAAGAGATGGTGGTCATGTGATGTTTATTGACTTATGTTTATGTTGTATTCGTGTTGAGAAATAAACAGCGAGTTTACTAGAGACAATTTACTCCAGAAGTTTTCGATTTATTTTATTGAAAGTAAAAATAATTATAATGGTAAATAATTATAATTAAAAAAAGAAGTTGTGGGATTATTTTTATCAGAGATAAAAATAACTAATTGAAGTAAGAACAATAAAACGGATTTGGAAAACACGCTTAAGTTTTCGGAATGTAGCAGATAAGACTTAACAAAAGAATTCAGAGGGATATATAAACTGCTAGAGGAAAACATCGAGCACTTGTTACAGTCTTGTTAACAGAAGTTGGATCCGTAAAGCTATTAAGAGCTATTTGCGGCACAATAGTTAAGAGTTGTTGCAGCCGGATTTCATATATTTTAGCTATAATTCTTTGTACTCGTTTATGTTATCGATCGGATTGTAAGTGTTTTTCTACCCCTCTGAAAAAGCTTAGGGGTGAAGACATTACAGTTTATAATAATAAAATACTAGCTTTAGTTAATAACATTTATAAAAAATCAAAAGAGATCACACTATTTATTTAGAAAAAATAACGCAATTATTAACAAACCACCAATTGAAAACAACATAAAAAATTAAATTATTCCTCGCGAAAAATCGTGTGTTTGTCCAAAATTTTATGGACTTTCAAAAATTCACAAAACAAATACCCCCTTTCGTCCACTAGTAAGCGCAACTGGATCTCCCAATAACGTTTTAGCTAGATATTTATGTGATATAACAAAACGTACAATTCCATCTCTTAAATCGTCTATTTAAAACTCCATACATTTTATTTCTATTATAATCCTTCCTTCTCTCAGAAATGGACTATGGTCAACCTTTGTGTTCATAAGATCTACTTTTTATTTTTAAAATGTGTTGCGATCGATTTGTGGTCATAGGCGTAGTCTAAGTAGAGAGAGGTATGAAATAATACTATTTTATATATCTACCTGGTAAAAAATGACAATTATTTAAAGGGTCAAAAAAACTTGGGGGTGGGGTGAGTTAATTCAAAATAGCTACATTAAGTCAACATTAAAAATATTATTTTCAATAATGATACAACTTAGTGGACTTCACCTATCTAGAATTGAAAAAAGTTTAGAACAAAAACAAAAATAACAAAAAAACTTGAAAATCTTGACTTAATTTGTTTCACTCATTACCCGACAGCTCTTGCCAGATTGGTCTCGCGATCGACCAAAATTGGCTTTGCGATCGACTGATGGATCATGATCGACTTGTTGGACACCCTTGATATATACTATGCAAATTAAGTCTATTGATAATAGAGATGATATTTTCAATGTTTTGGAATCACTATATAAGTTTGAATCTGATAAAAAAGATAATATTGATAAATATATTATTGATTTGATAGATAAAGGTTACAACAAACATTGTTTCAATATATAAAGTAATTTTATGACAAATTGAAATGAAATTAGAAACAAAGTTACTGATAATAAACCTTAAATGATTTTTTCTTACATACATACATTTTGTTTCAACAGAATGAAGCAATTATGTGAAAAAAAGTATAATAATAAATTTTTATTTATGTTAAAATCAGTTAAACGATAATAATTAATAATAAATTCAACAAATGTCAGAAAACAATTATTCTCACGTTTACTAAATCAAGAGTGAATGTTAATGTAAGATTAAAATAGCACCTATAAATATAAAACAATAATAATAATAAAACTAAAGTAGATGCCATAGTATCATCACTTTTTTCAAGTCCCAAAATATTATTGGGTGACATTTTCATCAAACATAATAATAAGAAACATAAAATTAAGAAGGCATGATTTATTAATAATAGTGATTAACAGAAAACCTAACAGTATTTAATTTAATGCTTTTTGTAACAGCACATTTAAATATATAATTTCATATTTCCATTTGTTGTTGATTTGAATTAAGATTGCATTTTATTATTTTCAATATTTTCTCTGAGTATACAATATTAGTACTATCTATAATTTATTACATTTCAGTGATAAAGTTATTATATATAGTGATTTATATATGAATGAGTGAATCCTATATGTGGACTGTAATAGAATTTATCTTTTTATTACCTATCATACAGTAAAAGTATTAACAGAACTCAACTAATTAAAAGGACATTAAGAGGGATTTTGTAAATTAACTGGTTTAGTGCAGTGGTTGAGTGTTAGACACTGAAGCATAAGGTTCTTGGATTGATTTCAGTTCTGGTACTTCTAGCACTTAAACATCTTCTTAAAGCCATTAAATTACCTTTTTAGTCAGTAATTTACATATGTTTTAAGGTAAATTCTGAATAGAGAAAATTCTTATTAAAAAGAAGTTAAATTAAAATAGTGATACTTAAATGGATTTAATTGGAATTTGAAATAAAATTATGATTATCTAATGGGATCAAGATTATTATACCTAATAATCAGTCTATTATTTATATAGTACAGACTGTATATGTAATATTACAAAGAAAGAACAAATCTCTGATCATGCGCATTTACGAATTTACATGCACTTGTTCATGAACATTAGCTTGAAAAACATAATTATACACTTTTGCTTAGAGTGTATCTATATACAATTCAGTTAATAATTTATAACTCAGTCACACAATATATTGAAACCCTGATTTTAGTGTGATGAGCCAAGGTTGGTTTATATATAAATAAGCTTTAAGCATAAGCATACACTTATGCTTTTCAAAACATTGCTCGCAAAGCAAATGCATGCAAATTTATAAAAGTGCATGACTGGAGATTTGTTTCTTATTTATAATTAATAATTGTAGAGTAATAATTGTTTCATTAATATTAATTATTATTTATCTTGGAATAATTATGTGGGAAATAAGTATATAAAATCAATTATTTTCTTTAGTTAGTTGTTTGGTTATTAGTCATTATGATCTTGTATTTTAACATTTAATAAAGTTTTATTATGATAATTGGTGTCATGAATCTATTAAGTTATTTTTTGAAACAGGATATGGTAAATAAAGAGACCATGTATTTCTTCATTTTGGATTGGTTCAGAAATTACATTTACAGTACATTGATAACTACAGAACAGTGAATTAAACCTTCAGTAAATAGTGATGGTGAATTATTTTGATCTATGAAGGAGATGTAAGATTTTTGTTTATTATCATTAATTTTAGTTTTAGTTTATATACGTACACACAATTATACCAAGGTAATAACTGATTTTAAAAAATGGCTTCCTAAAGATTAAAATTGCATACACACAAGAATAATCTATAGTTTTTACAATCCAAGTAGTTCCAATCTATAATCATCTGCTAGCAACTGGTTTAATAAATCTATACATGTTTTAGAGTGAAAATAATTTTTATTACATACACACACCAGTTTCTCAATATAGATTATTACAATATAAATATAATAAATGATAAAATTTCAAATTCTAGCTGCATTGATGAAATGATGTCTAATATCAAAAAAATCCACATTGCAAATGATAACTGAATCCACTTTTACTTGTTGTCCATAATCTTATATTGATAATAGATTAGAAAATGATATTAGGGCAAATATGGGCAAATATCAAATCAATGGAAAAGTCCATATAGTCTTATTCAAATCTGTTTGAATTTAAATTGATATGGCAGTTAATTTCTATCACTTTAATAATAGTATAAACAAACAATCAAATATCAAATATGTAAAGATCAGATTTTACTGTGTTAATATGTAGTAATTAGAGTTAAAAACTTCCAATTTCTAGCTAAATAATGGCTTCATTTAAAAAAATAAATGTGAATTACTTTGTTGCTAGTTGGTGTTGCATTAAGATAAATAGTGTGTAGAAGTTTCTCTGCTCAATTATTATATAATATTAATATTGTTTAATTTGATATATATATATATATATATATATATATATATATATATATATATATATATATATATATATATATATATATATATATATATATATATATATAGTATAGAGAGAGAGAGAGAGCAAGAGAGAGAGAGAGAGTAGATAAACAGATCGGTGTAGTTCACAGTATTTAAAAAAAGTAAAGAAGTTTATTGGTCTTATTTAATTTTTATTCCACTTATTTATTATTAACATTTAGCATCAATTTATAAATCTGTTGTGATCAATTTCAGAGAAAAATATAAACAGGTGAATAAATAAATAGATTTTGAAAATAGTTAAGTGAATCATAAAAGCTTACTTGAAGAGAATCAATATTATTATTAACTATTACACATTTCAATTTCTGTTATTACAATCACCAAGGTAACATTTATTATAAAATTAAATGTTTTATGTTTCATATATGTTGTTCATAAATTTGTATACAAAAATATTATTAAAAAAACATATGTAAAAATCTTTATGTCCATTAAAATGTATTAGAATTATAATAGGAATTCTTTATTTTGATTTAAAATGGAAAAATAATATTGAACTTATAAGATAGGATTTCATTATCACTGTATCCAATTTTTTTTTAAATCTCCATTTCACTTATTAAGTGGAAGCAAAATTTTCTTGAACAAATTTCTCATCATCAAATCAAATTTGAGCAATATTCAACAGTTGTTGTTACAACAATAATGTCATCAAGAGTATCTTATAAATAGAAGAGAGACATTGTAATTTGAGCTCTTGTAATTTTATTGTTACCAGAACAGATACATTTAGATCTGTCTTTGAAAATCTATTAAATTTTATTGTTTAAGGGATTACTCTATCTGCCCATTCAACTGGGACAGATTGCTGATGAAATTCCAGGGGAAACAGCAAGAATGTGAAAGAAAGAAAAACTCATCAAAAATATTGTATTGCAGGTCAGCTATATAAAGATATTCCATGGTTAAAAATCCAGAATTGCATTTATCTATTTATGATAGCTATAAATCCCATTATATGTCTATGAATGTCATATTTCAGATCAAGGAATTTTACAAGATCGATTAACTCAACTTATGTGTGACATTAGGTGGTTTAAATTTCACTTTCTTAATCTGGAAAGAAAAAGTTAGCATTTATTATTCTTCACTTGATTATAACTGAATTGTGTTATAAAGAAATTTCTTTTGTACATTATTATTAATGGCAAAAAAAATAAGCCAATGATATGTAATTTTGCATCAAATAAGTATCTATCATTTTAAATATTTGGATATTATATATGTTTAAAAGAAAATATCGGAATTTAGACATGAAAGTAATTGGATTCATATCCATGTTAGTTACTACTCATGTTTATCTTCTCTACTTAAAGAAAAACTATCTCTATGGCTTAATATCAAAATAAAGCACCAGAAGTTATGATGGATCCATGGATAGTAAGTGAAAATGGATAGAGTTTCACTTAGATAGTATGATTTCTGTATTCATATATATATATATGCTAAAAGGAAAGGAGAGTTTTCATTTTATTTTAAAAACATAAGTAAATAATATATATATGGGTATGATAGCATTCATACAATGAAAAGATCAGGTTCATTTTATTCTTATTATTTAAACTCTTATCTGATGATATAAATTAATACAATCTGATGTTTTCAACTATTTAATTTGTTTGTATGTTCAAGATTTAACTTGGAGATTCGAATAAAAAAAGTGTTTAAATATAACAGATTTTTTAAATGTTTGTTTAATTATTTAGAGATTATATTAATGAATAAATAGAGATCAATTTTTATTTGATCACATTTTTTATATCATTATATATGCTATTTAAAATCTCAGAGGGGGTGTTTAAAATCTCTCCTTCCATTTTGTGTGTGTGTATATATATATATATATAGTATTGTTTTGCCACACATTTTTGGAGTTCCACACACATAGATATTATTATTTTTATTGATTTTAGTCTATTGCAAATGTAGATTGTTTATTTTTTATTATATTTTGGGTTATTACTATTATAATTTTTTATTATAAACTAATAAATTTAGAGTTGATTTAAAAATCCAGTGAATCTGCCTAATTATTTCTTTCGAATGCAAAAGATAATTTTGGTACTTAAAATTTGATCCAAGATTAGACCCATATTGGTAAGTGAAATAGAATTAGATATATGTATATTTTATAAATCATTATTAAATCCAATTAGGTATAAATTTTATATTTGTTACTGCATTTAAATATTTGTTTACTTATCTAAGTCAATATTACTAGTAGAAATAATTTCATCAGTTCAGAATTGATTATTTATTTGCATCTCTTGTCCAGTTACAAAAATCTTAATAGATTTTTATTTTATCATTAGTCAAAATAATCTGTTTTAATTATCGTCATCTTAAATTTCTTTGAAATGGAGATCTTAAATTTTATTAACTAGTAGAGAACTGAATATTATCTTTGGCTTGGATAACTGGCAATTATCATCATATAAAGTTTAATTGTTATAAAATCCATTTTTATAATCAATTGATTGGAGATTTAAGTACATGAATAATATCAGTGATCATAAGTCAGTAAATGTCCAATAGAAATCTATGGTATATTGTATACAATGTGATTGGATACTGTAAAGTGTGAAATTATCTAATGTTTTTATTGATAATAAATTCTTGTGGAGTGTTTCATTTTAGAATATAACTGAAGTAATAAATGCATGTCGATCTAATGTAAGGTATGACTGAAATGTTTATATTATATTTAATGTTTTATTAAAATAGATATAACACTGAGAAAAGGTTTATTTTATTTAAACATTATGAATATTATATGTTTAGAAAACGTTATCAAAATGTAATTACAATTATTTAGAAACTAATTGATTTAAACAGAATGTTATTAAATATTAAAGTAAATTTGCATTACTATAAATAATATTAGATTAGTAAAGTATGTAGGAATTTAGTTATTTATTGATTCGAATTTAGTTTTATTCAATTATCAATCAAATAAATGTCTTAAGCATGCATCATTGTTTAGGGAATGATATATGATTTTGCTGTTTATTGAAGCTTACTTTGGAATCATGAATAGATTTGTTGATGTCTGAGGCAATGAACTTGTTTGCTTTATTTAGTTTTAAATATAATCTGAATAAATTAGATTACAATAAAGATTGTTAGTATTTTATGATCATGTAGTGGACAACTTAATTAATTATATATGGGAAATATTATTATTGCCTAGTGTGATCAATAACAGAGTTAGATAATTTTACATAGGTTCTAATAGAGTTACTATTTGTTAATGCATGTTTTGCTCTATGATAAAGAATATAAATCTTAAGGGCACATTTCTTTATGTTAAATATTGACTGAATAAATGTACAGAGGTCGTGAGA
Organism: Epiperipatus broadwayi; assembly: GCA_028023455.1. Lineage (NCBI taxonomy): Eukaryota > Metazoa > Onychophora > Udeonychophora > Euonychophora > Peripatidae > Epiperipatus > Epiperipatus broadwayi. Next base: position 39,139 of record JAQFVV010006396.1, on the reverse strand, counting down.
TAAAAAAATCCACTATTATCGTGACAAAGTAGCTATTCAATGCTAACTGATGATGATCTTATACATGTGGCAATTATTACAAAGTATCATATCAATTTGGGGGCTTTTATAAAATGACATTCCACGTTTATTGCTAGATCTATATTATTATAAATGATGTCTCAATTCTGAGACATAGTAAAGTTTTTTGTATTATCATCCCATATCATAATCAATAGTCCATTACAAAATGGCAACCAATGATCGGGCTGTGTTTTATTCAGGTTAGATTGATCATTTTCCCAGCATCATCATTTTTTATCATGTTATAATATATATATATATATTGAAACAGATATGCTGTTTCTCATATAAATATTCAAAGACCCCCCCCATTCAAAAATGTCTAGCGTAATTCAGTCTAATTGGGAACGCAATAAATTTTGATTTGTTTAAAAAAATCATATTTTTAATTTTGTGATTGATGGATTTGAATAAAATGTTATGTCATCTTATTTTTTTTTATCTGTCTCAATAAAAAAAAAAGAAATTAATTATCCAATCATTAAAAAGAAAAAAAGAAAGATACTTGAGTTAAACTGAGGCAGTATTCAAATTAGGCACGTCGTCGGAAGAAAAGAATTTTTTTTTCTCTCTCGTCTTACACAGAGAGGCAGAACATATTAATTTTTTTTTTTAAAAAAAAGTGTATTACTTAATTCTTTTGACACATTAAAATGGAAAAAGAAAGCTTTACTAGAGGAATTATACTGACAATGGAGTAAATTAGCGGCTTCACTCTCTCCACGCTGTGCCATGACTTTCCATAAATGAAATAACCCGCCTTCTTTTTGAGTAAACTGGACTGTAAAACTGGAAGGTAATTGTTTTATAAAATATTAAAACATCTTTATCATACGTTATAAAGTGAAGTTATGAAATAATTACATAGAATTTGTTTTATAAAATATTAAAACATCTTTATCATATGTTATAAAATGAAGTTATGGAATAGTTATACGCAAATTTATTTATAAAAATATTTGAACGTATTTACTATATGGATTAGAAATGATCTAATTGCATATTACCTCTATCTGGGTAATGTAATTACTAAATGATAAATGCTCCACAAGCCAAACGGAGTTTATGTGTATGAATATACCTTTATATTTGACTAAATTAGAAATGCTTTGATTACTAAATGATAAATGCTCCACAAGCCAAACAGAGTTTATGTATATGAATATAGTTTTATATTCGACTAAATTATAAATGCTCCACAAGCCAAACAGAGTTTATGTGTATGAATATACCTTTATATTTGACTAAATTAGAAATGCTTTAATTACTAAATGATAAATGCTCCACAAGCCAAACAGAGTTTATGTGTATGAATATATCTTTATATTTGACTAAATTAGAAATGCTTTAATTACTAAATGATAAATGCTCCACAAGCCAAACAGAGTTTATGTATATGAATATAGTTTTATATTTGACTAAATTATAAATGCTCCACAAGCCAAACAGAGTTTATGTGTGTGAATATACTTTTATATTTGACTAAATTAGAAATACTTTAATTACTAAATGAATTATTGTATAAACCATAAATGTTTGACTGCTTCTAAGGTCCTTCTCTTAAATGAATTCAAAATGAATTATTGTATAAACCATAAATGTTTGACTGCTTCTAAGATCCTTCTCTTAAATGAATTCAAAATGAATTATTGTATAAACCATAAATGCTTGACTGCTCCCAAGCTTCTTCACATAAATGAATTCAAAATGAATTATTGTATAAACCATAAATGCTTGACTGCTCCCAAGCTTCTTCACATAAATGAATTCAAAATGAATTATTGTATAAACCATAAATGCTTGATTGCTTCTAAGGTTCTTCTCTTAAATGAATTCAAAATGAATTAGAATATTCCCAAGCTTCTTCTCATAAATGGATTCAAAATGAACTATTGTTGAATTAGAAAATTCCCAAGCTTCTTCTCATAAATGGATTCAAAATGAACTATTGTTGAATTAGAATGTTTCCAAGCTTCTTCTCATAAATAAATTCAAAATGAACTATTGTTGAATTAGAATGTTTCCAAGCTTCTTCTCATAAAGGAATTTAAAATGAACTATTGTTGAATTAGAATGTTTCCAAGCTTCTTCTCATAAAGGAATTCAAAAATGAACTATTGTTGAATTAGACTGTTTCCAAACTTCTTCTCATAAATGGACTTGTAAATGAACTATTGATAAAAAAAAAGAACTGCTTCTAGCTCTTTCATAAGTAAAGTGAAAATGAGTTATCATGTGGATAAAAATGAACTTTGTTAGAAATTGCTAATTAATTGTTATTTAATAAATTTTTTTTTGTTACTAAAAATTAAATTGGTTATCCAGTTGTCCAATTCTGTTCTGTTTCATTGCATCACTCATCAGATATAGCACTTGTTCATGAGAATCTCATGCCTTCTGAGCTACGTCTGACATAACTAGACCTACCCAAATCAGGTTGTAGTGAGACGGAACTCTAATGGCGCTTTTTGGGAAACCAAACATAGAAATATTTAGATGTTTCCAGTCTTTATGGTACTACATCCTCTGATGAGCAGGAAATATTGTTGTAGGAGGCATTAACATCTGCATTAGGAATGTCAATTGATAGTTCCTTCCTACAGCATGCTCATCAGAAAATTATTACAATTGACGTAATAAAAGGGTTGTATGCGGGTCCGGTTACAATATATATATATATAACATTAGCATCTGACTCATAAATGAGTACTGCTATTATAATCCCAGTTTAAAAAAACTATACAAATTTATATTTAAAACACAAATATGATAATGTATATCATATGTTTTTGTAATTGTTTATTAGATTTTACATAATGCTGTTTTTTTTTTAAATTTTTACTAAGTAAAACTTATTTTCTGAAATCTTTCAGCATGGTGCTTAATGGTAGATTTATTCTATCTTCAACTACATTTTGCCAATAAATGCAATTATTATTTCATCTCCTTAGAATGTTTTATATGCCTATGAAAAACATATCCATGTTCATTATTTATTCTTCATTTGGTTTTCACATACCCAAAGTTAATTTGAACGCACTTTTGCAATAATAAATTTAAAATCATTATATTTACAATTAAAGAATGCATCTTATAGTCATGTCATAACCATTTTAGGAACTTTCAATAAAAAATTTTACTGCCTTTATATTACACTGATAAAAAGTCAATGATTTACTTCTATTGAAACAATTTAGTTGAAGAAGTTCTATTACTATGACACTTCAACATCTGTGTTCATCTAAACTGCTAGTAAGACATTTAAACTAATCCACAATTTCAAATTTTAATATTAATTAGTAAACCCAAGTCTAAATTTATAGTTTGTTTTCAAAACACTAAAAACATCTGCACAGTCATTATTTAAAAGAATAAAGTATATTAAAAAAAAACAAAACATTGTAAAATAGTTGCAGTTAATAATAGAGTTGATTCTTGAAATGGCTAACTTCAAACATGGTCAAAATAAGATAGAGATATAACTAAAAGTAAACAAGCTTAAGTGAATAAAATATTGTACAAAATATTTACAACTAATAAAAAAAAAAAAAAGACAAAGTAACTTACAGCTTGAAAAATATTATAACTGGTGAAGATGTGTAAATGCTATGATTTAGCACTATTTCTTTAATCATTTTTTTATTTTTTATTATCAGTATAATTATGAATTTATTTAACGCACATTGATTACGTAAGTAATATTTACTAAGACAATAAACCTTAAGCATGTACGGTTGAAAATGCGAAGGTAGGGACCTAAGCTCTTTTCGTCCGATGCATAAGCTTGTGATTAAGACCTGTAGAGGTTCCTACCTTCGCATTTTCAACCGCACATGCTTTAGGTTTATTGCCTTAGTAAATATTATTATCAGTATAGTATAATCACTAATGTACTAGAAATATAGAACAAAAAAATGAAATTATTACTTTTGCTTTTAATAAATTTATATTAAAAATTATATTATACTTCGATGCCTACTCATGAAGATAATTTTTTTTTAAAAAAAAAAAAGCTGTCATTTGAATTTTGGTTTCAAATGTGTATATATATGAATGCTAATATTAACTTTATTTACATTCTCATTTTTAACAGTAACATAATTCATAACATATGCCTTTCTTTTGTGATATAAAATTTCTTTATAGCAGTTTTTCCATCTAAACGAAGTGTCTGGAATATCATTTTATTATCAACAAATCATTTGAATTCATCGTGACGATGTCATTATTTCTATTTACTTGCATTTATAGTTTATTATTTCTACCAACATATAAATTAATTTCTAAAAAAAAATATTTTAATTGACATGGGTGCATTAATACTATCAAATAGTAAATAAAACTTTTTTAAAAAACATTTAAGAATATTTGTTTAAGTAGTGATAAAATGAGAACAGCATTATTGTGAAAAACAATTTTTAATATCAGCAACCTTTTATTGATATATTTAATAATTCTAAGAATAGAAAATACCAACTTAATCTTCCAAATCAACATTATACAGTTTTCTTTCAGTAAGTATAACCACCTACTAGTTTAATAACACCCTTATCTAGAAGATGAGTTTGATTAACAATGGTTGTATCAATCTTGATAACACTTTAGTTACAAATGTTGTTTTATATTCAGCTTCTGAAGTGTTTGCAGCAAATAAAATTAATAAATTTCATGTAATTACATTTTAAAATATTAAAATATTTAATCTTTATTATCAATGTTAACTCATAATTTGTGATTATACCAATTAATGGTATTGCATTGTTAAATAAGCAAGTCATTTTTGATCATCATTTCTATAGCCCAAAATTCCTAAATTATGTCAAAATAATTAGCTGAATACAACTCTATATATTCTAAGCTATTCATTATTGATTGTACTTGTTCCAGTAATATTATATCCTATGACAAATAGATTAATTTGTACCTTTTCATAAAGTGCTGTCTTTAACTAAGAATTCATTAAGATTAAGTCTGATTTCCATGAGAAGACATAGATTTCAAATGCTAATGCATGCTATATATATATAATTGGATTAAAATTATACAGGTTAAAAGATTCAAGAAATCCCTGGGGCAATTGATAACTTTTATCTAATAAAAATTTACTTACATTTATAAGTGGACCTTTCTGATTGGAGATAAGCTTTTGCTCTCAGAATGTAGAGATTTCATTGGTAAAAAATACTTTAGAGAACAATAGCCATATAGAGAGGAAAAACCCCTTCCCAGAAATCGCGAGTCACACTTAAGTTCCACGGTCAGGAAGAAGGAATAATTTACTCGTCGGAGAAAATAATCTGGAAGGCATATAAGAGCCAACAGAGAAGGCAACAACTTCGGGAGATTTGATATCATAGCGCAGTGCAGCACTAAGATACATAGGGAGCCTCGATTAAGGCCGGATAATCCCCGCAGTGTTCATACTCCTGATCCGACCCATAGTGTAACTTCTGGACCACCCTCCACAGCGAACTTCAAGACATATCATTGGCGCAGTCAACAAACCAGTAGGATATTCAGAAATATATAAACATCGGGAAACTAGTAATCCGAAATTCACAAATTCATAAGTGACTCCATTCAAATTAAACATGGCGCAGGTAAACGTTGGAAAATTTGATGTGCATAGACAATCAGAATGGCCTCTATATGCAAACCACATAGATAAATACCTTTTAATAAATAATATTGTAAAGGATGAGAGAAAAATTGCCACTCTACTGTATTTTGCGGGTCCAGATGTAATTAAAACAGCAAATCATTTATGTAACCTGAAAAAACCAGAAGAACTGAAATATTCAGAACTACAGGACATACTTCAAAAATATTTTGATCCCAAACCAACCAAACATGTAGCACGCCTCCATTTCCAGAATTGTAGGCAAAATAGAGGTGAAAACATTCGCAAATTCGATATTGCACTACAGGAGTTAGCAAAAGATTGTGTTTTTGGGAATTATTTGGAAGAAGCACTATTGCAGCAATTCTTATGGGGCATGTCTGAGGGGAGACTCCGAGAGCAGCTATTAACAATCGATGACCTTACATACAAAACAGTGATCAAAACAGGCCTCACACATGAAGCGGCTATGGAGCAATCAAAACAATTCCAGAGCGCAACGGCAGCAGAATGGCGTCAAATAAACCTCGTGGAACTAAACAGAAATGACGGAATGAAGTGTTTCAGGTGCGGAAAATCCGGACATTTAGCTAAAACCTGTAAACAAATAAACTTCACGGAAAGAAATGAAAATGACGAAATGAAGTGTTACAGATGCGGAAAATCGGACATTTAGCAAAAATGTGTAAATGGAAAAAGAGTAAATGTAGAAATTGCGGGATTAGGACAAGTCTCTATAAACTACATAGATACATGGGAATAAAATGTGTTGAATAGCGAGTTAGTAGCAAAATGGACTAAATTAGACGATGGGTATAGACTATTATGGAATTGGATATGTAATGGCTGGCCAATTAAACGACCCAACAATCTCCTAGTGGAATTCTGGAAAGCATGAGACCAACTGTCAATAAATAAAGAATGCATACTGATAGGCGATCGAGTAATCATACCAGTTCAAGGTCGCCCAGCAGTCCTAAGTTTGATCCATGATGGACATCCTGGAATTGTAAGAGCCAAAGCTTTGGCACGTTCCTATGTATGGTGGCCAGGTATAGATAAAGACATTGAAAACACTGTAAAGGCATGTACAAACTGCCAGTCAACTGCAAATCAGAAACCGCGAACATATACATCATGGCCAACTGCAACTAAACCATGGGAGCGGGTCCACATGGACCATGCAGGGCCTTTCAGAGGAAACCTATTCTTGGTTATAATAGATGCATATTCTAACTGGGTAGAATATAGACTAGTTAGGAATACAGGGTCTAATGAAACAATATCAACTCTTAAAGAAATTTTTGCTTTCCATGGAATACCAGAAAGCCTGGTAACAGATAATGGTTCTGGTTTTACCTCAGACCAATTTAAAGATTTTACAAGGGAATGGGGTATCAAACACATTTACACTCCACCCTACCACCCAGAGTCAAATGGACTGGCTGAAAAAGCCGTACACCAGTTAAAGCAAGCCCTTAACAAATCAGAATCTCAACAAACCCATGAAGTTCTTCAGTTAGCAATGCTTTACCAACATTCCACACCCATAGCATCGACTGGGATTTCACCAGCTGAAAGGTTACTAGGCCGGAAACTAAGAACCAAACTATCACTACTACACCCACAACATGAATCCATTGAAACTACGACAGAGGAATGCAATGAATTTATGGTGGGTCAAAGCATTTGGGTTAGAGATTCCCTAAAAAAAAGTGGACACCAGGTGTGATCTTGAAAATACTTTCAAACAAAATTGTACTCATAGAATCAGAAATGGGCACACAATTCTGTCGCCACACAAACCAAATTAAGAAGCGAGTAACAAACAAGTCACCCCCCTACACAGGACTAAATCATGAAATTATAGAAGAAAAGGAAGCTGACCAAATGGCTGAAGAAGTAACCACACATGAGAGTAATCTTAAACCAGGGAAAGATAAACCTCAAAGAGTGCGGAAGCCTCCTGTCTACCTTAAAGATTACTTGTGTTAAAAAAAAAAAAGAGAAAAGGGGGGGGGGAACCGTGGTTCTCTAAAGTAAAGGGGAGGAGTGCTATATATATATAATTGGATTAAAATTATACGGGTTAAAAGATTCAAGAAATCCCTGGGGCAATTGATAACTTTTATCTAATAAGAATTTACTTACATTTATAAGTGGACCTTTCTGATTGGAGATAAGCTTTTGCTCTCAGAATGTAGAGATTTCATTGGTAAAAAATACTTTAGAGAACAATAGCCATATAGAGAGAAAAAAACCCTTTCCAGAAATCGCGAGTCACACTTAAGTTCCACAGTCAGGAAGAAGGAATAATTTACTCGTCGGAGAAAATAATCTGGAAGGCATATAAGAGCCAACGGAGAAGGCAACAACTTCGGGAGATTTGATATCATAGCGCAGTGCAGCACTAAGATACATAGGGAGCCTTGATTAAGGCCGGATAATCCCCGCAGTGTTCATACTCCTGATCCGACCCATAGTGTAACTTCTGGACCACCCTCCACGACGAACTTCAAGACATATCAATGCATACTACTTTAGTAGTTTGTAGGAAGATTGTTATTCATCCATCTATCCAATGCCAGATGCATTCTCTGATGAGTGATCATCTTTTCAACTAGAAACACAAAATTACTTTAAATTAACATTAAGAATATATCAAAATAAAAAATAACACTATTGGGCTTCAAGAGACTCATCATTCTTTTAATAATGCATATCTTTTTAAAATTGGAATATATTTTATACTTTATATGATTACTGTGATTTCAAATAATCTTGTAAATCAAATAACATCTACTAAAGATAGTTCAAAAGATTGCAAATTACTATTCAGATAGATAATTTTTAAACATGTAATATTTACAGATCCCCAATATAAATTGATCTCACTTTCTACTTTTAGATGTTACTACATTTGCTGTATTTATGAAATATTTCAATTATCATAATAATCTTGAGAGATATATAGATGAGAATCTGCAAATTATAAACTTTTAGAATGAATGGATTTAAACAACATTTAACATATTTTATGATGCCAAGCAAAATTTCATTTAAGAAAATGGAAAACAATTCCAGAGTTATGATTTATTTTAACAAAAAATGATTTATCATTACTTACAGAATTATTGATATTAGTTTATTTATCCTAGAACCAACATAATTTAAGTTTAATTATTATAAGACTCTACATTCTTATAGTTGAAAGTTATTTTATTCCAAATGGAAATTAAGAAAAACTAACTGAAGTTCATACATTGGATATCTTGACTAGAATACCAAGAGATTTTTGCTATGATAGATTTAATTAACTTTTAGGAATAACATCTAGAGAGTCTATCATTCATAAATTAATTTTTAGTAACGTCTAGAGAGTCTATCATTCATAGATATTAAAAGCAATTAATTTTAGAACAAAATTAGTAGTTTTGTTGATCAAAAATTCAAAAATTTCTGACAAACTTGTAAAATCATTTGATGGTGGTTAAAAAAAGTGGAGATCATGAAAGAAACAAAACTGTATAACATTTAGTAATAAAGTCTGGGTATTTTTATGACAGCTTGGTGGATGTAGAAATACTTCTAGAAAAACCTATTGTTATTGCTAATAGATTGCCAATATTATATATCAGATTTTAAATATATGATTGATAGAATGAGAAAAAGCATCATTAAATCATAATGCAAACTTCTTTTTCACAATGTGCCTCTAATATTAATCAGATAAAATCAATAAATCTTAGCTTGAATTTGCCTTTAACTGTCTTAAACCAGGAAAGACTACAGGGGCAGATAGTATATTTTCAAATTTTTTTTTAACAATAAGTCCTAATGCTGATGGCACTTGGAAAAAACACCCAGTAACTCTATTTATATTGAAAAGGATTTAAAAAATCTGTCATGTAAGCAAAGTTATATCAATCTTAAAAATAAATAAATCCAGTAATGATCAAAAATCTTTTTTTTTTTTTAAAAAAAAACACATTTTACCAAATAGCTTGCTTTCTCTAAAGCAGGATGGTTTTAGGCCATAAAAATTCTGCTATAAAAAGTTTTATCTTCAAAACCTCATACAAAAAAAACCTCCAAAATAAATTAAAACCAAATGCTATTTTATTTTAAAATTCTGTTTGAATGAATAGCGTCCTAAAAGTTTCTAAAAAAATTTAAATGTAGAAAAACTACTAATTTACTTGATAAAATGTTCTCCAATAGAAAAATTCTATAATATTAAATGTTCAATCATAAATAGACAGAAATTTTTACAGAATAATCTATCATAGAGTTCAGTTTTCTCATCTATCTTATTCAACATAGCTATCAGTGGTTTTCCAGTTACAGAATTCAAGAAATTAATCTATTCTGACAATATTACTTTAACTTCTCAAAAGACATTCTTTCATCAGTTACAAAAGTCTTCCAAAAAGGATATGAAAAGATTGAAAATCTTTTTCAAAATCTGAGGTCTCATTCCTAATCTAGCAATGACAATATTTTATATTTTTCATTTAAAAAAACTGTGAAACATCTTGTAATCTGAATATAACTTTAGTCAATAATTGTTTAAAACACAATTCTACCCACAATATTTAGAAATAATTTGGTTCATAGCTTAACTTATTTTCCTTATTTATAAATGTAAATATATCAAATTTATTAAGTGTAAACAGATAATATTGTAATAACGTGAAACCTAAAACCTTCAACAGATACGCCTTACACATGCTTACGTGACAGCCAATAACATGAAATAATGACATCACATGGACCTCTCAATTCTCAAACACAAGTCAGAATTATAAGAAAAAGATGGGACCCATCTTAATCTATGCCTCAATTTATATATAAATAAGCCAGACTCAAGCATTTTAAACTAAGAGTGTGAACTAAGAGTAAATCGAAAGATTTCACGTTGTTTATTTATATATAATATTTAGTGAATTAAATGTGAAGATATTTAAGCTTCACACTCTTAGTTCAAAATGCTTGAGTCTAGCTTATTTATATATAAATTGAGCATAGATTAAGATGGGTCTTATCTTTTTCTTATAGTTCTGACTTGTGTTTGAGAATTGAGAGATCCATGTGATGTCATTATTTCATCTTATTGGCTGTTACATAAGCATGTGTAAGGCATATCTGTTGAAGGTTTTTCCTCATTTATCTAAGTTTAAGTCAAAATTAATTTATAGGATTTTTTTTAATTGAATGGCCCTATTTCTTGGGAATTCATAAGAAGTTTGAGTGCCATAAATGACAGAACTGAAATTGATTTGAAGATTTTACACTCCAAATCTGAACAACTGCATTAAATAATGCAAGGATTCATATGAATAATCTCATTAGAAATCTGGATGGCATTATTTGGGAAATACTTTATGAACAACTTTTTTATTACTAACATATTCTGTTAGCAAATACTGCATTCCTTTTGGAAAAGACATTTACACTAAACTTCTTGCTAATTAATTAAATATTATTCCTTTGTGGTGGTTTTTTGTTCATTTATACATTCATCTATCAGATATCAAGAAAAAAATTGCTTCACCCAATATGTATAAAAACTGTAAAGCACATCAGACTTGTCAATAACTCAGATATGGTTTCATCATCTAAGTCTTGATTCCAATTAAGATCTTTTTGAATGATTAATAAGTAGTTTGTAATCAAAGAATTATGGTGCAAAAAAATGAAATTCTTATAAGATTCCAAGCAAATTTATTTTTCCAGATCCAACAATAAGCACTGCATTTTGATCTTTCTAAATGCAACTGGAATCTCATCAGTAAATTCCTGACAACCTATGGTCATTTAGTTTATCTGCTTCATAAATGAAATTTAACAGCCACTGATTTATAAAAATGTGGAAACCCATACCATGAACTACATGGGGTTAATGACTGTTTAGTCTATGATTACAATGACATAATTGAAGCCTGGTTGAAATCTTTATAGCTTTCTTTAAGTTGTTTTAAAAAAAAACTCCATATGCTAAATAAATAAATTACAACTATGAATTCCTAATCAATTAAACCAGTCTCAATGCTATATGGTTAACATCAGAATTGTTCTGCATGCAATCAAAGATGAATGATGATGAAAATACACAATTATTACATTTAATAAACAGAGACACTTGATGGCATGACACAGATGTTTGTTCGTCTGAAAACAATATATCGTATTTTCTAGAGATCAGAAAGTGCTCTTGGTTAGACATTATTTATTTGTTATTTGCAGTAAATCCTTAAATATGAATATCATTCCACTATCTTCCATTTGTCGATATTATCGTAGTTTGAACTCAGTTTGAAACATGATCCCACACATGAAGATGTATGTATATACTAGCATACACAATTTTTAAAAAAAATAAATAAATCAACGTATCCGTTTGTGTTAAAACTTAGGCAATGATAAAAGTATTATCATAGTTGTCAGTATTTTTTTAATTAAAAAACCTGTTCTTTTTTAAAAAAAGTGTAACGTCTGCAATCATATTATTTCTATTTTCTAGAATTCCCTATGTAAAAGTATTTTTTCAACAGAATCCACCAAGACGCTATCATACGCGTACACATATATGCACTCAGAATATATACACTTACCATTAAAGAAGAAGCCGACAGATTAAAGTAATGTAAATCTTTCATTGCCTTATACATATTTAAATGCTTGATAGGCTCTAGAAACATCAAATTGGTGTGAATTAGTTTACGTTTGCCCCATTGAGAGTTTAAAAAGCATAATTCATAATCTCCTGCAAATAAAATACATTTATTGAGAATATATGAACATGAACAATGCCCACAGGCAATAAAATTATATATATATATCATTTAAATTCAGATTTATCGATCTAATATTAGTTATCTAGGCAATTAGGTACTAGAGCAAAGCCTCTATTACTGATTATATCATTATTATAAAATATAGTACAAATTATATTAACAATATAATTTTTAAAACTTACTGTAAAAGAATAAAGGCCTACTTTATTAGAGTGCATAACAGATGAATAATTATTAATATAATATATTGGGCAAAATAGATCAAATTCAAGTTATTTTATAGAAATCATATGATCATCATTCCTTATGCTTAGACAAACTGTTGAAACTGTATGGAGCATATTGTCTCTATTTCGTAAAAATATAAGTCCGAAAAACATAAAAGTGAAGAGAATGAGTGGGAAGACTATTTTGTGAACAGTGTTCAGTATTAAAATGTGGATATCATCTATTTTCTCATTTGACTTAATAATTGATGTCCAAAAGATATTTTAATCAAAGTTTCTATGTTCATATATAATTAAGAACCAAAAAACAGTCTTTAAATAATCGTTAAAAGGTAAAAGTCTCCATGATTTTTATACAAAAAAATAGAAAAGACAATAATAAAACTTTATTATTGTTTTTCTCTTTTTTCCATTTTAACTAAAAATAGCTAGATATTGCATTACCAATCAACAATAAGATAAATATTTGGACTGGATAAAAATCAACTGACTACCTGAAAAAAAAAATCCATTAATCATGAAAAAAATGAGTTTCATTAATATTTGAACCCCAGGTCATTTGCATAGTAGAACACAAGAACCTTTTATCTTATAAATAATTAAGACCTGGTGGTATAGTGGCTAGATCATTTTCTTGGCATGTCAAAACAAGATTTCCATTAACACTGACTAAAATATGAATGAAACATCAAATTTTTTTTATTTAGCACAAGATTTTCAAGCAATCTGAAATTTTTATAGGGAGTTAGACTGAAGACAATTGAATTAAAAATCTAACCATTGGTCACTGAATGGTGAATATCTAATTGCTATTACTTATAGAGTAAAACAAAAACAAGAAATTCTTACCAATCAAAAGTTGACTAACTTAGTAATAAATATATATAGTATAGCTAATTTTAAAAAGTGTGATTATTGGTTATATATTTAATCTTGCATAAGTAATATTTTCCAAGAAGTATGAAAAATGAGAATAGAAATTAACTTTGCCTTTCATAGCATGTGCTTAGCATTGTGAAGTTAGTATGAATATAGTATTTATTTAATAAAAACATTTAACTATGATTAAATATTCATACTATACAATAAATAGATCAAAAATCTATCCATCTTATTCTAATGTTTCTATCATATTTTCAAGTCTTTAGTACATCTGACAAAGGTATGTTCTAACTAAAATCTATATGTGTAATGTTTGAGAGGTTTTAAGCTGAGTAGCTGCAAGATAACACCAAGATTCACTCTGATTGTTACTCATAATCTCTAGGCATGTAATAATTGAATATATTGGTTTTTAATTATATATATATATATATATATATATATGTTCACATTCACAAATAAAAACTTACATTCTAATATAAGTGAAAATAACTACCCGACCATATAGCATAATTTTTCATAAGATCAGCCAGGTAAAGTTTTACAAATGAGAACACTCAAATCATTATTTTTAATTAACAAAAGGAAATCCTTTTTCTAGCTGCTAGATGTTATATATAATTATAATATCAATGTTAACAATTTATGAGAATAGTATTTAAATATTGACAATAGTAATGTAACTTCAGCATTATTATTTTTTTTTAAAGTGTCATAGCATCAGCCGGGATGCGGACCCGCAACCCGGGCAACTGCCTGCAAGTGTAAGGCAGTTGCGCTGACCTTTCGACCACCAATGCAGACAACTTCAGCATTATTTTATTTCCAAGGCAGAGCACTATGCACTTTTTTTAAATAGTCTCGTGAAAGACCAAATGACTAATCAAAAAAACAAAAAACAAATAGTAACTTATTGTTTGATATAAATCAAATTAACAAAGATTATATAATAAAATCTTTTATTAATACTGCAAATTTTGATACTTAAACGAATGTGTCTAGTAGTTCTTTTTAATTTTATTAGGCTATAAGTTATTATTTGTTTACGTTTGATTAGTAATTTGGTTTTTCCCAAGATTATTAAAAATGAGTATTTAGAAGGTTTATCTTGGAAAATAAATTAATATCAAAATTACATTACTTTTGAAATACAATTAATTTTATTCTCATAAGTTGATAATATCTAAATTTATTGTAATATCTAACATCTATTGGTGAGCATCAAAAAATCATTTCTTGGCTAAAAATATTCAGATCATATCATGCTTTTTTCATGGAAAATTTCTTCATATAATCTGATAGTTATTTTCAAAATGCATTTATATTGTAACGGCATAAAATTAGAATTTATTATGAATATCCATGGCAGTAAATATATTTATATAGCCATGTTGATATATTTAAATAGGCAAAACTCTTCATACAGTAGTGCCACTCAATGCAAGCCAGAGTAATGAGCAAGCATAAGAAATGATCATGTCGTGTTGATATATTATTGGTCAAAATTATGTGTTCATTCAACAAAACCTAGAATCCAAGCAAACTATAGCAATCTAGCATGTGTGAGATACACAGGTCTGAAAGAGTACTAAGTGCTAACTTATTTGCTTGTGCTCCAGGGTCTCTGATTATATGGTCAACACTTTTGAGGATACTAGCAAGCTTTCATTCACTCCAGACCTGGCAATGAGAACAGGGTGAGCAAAGATACTTGGGAATCAATAATATTCAAATAATTAGCTAATAATTATTACCAATTATAATACTTAAAGAGCAGTGCAAACTATTACTTAATATATTAATAATCAGATTCATAATGTTGTTCAAGGCAACATTAAACAAAAGAAGTTTAATTAATAATACTAATAAAATCTTTCATTCAATTTGAAATAACTTAACTTAATCAAACAGTCATACTAGAAATTGAGGCAATGAATGATAAATGCAAGAATACAGAAAATGATATAATATAGATTTTATTAAATAATTAAATATGATAATAAATAAAATAGCTGTATAAAATGTCTGTACAATGGGAGTTATAAATTTGATTATGGTTTAATTTGCAATCACACACTTTATGGATGAAGTCAATAAATCATTGAATTTACATAAATACATATAATATTTGTGTTATTACATAAAGTTAGTTAGTGCAATTACTACATATATAAAACGAGTAGTTTGTGTGTTTGGTCATATATATGGTGGTGCGGTTAATATGCTAAGTACCAAATAAATTAATTAAGTAATCAATAATACATTGTAGCTCAATCCCCATTTAATATATTATAAATTCACACTAATGAGTTTTATTAGTCATTACGTATATACAAATAAGAATTCATGATGTGTGATTTGAAAAGTGTGCAATATTTGAGGGATCACTCAGATGTGTGGGAGTTAAATCATTTGGTTTAAAAGAAGCTGTAATTCATAACCTGACTTAGAAAATTAAATTGAACAGATGGCAAATAATGTGATTATGACTGACAGAGAGCATTTCAGGTGGATAGACAACTCAATAATAATAATAATAAAGATGGTATCATGTTATCGCTCACAATCACATACAGAAAGGTGGTCACTTAAGATGCTCCTGCATGGCTCCGTCATGTTTGTATGAAAGGAGTATGTCTACCCATCACAAGGAAAAATCGAATGATGACATAAACTGTAATAATCTAACTTAGCAAAGATTAAAGGTCAAGTATTTTACCAAGCAACCTAAAATAAGAATGAAATAATAATTTTTAACAATTTCTTGAATAGATTATTGCTATAAGTACATACAGCAAGGAAATGAAAGATTTCATATACTAGAAAATTAAAGCAACACTGACTATAAAAGAAAATGCAATTATAACCCTTTCTTCTTAAAAATTATAAGTTATTTATGAAAAATCATTTTGCTCAAACAGCAGGTTTTGAACACTATACAAAATGGAGATTTTAGTTCGAATGTATTAATTGTATAAATATAATTATAGCACAAGATTTAAAGAGGCAAAAAGGATTTTTACTATAAATAAAGAGAACAAATTTATTCAAGTAGTCAGATATATTTTTAGAAAAATATTATAAATTTTCAAAAGAAAATTAGAGAGAAGTTAATGTAAAATGTTTAATCAAGGTTGAATTTGGAAGAAAAAGTATGTGAAAAGTCTTTATTTTTTTATACTTCAAACTGAAATTAATTTAAAACTTATACTTGTCGAACTAATATAATGGTGTCTGGCTAAAGAAATTGATTGTCATCCATGGAATTATTAATCTGCTAACCATGGAAGTCTAAATATCCATATTGTCTACATTTGAATCACCTAACAGACTATCTGTGTACAACATGGAATATCTACACAAGGTCCAGAGGAAAATGACAGGTGACCAATGTGGAGTTGTTCAGAACATGCCATTCGGAAGCTGCAATGAGCAATCCATATCTGCATGGAGCAAATCACCTAAAATATGAACTATGACCTATGAAGAACTGCCAATTCACCAAGTATAATTAAATTGATTGATTCATGAAAGTATGTTTGTTACATGTTATGATTTTTTGTTTTTAAATATCTATGTACACATTAGTATTATTTTTTTGTTTTGTTTATTATTTTATTATTATTATTCAGAATGTGAAATCCACTAATTCGATATTTTAGAACAGTTCATTTTGGGAAAGCTTGAGAAAAACAGGAGGGAAGGTTAATTTTAGTTGGGATTATTATTATTATTTTTTAAATAATAAAATTTAGGTTCAATCTCCTTCCTTAGTACTTGATTGTTACTACAATCAACATTATCTGGGATTCAAGGTAAGAATTTCATTTTCAGAACATTAATTTTCATACATATTTGACAGAACAGAATTTTATTATTTGTTGTTTGTTTATCTAACACTTGTTATGTAAATTTTATTCAGTGTAAATGATTAATTTTCTGAATGAATCTAGTTTCCTATCATGTTAAGAGTTACGTTTAACTTGTCAAAGAAAGGAGGTTCTTCAGATAAATCAATCTTCAACCATTGGAACTAAACTATGATATGAATCAATGTATATGTCAAATGTAAATATAACTTAGCTAGTTAGATCCGAGTTCACTAAAACAGTCATGTTAAGATTTTTGGTTTTCTTACCATTGCTTTAGTATGAACTTCTATCATTGGGATAATGGGTAAGTAATCATAGATTATTAAGTTGTGGAAATGATAGACATTCATCACTGGCATTTAAACTACATGCATTTATTTTTTTTATCCACATTTGTAAATATTGTCTAAACATTGGACTTTTTCCAATTTTTTAAATTAATGTTTTCATATTTTTTATTTTATGTTATAAAATAAATGTTACAAAACTTGTTGAATAATATACTCTCTTCAGTTTATTAATTCATTTCTTGCATTCATCAACAAAGCCAATGCCTTATATATTATACACACACATCACATTATTTTACACATATATTAGTAAATGAATTATTAGAGATTTTAGGTAAATGTAGTTCATTAGTAATAATTTTGATAAAGTAGTCTAATTATTAGTTTGCATAGGTACATCCCTATTAATAGAGGTAAAAGTGAATGCTCTCTGAGTTCGAATACTGCAGCATAATGAATCAAAATGGGGATGAGATGTGGATGAATTGACCCAAATTACATCTAAATTTAATAAATAAGTATTGAACTGGTCTATTGAAAAAGGTTCAATCATAGGTTATGGAGATTTTATCATGCTGCCTCCAGAATCCTACCTGAAGACCCTAGGTCTGACCATAGACAGACACAACCTTCTCTTCCAACATCATTGGCTAGACCATTACATCATATATATATATATATCAATTCAGAGATGTGAACTTATTTGAATTATCATTTAATAATAAAAAAAATTATTAATTTTTACATATATGTGTCTACTTGATATGCATTGATATCAGCATGCAGATGTGCAGGGAACAGTATCATATTTTAATGATGCAAATACATCATAATGAGTTTACATAAGAGATACATATATCAGTACACATATATGCAGTATAATAATTTATGAACATATATAAATTGTCATAAATCTATAAATGAAATTCAGTTTTTTACAATACATATGTGCGTACACATGGCAATGTATATGCACAGTGGTGTTTATATCATGATAATGTATTTTATCAAAATAAAGTTATTAAAAATATATTTTCAGATATCAATTTCATAAATTTTCATTATTTTTAATAATAACGATTTTTTTTAAAAAAAAAATATTATGCCTTTTTTTAGGTTACTCTTAATTAATTAATTATAAATATCTTTAAAAATACTCCTGCAAGTTTTTTTCTAATCTAAAAGGATTTTGGAGTATATTTTTAAAAAAAAAATCTATGAATCAATCATTTGATTTTTTTTAAAATTCAAACAAAAATTTGTTAATTGTACTTTTATAGATTTTAAATGTCATTTCCAAGAAATTATTTAAAATAACTCACCAGCTGTACTTTATATAACTAAGACACCATATCATTTATCTGTGATTCTTTATATATAGATAAAGCAGCATATGTATAACTAATTTTTCAGCAAGTTGATAGACTTTCTGGCTAATGGTCATCATTGGAATATAATCAGGCAACTGTTGGCCTAAAGTGATCTCTCTTTAGTCTAAGAATGAATAGATTTTAGGTAAGTGGCTGTCTTCATCCACATTAGGACTATGGAATACTGGAATCTGATTTTTTTTTCCCCATGAATCTAAATTTCACCATTGTAAACTATTAGCCACAACTGGAACGACTGTTCCTTGCCTTCAGTTATCTTTTCATGGTAGTTCTGTGTAACTAAAAAAAAAGTTGACTACCCCCTAATCTTTTTACCAGCCCTTTTTATTAATTGGGATGAGGTGGAAAAAATATGTTCTAAAAATTGTTTTTTCTATCTTGATCAATTTCTATCTTTTCAATTCACATTAGAGAGCTGAGTTTGAAGACATATAAGTGTCTGAAGATTTGGATCTTTTTTTTAATATTTAAGAATTAGATAAATGCTTGACTTGAGTTAATATTTTGAATCTTATGTTCTAGCTCCTCACTGATGAGAGCCATAGCTCAAAACTGGTCTGGTGATGGGGACCATCATAGTTAAAGGCTTCATGCATTTTCTCTTGTAGCATTTATCATAAAAAATAATTAAGGTTGTTTAGAGCTAGTAGCAGGCTCTTTATATATTACATATTGGTAATACAAGCTATATAGGTCATGTGATATATGACTGATTTTTACTATTAATCCTTGTAAAGCAACTTTGGAATTTAATCAAAGTATGATCTACAAGCTTTACTTAAAAGGATTTCTAAAATAGATAGTGGAATTTTATAATTATCAGTAGATCTATTTAAACATAAAACATGTTGGTTTTAATTTCAAAATCAGAATTAACCTTTTAACGGCTGATTTTTTTATTGGCAGAGTAAGGTAAAAGTCTAAATTTTTAATTGGTCAATTCACAAACTTAATGATCAAATGGTTAAAATATATTTATCTTTTTAATATTATATTCACTTTAGTTTCATTTGTAAAAAGTATATTAATAATTTGTCAGATTATGAAAGTGAATGAAAGTTTTTTCAAAATTAAATTTTGATTTATAATTAGAAAAATATTCAATAGTGGCAGAAATTAAAAGGAATGTCACTCACCAACCAAAAGATTTGCTGACATCATGATTTCTTCCCACTTTTACATTGCGATAAGTATGTTGCAATAAATAAATAATTGTTGCTAAAGTTTTAACTATTTTTCTAAAATAATTTTATTTTTAGCATATTTTATCAAAATAATTTATAATTTGTCAAAAAATACTGTTAAAATAGTCTAAAACATTCGTTTATCATTTTTGAAATGAAACCAAAAAAAATTGTAAACTCTTTAGTTTTTGACAGCCATTTTCTTTGTTGTCAAAATTTAACAGCCAATCAGATTTAAAAAGGGGCATTATTTTTTCTTTGTTTGATGTATAAGGTCATTTTTATTGATTTTTTTACTTATAAAATAATTCAAGAGAGGGCAGCATCTTACAGAATTTTTTTAATCTTTAAAAAGAGCCCAAAATCATAATCATAATACAAAAAGTGACCGATTTAGAGTGACATCAAGCCACTTCACTTTTAAACAAATCGATCATGCAAAGTGTTAATAAAATATTAATTAAACCTTTTTAAATGTTTAATTTGTAAAAAAATTTTATTTTAAATTTAAAATTATTTAATTCTTTACTATTATTCCAGTGAAATATAGATAATAACTACAAAAATTTTTGTCTGTGTTTATTTCTAATTTTCCTTTCAACTATGTATCTATATGTGTGTGTGCATGCACACATAACTATGTTGATGTATGCCATGAAACTCATAATGGTTTCAATATATATATGGTAAGAGAATAAAGATGAGGATATGCTCTTCTTTTAATACCTCACAAATTTAGGAGCTATTTGTAACTGAATAATTATAATGATCATATAAAATGAAAACTTTAATATATTTTGAATAAAAATATAACCCAATTGTTGGTCCATCATTTGCAACTGAATAAAAATATATTCTGAAATTGAATGCTATTTATAACAGAATAAAACTATGGGTTATACACAATCCTGAATCAAAGCCTAATTATTAATCACCATTTGTAGCAGGATGAAAATATGAATTAAAGAAAAAACAATCCCAATTTAATAATGCCCTTGAATTGTAGCACCATTTTTAAAAGAATGAAAATAATAAACTACGCTAAATTGATATCAATCAATGAATAATAATAATAAAACAGTGATAATAAACTTTGTTGTAATTTCATAGATTCCAATATCATTTAGAATGTATAGAAAGCAAATAAAATCATTACTTCAAGTTATTCTAATATTTCTTATGAGTTAAAACACTTTATAATAACACAAACTTGTACCAAAAGTCAAACATTATTTCTATTTAAATGAAATAATTCATGGATGGATTAAATAATAATTTTAATATGTCTTACAATTCTAAAATATCAATGACATCTAACTAAATAATTAACTCAATAATTTATTTCTAATTACAACTAAATAAAATAAAAGTATTATTACTCAGCCATGCTATTTCACTAATATCAATATGCTCTTGTCAACTAAGTCAATTATAATAAGATTAAATATTCAATAATAATACAAAATCAATTAACCTAACATATCTCTCCACTTTCACCAACATAAAATATTACAAAATAAAACTTTTATTAAATAACCTTAAGATTTTCAATATTTAATCATAACAATATATGAAATAAATGACAGATTCCTATTTGATGCTTACTCAAACACAATTGACAAATTATATCCAATTACTCTTCAGTTTAGTAAAATTAAATTATTAAGAGTTTAGACTACAACTGTCAAAGCATATGAAAGATTGTTGGATTTATTTTAATCAAATATTAATATTAAAATTTAATATTTAAGCTAAATTTATGATCCACACTAATTAATATTAAATATAATTAAAGCAAATCACTCTAATTTGTAACAGAATAAAATATATTATCATTACCAGCTTTATAACTGAATAAGATTATGATCTTTATGGCTGTATATTGACTTGATAATATTCACTTTAATCAATACTGATTTAAAATAAAATATGTAAATGTTTAATTGCAACTACCTTTATTTATCTTCAATAATCATCATATCTGTACCTTTATTAATCATAAGGTCAATTCATATATAATTTCTATCCTAATATAACTGTTACTTGTTACTAATAAAATAATTACATTAAGCTTCTAATTATTTATTAAATATTTAAAAATGTCAAGTCACTTAATTTTTTGCTGAATAAAATCTATAACTGGTAGATAATAAACATTAAATTCAATACAAAAAATAATATGTAACTATACTCTCTTACACATCCTGTATTTAAATTTCTAAATTATTTTCTAACCATTTCTAATGAATTATGCAGTATAATCAATTAGTGAATATCATCTTATCCAAATATGATTAACAAATAAATTTGCATTGTAAAATTAAATGAAAACCAAGCAAGTTTACTTGTTTTAAATTAATTCAAAATTTATTAACAAATTAAAATCAAAACATATTTATAGTAAATAAAGATTTAAAATATATACATATAATCTGAGTATGCTTTATGAAATAGGTTTTTAATTGATATTAACTTCATATTTAAATAGGTGATTGCACATCAATCTCTATCTATTGGATGCTAAATACAAAACACATATGTCGTAGAATGATTATACTTTTTAAAATATAAGAGAGTTCAAGATATATATCCTTTTTATGCTTCATATAAAAATATAGTTAGTCAAAATAAATGTACATATTGAAGCAGTCAATCTTAGCTTAAGATTGAGCTTCATAGTTCCATCTATTAACCTGTATTCAAACCCTATATCCCATCCCACTCCTTTTGTTGTGTATATATGTTTTATGTATATAGTTGAGATGCGCACTTAAGTTATAAAATTTTAACATTTCAATAACCTTTTTTAAAATTATTATTAATTCTTTTATTAATTATTAGTTCTTTTTTTATTAAAGTACATAGGTGCAGCTCAAATATATATATAGAAGCAAAATACTAACAAAATACTGATTTTTTTGTAAGTATTTTATTATACATCATATTTAAACTTTTTCTTTTTAAAGTACTCTTTTTTTCCTATTAAAATGTATATTTTATAAAATCCAAGATGGAAGATGCAACTGAATTGTCTAAAAATAAGGAAAGGGCTGAAACACTATTGTTTTAATCTGGGGAAGGTATTTTTAATTAAAGTTTTTACTTAAAATAAAATGGGGATTAAGATTAAAGATTTTATTTTGTTATAAACATTTTTGTCAAATCTATTTCTAATCTGGAAATAGATTTGAATTTATTTTTGGACATTATCTGACAGCTGCATCTTTCAAAAACAATCGATAAAGAAAAAAGTAAGAATTTTTAAGATCAGAGATTAGATTTTAAGCTAAAACTAAGTGATTAAAAGCATTCCCGAAATACCTGAGCAGTGTATAAAATGGCCAGATTTTATGTCATCAGGGATAGATTAGTTACTATTGAGAGAACTGTATTGTAAACATATTACATGTCACTTGAAACTTAAAATGATGTAGTAGTAAATCCACGATCTTGCTGACCCTGGTGAGTCATTTTTCTTGCTAGTGTACCATCTAACTGCTGCCTTGAAAGAAAGTAAAAGCCTAAAAAAGGAACTCTGGAGTGCTAAATAGAAGCTTGCTGTCACCAAGAACAATTCATTTGGATCCTCAATTTGCCATGCATGAGCCATACTTTGAAAATAGACTTAGTAAATTTGTGCAAGGTAACTCTTATTCTACTATTTAAAAATGAATCTAGCCTAACTAATCTCAAATCCTGCTATCAAGATTTCTAATGTAATGTTTAATTTTCTACCTTGTAAATTAATATGTAAAATGTAATTTGCTCTTAGATGATTTTTATATATTTAATTTTCTCTCATATGCTCTAACTTTTTTTTAACTTTGGTGGAGTCAATAATTTCTATTTATTTATTACTTGACTTTATATGTATATTTTTATTATTAATATGCCAATCTCAAACAATCTGACAAGTTGAATTTCTAAAATCTTATCTTTCTTTTTAAGTAAACCTTCATGAATCAGGATTATTAACATTCAATTAAAATATAATGCATAATTAATTAATACACTCGCCAGATTGTTTTTACATCAACATTTTGTTTATGCTTTAGTATAAAAATTTATTTGTTTAAATCTGAATTCTAACCCAGGATGAATCCAGAACTCAAACTAATTAACACTTTGAAACCTTATTTATTTTATAAATGTTATTTAATTCTGAAAAGATGACTGATTAGTTGTTTTATATAACTGCTAGTTTTATTTTTATATACTCTTAAAATATCAAATACAGTACTTATATATTCCAGTTATTGTAAAATCAGTGAAGATGGGATTTATTTATTTTAAATAGCAGAAAAGGGAAGGGGGTAAATCTTAATGTATATTTTATTTAGGGAAGTTTCTCTCTCTCTCTCTCTCTCTCTCTCTCTCTCTCTCATATATATATAGCGTCGTGTATATATATATATATATATATAATATATATGCCACTAGAATATATATATATATATATATATTCTAGTGGCATAGCAAATTATTTATATAAATTATGGCATTCAAACTAGAGTCACTTATTTTAAAGCAGTAAATCTTATTCAGTGTCATTAGTGACATTTATCTGTACTGCGTTACTGACATGTGGCCTATCTTCATGAATTATATATATATATTATGTGCTTCTAATCTAATCTGGGGGTTATGCCAAGATTGAACCCATAGATTTCTCATTATGTCCTGTCTCATGGGAACTTATTCTGTATAAAATGCCTTTGGCAGTAATTCCTGTAAGTCTGGCACATGCTAAGCATATCTACTCCTCATAGAAAAAGGCCTCTCATGTTGGTTATACAAGTAAAAGTCTGGGCCACGACATGCCTATCCACTTTTCTCTGAGCATTGCCCCAGAAAAGGGGGTGTTAGATTTCATTATTCAGCCAGAAGCATGACCTTATCTTTGAGTGCCTATGTTGGTACCACCTCTTATTCATATTATTTCTTTTTGCTTATGACCTAATTTTAGCGCTGTAATAATACTAAAATTGCACTCTGCTTAAAAATATATATAAATGCCAGCTACTTCTAGTTTTATTAATTAAATTTATTTCAGCCATATACAATCCCACAATCGTAACTTATTTCTATATTAAAGAGTATCTATATGCCTTGGGGAAAATAAAGCATGATTCTTACCAGTGCTAATTAAAAAAAGTTTCATTAAATATTTTGTCACATAATCAAATGTGTTTTCAAATGTATTTTATTTATTTTCACGACCGTAATGGCATGAAAATAGTTTGTATTATATCTGTAATGAATCTTGGAATGCTCCCTGAAAGAATGTTAGTCACCATGTTTCAGAACTGTAAATCAAAGCATTAATAGCAATTTTATGTAAATTCTTTCTAATAATTGATTGGCATCTTAATATTAGACCCACCAAAGATGTGTGTTTATTATATATTATTTAACTAATAAAGAGCATATGAGAAATAATAGTGTGAATGGCAATATATAATTATTTATTGTTTGGTAGACTGCTTGCTCATTCACGCACATACTAATGTATGGAATTAATTTATAAATGTATGTATAATAATTTGTCACTATATTAAACTATATTTTTATTGTCTAACTTATTTGAGTAGTTCGAATTCCTGTTTCTCCACTTTCACACATACAGTTATGCATGTATATATTTTAGTTAAGTCATAGTTAATAGATGTCTCATTGTCTTCTCCATTTTGCTAATGGGTCGGATTAAGAATTAATTCTCATGTGCCATAATTATTATGCTATGTATTAGGTGTTAGATCTGGGGCTTGTAGAATGGGTTCAAATCCAGGCGGGTCCCTGACCTAAATCTTGGGCATGACTGGGTTTGAAATACATTTTGTGAGTCCCAGCTCATGTTAGATGGATAAACATATTTTGACCAGTGCAATATATATATATATAAATGAAATTAGAAACCAACCAGTAAACACCTAAACATTCACAATAAAGATAGTAAACAATATTTCTCATTGCTATCAAGGCAACCTTCTCACCTTTTAATAGCAAAAATGGAATTCCACTCTTCCTAACGGTCCATTGAATATATATGGACCCTTAAAGATTGCAACTTGACCACAGAGAATGAAATATTGATACAATAAAGTTTAAATAAACCTCCTTAAATATGAAATAAACATGACCATGTAATGCAGACTAATAAATAGTCAATTATAACCTTACAAACTGCAATACTTTTAAATTGCTCATGTATTATTCAAATAGTAAGTGAAATAATGCTTAAAGCTAAATGGGATAATTGTGTAATTAGAAACCAACCAATAACCACCTAAACATTCACAATAAAGATAGTAAACAATATTTCTCACTGCTGTCAAGGCAACCTTCTCACCTTTTAATAGCAAGAATGAAAATCCACTCTTACTAATGGTCCATTGAATATATATGGACACTTAAGGATTGCAACTTGACCACAGAGAATGAAATATTGATACAACGAAGTTTAAATAAACCTCCTTAAACATCCCATTTAATTATCCCATTTACCTTTAAGCATTATTTCACTTATTATTTAAATAATACATGAGCAGTTTAAAAGTATTAGACTTCATCATTGAAAAGTGGGTAATATCCATTTTTAAAGCAAAGTTTTTAAATGCTATGAATTAATTTTCATTCTTTCAATAAAATGTCACCTCTCACAAATTTGCCAATCATGTCAAATCAACAGATGAACATTATTGCTTACACTCCTATCATTCTAATTTTATAATCATATACTTTTAAAATAAGCAAACAAATTTTTATTAAGGAACTTAGATTCACTTTTAGCTGAAGCCAAAATAAGAGAGAACTAATTTAATCTGCTTAATTTTATTTATAAACTTTTTCCATTGATGTAAGAGAAACTATAGCAACACTTTGTACTAACTCTTTGGTCTATTCTAGGTAGTATCTCATAAATAAAAATCTTATTATATAAAGTAATGAAAAATAATAAAAAATTCACAATTATTATATAGAACAAACATTTACATTTTAAAAATACAAATACGATTATTTTACTCCAATATAAAATAAACAATTCAGACTACATTCTCTCTATATTATACTGGAAATATATTTTTACACATATCTTTCAAATATAATATTATACAAGTAAAATAACAAACATGCTGGTGGCATTAAATACTTAGATGATCATTTGTATGAATGCAGTAATAAAAATATAAATGATAAAGAAAATAATAGATTTATCATGCTAATAAACTTTATCATCCACACATTTATTTTTAAAACGAATATAGTCAATTCATAATTTTTACATAACCCAATTATTAATAAACATTTCGTTCTGCAATATTATATGTTGTTATATCAACATAGTCCAATGCAGTCCAGATTAATATATTTACCATTAAAATCAAACAAGAAGAGAAAATTTTTTTTTACAACTAACATTTCATCACATATAGAAATTTATTTCAAAGTTCAGTAGGCATACACACACACACTATATATATATTAAAATGTCAAATTCTTAGTATTAGTGTAGATAATTATAGTATTTCTGAGAGTTATATCACAAATGATTCACAGTTTGATTATAATCAATATACTTTAGATTTGTTTTTGATGGTTTAATGTGGAATATAATCATTAACAGTTGACTCTTTATATATTTTGAATATCATTAGGGTATAATATATTACATGTATTTTTTTTATCTGTGACATATTGTATTAACCCTAATCCCTATCTCATAATATATCACTCATATATATATATATTGTTTACTATTTTAATCCAAAGACCGGCTTTCATCAAATATTACAGCTAAATAAAACAATTAATTAAAATTAAAGTTAATAAAAAATTCATTTTGAATCATATTAAACATTCTTATTGCATATAAAAAATAACCCAGCATCTAGACAAATAAAAAACATGGTTATGCAAAAAAATAAAAATTACTTAGTTTTGTAAACTATAGTAACAACTATAAGATTATTGAAGTAGAAGATAAAATTAGGGTACTTTAATGGAAGGTATAGAGAATTAAAAAGTACAAGAGGAAGAAGTAATGCAAATTAAAAAGGAAATCTGATAAAAAAAGTGGAGGAAAAAAGAAAATGGTGAATCATATCAAGTGATCAATGAATAAATCTTGAGAACAACTGCTTCTATTTAGATTCAATTCACCATAATTTTTAAAAACCGAGTTAGAAAACAAAAGAAAAAAACAAAATGTCACATTTGGAAACAAATTCAAAAGCTACAAGAACATCAACTAACTCAGATAAGATTTTGGAAAGAATAAAAACACTTTATTTTTATTAGGCAGAATCTAATTAAGTCTTTGGTGTTAATAGACAGAATCAAGTTGCTGCAATAAAGATATTAGTCTTGTAATCAAATTCATTCAAATCTGGGTGTTTGATGAGGAAGTTGATGAAAATTCTTGGATCATCTGTGATTTAAAGGAGCTCATATCTTTTTACCAATTAGGTGAGAAAATATTTGCACAGCCACAAACCATATGTATGAGGCTGCCAGGTATTGATAGGAGTTCTTATCCATGAAACCTTACATTTTCAATGAATAAACAAGTTGGTACTTAGCAGTTTTTAAGTGAAGAGAGACTGGATGGATATGCCTTAAATTCTCTCAAGAATGGTATAATCCTGAACAAGGAGAGAACTTGCTTTAGTTTTTTCACAGGAGCTTGTTCAAGATGAAGAAAGTTATATATTTATTTACAATAGTTGACTTTTATTTAAAAATTTAAATAATGAAAATTGAAAACTAAACCAGTGGAATATTTAGCAGCAATATATATATATAAACAAAAAAAGACTTATAAATCCAATAAATAATATAATATTTCAACCAGAGGACTGGTTTTCATCAGAAAGAACCATTATATGTGATGTGATGTATTATAGCTTCTCCTTAAACGAAGTCAAGAATATCTCAGCAATTATGCCCAGATAAACCTGTTAGCCACTTTATTTTACATTCCCCACTCTAAATTTACCCATAATCTGCTCTATCCCATTTCCACAACATAACCTTTGTCAACTCTATAACCTTTATTTCTAAATCCCCCTTATCTTTTCCCAAACCCACATAAAAACCAATATATATATATATATATATATATATATATATATATATATATATATATATATATATATATATATATATATATATATATATATATATATATAAAACCATTATACAATTACAAATATCCAGTAATGCCCTCTGTTTAATAGTCTATATCTCAATAATATCGAACTTCAAAATGATTTGTAATTGTATAATGGTTTATATATTTGTATGATTGTTTCAGTTAGTGTTAACAGTAACTTTATATATATATATATATATATATATATATATAATAAATAGTCAGATGTCACATGACTTATATATAGCTTGCACTTACAAATATGTAAAATTTAGTGCATGCTAATTAGCTCTAAACAAGCTTTTTTTTTAAATTTATGATAAATGCTACAAGAGAAGGCATTCAAATCATTTTTATCTTGGATTGTCCCCATCCCCAGACCAGTTTCGACCTATGGGTCTCTTCAGTGAGGAGTTGGGACATTAGATTCAAAAAACTAACTCAAGATAAGAATTTATCTAAAAGTTAACTCTTAAAAAGAAGATCTGAAATTTTTAGACATCTACGTGTCTTTAAAGTCAGCTCTCCAACTGAAAAAATCATATGGGCCTGAACTTTATTCAGATACTCCATATATTAGTAGGCTTAGCCATTTAATTTAGCCAAAGCCTTATTAGCAAACATAACAGCCAATAACAACAAACCTTTATGGATTTTAGGCAAATATGACAAATTTGAAAGGAAATTGGCAGTGAGATTTGAAAAGAAATTAAATTTCCTAGCATGTAAACAGAACATTAACATAACGAATATGGGAAAAAGAGAGACATTTATCAATTTGTCTAATATTCATCCGCCACCGGAAGTCGAGTCTACTTTAGCGTTAGGACCTAAATTTGTCGGAGGATCTTGGACACAGCCAAAAATGGAGTTCATAGCCGACATCAAGGCAGGGTTGATTAACAACCCGCATAGAGAACATGTCATCGCAGCAGTGACTAAATCCATTAGAAATAAATGTTTAAATAATGATGGGAATTGGGGAAAGTTTATACATAGTACAAAAAAGTTCCTCAATGACAACAACATTAAGTGCATGAAAGAGGACAAAGGCAGCAGGTTTGTCTTGATGAATGATGCGGATTTCAAAGATAAAATAAATGCGCAGATACAAAAATTGAAATTTGAGGAAGTCACATCTTTCAACAATAAAATAAATAGAGAGAAGTTTATCATTACGATTTTGTGCGCACATAAAGACAAAGGCCTAAACAGAGCCGAGTATTATAGAATATACCCATCTGCAACCGTACAACCGAGAATTTTTGCTAATGCAAAATTGCATAAACAGGAAGTACCTCTGAGGCTAATGTTGGACTTTGATGGCATCCACTATTTCAATGTGGCCAAATTAGTTAATGACTGGTTGATTGAATATATAGGGTTTGGTTCAAGCACAATTAAATCGTTTGAATTCATGAGCAAAATAAAAGATGCAACGATTCTGCATGAATTTAGGATGGTAGCAGTGGATGTCACAGAGCTATATGGCTCCATCGACAGACAATTATCTATTAGAATAATAGAACAGGAGTTATACAGGAAGGAGTGCCCTGTTCTCAAAGCATGACTTATTGTGGATTTCCTGAAATGGCTGGACGGAAATATTTTGGCATCATATGAAAACAAATGGTACAGAATGAACAACAGATGGCCTATTGGACTCCCCATTAGTGGCATCATTTCTAGCATTGTGCTAGATCACAACAGGTGATTCCAAAGTACCAGATAGCAATGCCAAACATAATTTATAGCAGATATGTAGACGACATATTCTTGGCAGCACCCAAAAATGCTATCACGGACATTTTACATGAACTCCACACTCTTTCCAACCTCATATTTAATTGCACACACAAAGACGAACAAAACATGGTCAGGTATCTGGATTTAAAAATTAAGAGAGAGAATTTAGCATTTGTTCATTCCATGATAATTAAACCCTTGTGCATCCAAGGCTACATCCATCCGCTCTCAAAATCCCCTAAAGCACACAAACTTGCAGGGCTGTCTGCCTTCTTATTTCGCAATCACCACCTGTGTAAATTGGAGTCAGACAAAAAAAACAACATCACCAGCTACATCAGGGACTTAATAAGCATGGGTTATGATCATAAAATAATAACCAAAAGGATTGCAAGCTTTCATAAAAGACTGCAACAAAACACAAAAGATGACAGACAACATCTAATTATACCCTACATACCTACAGTAGCTAAAAATTTCAGTAAAATATTACAGAAGGAATTCAAACTCGGATTCAGAACCCCTCCAAACACAAATAGGCTCATCAACAATACCAAAGACACAAAAAATATAGAAGAAACCCCCCATGTCGTTTATAAAATTGTGTGCCTGCAGACAGGATGTGATTCGGTATATTATGGGGAAACTCGGGCCACAGTGAGCAATAGACTGGCTCAGCATATATATATATACAAAGGCTACAACTAAAGGAGAAGGCAGCTCAGTATTTGCTGATCATCAGCAGGAGCAAAGCCATAGATTTGAGCTATCTAAAGCCGACATCGTGTGCACAGAGAGGAACGATGTCAAGAGGAAGATCAAAGAGGCATGTTACATCACCAGCAATGCCATGTCAATCAACAGAAAAGACACGTGCTTCACGATCTCGAAAAGGTGGATGTTGTACTTTGCATGCATTTGCATAGAATCAACAGCCTGTAAAAAGAACTATGATTATGGAGCCGTAAAGGCCCCGAAAGCGCTAAGTCCATAAAATAGAAGCTTACTAATAATAAATTTATAGTTTCACCTCAGTTATTAATTTTAGCTTTTCAGTAATAGTAATAATAAAAAGTCAGATGTCACATGACTTATATATAACTTGCACTTACAAATATGTAAAATTTAGAGCATGCTAATTAGCTCTAAACAAGCTTTTTTTTATTTATGATAAATGCTACTACAAGAGAAGGCATTCAAATCATTTTCTAACAATTAACTTTTAGATAAATGCTTTGCTTGAGCTGGTTTTTTGAATCTAATGTCCCAACTCCTCACTGAAGAGACCCATAGGTCGAAACCGGTCTGGGGATGGGGTCAATCCAAGATAAAAATGATTTGAATGACTTCTCTTGTAGTAGCATTTATCATAAATAAAAAAAAGCTTGTTTAGAGCTAATTAGCATGCTCTAAATTTTTATATATATATATATAGTAACAGGATGGGGGTGGGTGATAAGTGAAAAAGATTGAACTGGATGATGGAAAAACATCATCACTCCCAAGTCAGCAATATTTCAAATATCAATAGTTTACAATAATATACAAAAGTACATATAATATTTTATAAGAGCATGAGATTAGATAGATCTTTGAGATACTTAATAATAAAATGAGATTAGAGAATTTCTGTGAGCAATAATTTGCAAAAGTTATCTATAAGTAATACATATTTATAAGAGCATGAGATTAGAAATCTCTGAGATCATTGACAGATCAGCCAGCTACTCAGAAGAGCAACTAAAGCATAATTATTTATCCACCAGCACTATAATTTAAAAAATAAGTACAAGTAAATACTTGAGAAATAACCATCCATCATCATCACTGATGGGAATAAAATAAATCAGTACAATAAATCAATACAGTAAAATCAATAGTCAACATTGTGACTGGATTGGATGGATTGGAAATGGGTCTTCTTTAGACCAGGTTAACTATTAAGCCTTTGCCATCTTGGGCAATTATTTAAATATAACGTGGATGCACCAGCTTAGTGCCCATCCATTAAAATACACAATAATCAGAAACCAAAACAATAATGCTGGGAGATAAAAACATGCTGATCATCATCAATGTTTTGGCCACTTAAGTACCATTAATGTACTGGCCAACTATAAACTTAATTCCTAATAAGGCTAAACTAAATAAAAGATAGTGCATGGGCTTTAAAGAGTATCCTCTTTTGTGCCAACCAGAATGATGATTGATCATCACTGGATGCCTCAAAAGCACTAAGTACACATCCCCATTTATATATTCATCCCATGCATGAATCTAGCCCAGAGAACACAAGCTCTATTACTGTATGTGAACAAGAGATGATGGAATACAATTTTAACAATTAAATAGAAGTTTATTATTAACAAGAAAAAAAGATATTTAAGGTCTGATTTTGAATAGTATACAATATAAAAATATTATCATATTTGTGAATGACAAAATTACTATACAAAATTCAAAGTTATTACATTGTTTTACAATATTTCTCAATTATTTTCTACGAATGCATATATATATATTCTGCCCTTTCTAACACATCAGGCCCCTAAAGTTGGGCACCATAATCTGCCCTTTCTAACACATCAGGCCCCTAAAGTTGGGGGCCATAATCTGCCCTTGTCATCGTGTGTAGCTCCACTACACATCAGGCCAATCACATTGAGGGGGCCATATTGGTTGATAAACTTACAATTTTCTAGAAATATGAGCCAGTAATTTAATTTTGTCTTTCATCATTGGAAATATATGGTGTTATCTACATAGACTATGTTGTTTATTGGTCTTCAATTATCTATCGTGCTAAGTTGATAGATACTAGCAATAATAAATCTATGTATCAAATAATGGAAATAATTTACTTTTCCAAGAGCTACCAATAAATGATACCTCCATATTAGCAAATGTATATATATATATAAAAACCAGCATACACCGCAAATATCCAATGCCTTCGGTTTAAAGTCTATGTCTCAATAATAAAATAAACTTCATAAACTGATACCACTTTGAAATTAAATCAAAGTATCATTTTTGAAGTTTGCTATTACTGAGATAGACTTTTAAACAGAGGCGTTACTGGATATTTGCAATTGTATAATGGTTGACATTCAGCAATTATTTCAGTTAGTGTTAATAGCAACTTTATATATATATAAAGAAATTTTAACGTGTAGTAAATATAAACTATAATAGAATTTAAACTATAATATTTAAACTTCTACAAAACTTTTTTATACTGTATATATAATATTTTATAATGGGTATCGATTTATATTCATAATATATATATATATATATATATATATATAATACAACATTATTATTCAATGTCTGTACTTTAAAAAGCATAATATATTTAATTATATAACTGAATATTTGTAAATACAGTAACTAAATAATTAAAAATTTTATCCACTTGGGAGCGCTTACTGTCTCAGTAACTGTGTAAAGCTTTACAAATATTCAGCTATATATATTGTAAACCTAGTAAACATTGACACTTATTTACTTGGCATTATTTCTCATAGGAAACAATGCTATTCTTAAAGAAATAAAAAGATAAAATAACAAATAGTAATAATTGATTAAGACATAGGTTATTCGACACTCATTTCTACATGTTTTAATGAATAAATTAACAGATTTAACAACCTGTAATGTCATTTTAAAGAGAGAACATGAATAATTTAATTGAGATATTAATAATTAGAGCAAAT
Source organism: Epiperipatus broadwayi (assembly GCA_028023455.1). Taxonomy (NCBI): domain Eukaryota; kingdom Metazoa; phylum Onychophora; class Udeonychophora; order Euonychophora; family Peripatidae; genus Epiperipatus; species Epiperipatus broadwayi. The sequence continues at coordinate 4,197 of JAQFVV010006396.1, read as the reverse complement.
TAATATGGTATAAAAGCTAAACAGTAATTGATTTTAGCGTGTAGAGTGGGGAGTGATGAGTGTCTTATCATAAAGCACAATAACTTCTGGTAATTTTTGTAAAAGTATATAAAATATAATGTTTAAAGAACTATACATCACTGATTGTTAATTTAATGTATTTATTATTTTTTTTTATATTGTCAAATTACTTAAACCAGTGTATTTACTAACAACTTATATGATTGTAATAGGTTTTTCCTTTCTTTTGTTTATGTTATAATCAAATGATTATTTTTCGAAGAGGTCGCTAAAATAAAAAATAACAAATAACAAAACGAAACAACCACTTACAATCTAAAAGATCTTTTTTTTTTGGAAAAAGATAGTCTGCTTTTAGTTTTCAAGGAAGGAACAGTGGAAGCTGAAATTTGGTAACTCAACTTTTTTCATTTTATTTTGCAAAACAAATAATCGCTAAAATTTAATAATATAATGTGTGGCTAACTTTTGATAGGATATCATCCTGATTTTTCTTGCTATCTACCTATTTAAAGAATTTTGGTACTTAAAAGTTTATTGTCTCGCTAAAGTTAAAAATGACAGAAGTAACCAAGTGAATCAATAAAAGTGTTATTATGTCTAAATTAAGGAAGATAAATGATTTCATGAGAAATAATTATTTATTAACTTTATGTCATTTATTGATATTTTCACATAGAAAGAAAAAAAGAAAAAATAATAATTGAAAGAAATATTTTGAAACCAAGCGAAAATCAACCAGAAACATTTTCGCTATCTTCTTTCTTCAATATTGTCTATTTAAGGTAATGGAAGCAGAGCACAAGAAAATATGTTTATTCACTAAGAACTGTCTGGAAATAATAATAATGATAAATAAGATTAAACGACGACCATATATTAAAAAATATATATATATACATAAACTTTCCCAGAGTAAATATAGGAAAAGTTGATATAGGGGGATTCTCAATGAGAAGTTACTTAAAAAAAAAATTATAATTCCTAAAGTACAACAAAACTAAATATCTTTAGTGACTTAATGATAAATAAATATATTATATTATACATCAGTGTTGGAATTATTAAAACTTGCATACTTTAATCAGATCGCTAATATCATAAACAACTTCTATAAAGAACCATGACTTTCGCTCACATATGTTTAGCTAATAAGTATACGCATCTTCAATAAAACAAAAAATACTGGTGTGGAAAGCTATCATTCATCAACTGTTCATATGTTAGAATATGTATATTTTATTTTCTTGATCCTAAAATTGTAGTAGTTTAATTCATAAAGTAAAAACACCAATTCTGAAGCGGTATGTTTTTAACCTAATTTATTAAACACTACAAAAATAAGAGAAACTTTTTATTTAAAGGAAGAATACTTCATGCATTTATTGTTTTTAAACTTTGCTTTGTAACATGATCGATAAAGCCTTTCACCTGGAATTAATTGCTCAACAGAAAACATTTTCTAATGAGAGATAAGTACTTGTTAATTAAATGATGGTTTAAACCAAGTTGAGTAAATGATATGTATTTTTTTATATCACATAGATTAAAGTCTGTATGGTCAAGTGATACTAATAGCCTTAATGACAAGGTACGTTTTAATATAAATTATTATATAAGTTGGGTTGATACTTACAAACAAAAAAAAAATCTATAAAATATGTTTTAATTAGTAATATACAATTGCTCGTAGAAATTTTGTATGTTAGATGATGTAAAAGAAAAAATTTTTAGATATTTAAGGGGTAAAAATAACATTGAAAATATCAGGAAGTAATCAAAAAAAAATGCTTACAATAAAATATTTCTTAATAAAGTTTTGAAACGAATTTAGTACTATTAATTGAGGAATTTATTCCTAATTATTCTTAAACAACAATATCTAATTTATGTAGTTTATATAAAGGTTACCAACTATTTTGAATGTTCCTTTATTAAAATTAAAACTATTATACTTTCATTCTATGATGTCCATTATTGATTTCAGATGATTTAAAGCATACCCGGCAGCTACAAGTTTATTATAACTGGTGTATTTACTTATTCGCTTCCAGATATAGCATTGCACAAGCATATTCTATAGGTAATAATTATAATGTATTTATTTTGTGACGAAAATGATCTTTCCAAAAGCTTTGTTTTCCATGAGAGGTGCGATTTAAACATACCGTTCGGGGTATGTTTACAGCCCATGATCGATCTCAGATAGGACGACCGTTAATTTATCTATATTTAGTATGTTTCATTCGTTTAAATCCCAGTGAGAGGATTGTATCTAAAAAAGTTCATTGTATGCCCATAAGAGAACAAGAAACCACCAAAATATTTCATTGCAGTAAGATCATTTTACAGACTCTCGTGGTTATTCCATATCTTCTGTTAAAAACAAAGACAGCTCCGATTTTACGAAGTTAAAAGTTGATTATTGTGCTTAATTTTGAAAGTTCAAGAGCAAATGTTATATTGGATAGTTCCTTAATCCACTTTAGTATAAATAGTGTTAGTAACTAAAAGAGATCAATATCTGTACTAAATACAATACGTTAGTGCATTTGATGTATAAATCAAATGCAAAAATAATTAAATTGCGTAATTTAAAAACGCTTATTTACTGAAGGAATATTCAAATGCACATTTAATTTATTAGTAATTAAATAATACTCATATTTTAAAATTATACGATGAATAAAATTTGTATCATAACTTAAGCGCTAAGTTAAATTGCAGATGGTAAGTGTAACTTGATAGTCATCTATAATTAGAATAGGTAATATCCCATTAAAGACCATAAATAAAGTAAATGTATTAGAAAATAATTTAATATTTTATTGCATATGATTGGATTAATCATTTCCTAAAAAAAAGAAAAAACAGTTAGTCAACAATTTTGAAATAAAAGCTTCTACAAGGTTATCAAAATTTAATAAACGCTGGTAATGAAATGTGCTTAGCGAATTAATCCTTATGATTGGGCATACAGGAGAAGTATAAATCGCTAGTCCATAACCAAAAGAGTATACAGATTAATGTCATTATATTTTATATTTTTGTATTACTATGATTATTGAATAAATCTTCATATATTTTTTTGTGATAATAATAAATTATAGTCTTGTTGTAAATTTGTTGTAGATTCATTTTTTTGTTTTTATATACAAATATAAGTGTTTGCACAATATTTGCAAAAAACCTTTTCTTGAGTCCGAAATCATTCCAAATTCTTAAAACTTAATATACCAGATAAATAAAGTTAAGTTAGATCGAAACAGCATAATATATTTTATGCCTAATGATACCATTTATGGAGTTGAAACTTAAGACTAAACATCTACCTTTGTATAAAAAATAAAAAAACAGAACTGAATTCCCAAACTATTAACTCGGTTGCACATTATTTCATCTTCATTTAGTTAAATTGGTCTGTATTTAACAAATCCTAGGTTATATTATTGTGTTGTCATGGATGATGTGATGATTACTAAAAAGCACCCTTGTCTTTTATTATTTGACCGAGATCTTCAAAAAAAGGCCGTGTTATTCGAAATTATACGCCATTATTGAATAGAATCTTATCATCTTCTTTAAATAATATAGCAGTGATATGAGAGATTGTATTAACATTGAATTTATAAAATAAATAAGCTCTTATAATAATTATGTAGAACGCCAGTCATATATAATATCATCGCTTAGCATTTCATATGAAACAAAACCCTGATATTAATATTAATATGAATTATTTTAAAATTGACAAGTGATCAATTATTGTTGCTAACATAATCGTGGTATGCTTAAGAGAATTTAATGCTAAAATTGTATTATGAAAAGTATTTAGATCATATTGGGAAAATTACTTGTTATGATGCTTTATTTTGCCGCTTTGTCAACAAGTGCAAATAAATAAACTAATGAAACATTAAGTTAGAAACAAATAAAATAAATTTCTAACAAATTAATTAATACTAAGTTAGAAATGGCTGCCTAACTACAGGCCTTCGATGGCCATAGCTATTACTAGTGAATTTAGTAAACTTTTCTAAGTCATTATTAATATTGTTTCTGTAATTTTTGAATGGATTAGTTATTCATTGATTGTAAAAATATTTGCTGTCGTTTAATAGTTTTAGCCATAAGATATTATGAACACTTTTATGTTATCTAATCTTTTGCCACTAA